>JARFXV010000031.1:162500-467500 GCA_031761425.1 Cosmopolites sordidus
AATTTCAAATTGATCAGTGGCGGTTGGTCTATAAGAGCACGTGGGCACGTGCCGCACCTAAAAATTATAAAATTAAGTGAAAATTTGATGTCCGACAGGATTCGGGACATTTTAGTAATTGTTTAAATTATTTGGAAAGTTGTTTGCGATTGTCTTGGTTATATAAAACTAAATGTCCGTTTTCCTTTTGGAAGTAAAGACTTTGGGGTCAGCAAAAAATGTTGGGTTTTATTTTTTTGAAACTCTTTTTCTATTTCATTAAGTTGAGTGTTTTCATATTTTCTTTCAGTTTGTATAATTAGCTTCGATGTTTCTTTTCTTACTTCCAAAGAGATGTATAGTTTTGTTTCTGTTTTTTAATTATTCCACTCCTTATGCCTTATTTCTGGTTAAATACATATTTAGATATATATTTAAATACATATTTACAAATGCTGCTATTATGTAACTCATTTTATTATCATATTTTACTTCACTTTCCTCATGAGCAATATCAATTTAGTGTCAATTTTTAGTTTTGCGATACTTATGTTCTAACTTTCCGTGGTAATGTATCACAAAATACCAATATGAATTAAACTCATTTTATATATAATAACCTTTAATGTGCAACTTTCGTCTATAATTCAACCACTGTTTCTTATGTGTGCTTTCATGAAACCCTCAATTCAAAACTTAACGATCAGCCAACGTGATCTCGTGACAGTCTCAATCACATCCTTTCGTGTTTTTTTGGTACAGTTTCAACTACGTTTCTTTTACATGCTCCCTTGTTACACAATAAGCAATAACTCCACATTACACTCTCAACTACCTTTTATATTTTGGTTTTTTTTCCGACGAGATTCATCTGCCTCTTTCTCTGTTCCCATATGAACCACTGTTCAATTTGTCCGAAATGCGGGTAAATATTTTCTCTAGTGGTATACATTAATATTTTGCGTATTTTAGTAGAGTGAAAATTTAGCTCAGGTGTTTTGTTTCAACAAGTGGCATGCACGATAGTTCTTTGAACAGCCTTCATATTCTCCACAGCCAGCTGAGGTTATTTTACATTCCCTAAACCGAAGGAACACCATTTTACAGAAAATATTTTTTTGGAGAACAAGGATGTTTTTGCTGCTATAAATGAGTGTCTGGAAGGATATGAAAGAATTATTTTTCAAAGGTATCCGAGCTCTAGATGATCCACGTTTACCATCACGATTACTATGTACCATTTACCATTTACCATTTATAATCATACCATTTTACCATTTACCATTTATAACATTTACCATTCGTACCATTTACCATTCCACCATTTACAATTATACCATTTTATCATTTATAATCATACTACATTTATAAACCTGTTATACATAAAAATATTTGAACTCGAAGAGATTTACCACTAAACACCAAATCACTTTTTTTTTAAATTCTCGACGCACGTTTCGCTAACCATGTTAGCATCCTCAGGAGATGATTTAATCTAATTCTAAATCTAAACTTTGTTCTATTTAACCTTACCTAAGAAAATCTTACCAAATGAAGCATGTAAAAACCATGAACCTTGAGGTTTACTGAGCCTTACATTAATAATTGAAAAAGTTAACTGAACGAAATAGGTTGTTTATCTCGGTTCGTGATTTTCTTACATTTTTCTATTTGAATGCCCTCATATGCATCCAAAGTCCTATTGTTATACACTTTTAACTAGTCGTAAATTACTAATATCTATATTGTGGTCATGTTCGATAGCATGTTGGGCAACACAAGATTTTTTCATTTGTCCCATATCTAATGTAGGCAATATGGATCTTTTTGTTTGCTCAATGTACCCTCGATCACAGTCGTGACAACTACTTTCGTAAATTCCCGACTTTTCCACCACCAAAACCACTTCGAGATACATTCCTAACGATTCAAATAATAGCTTTCAATGTAAGATGACTAGGTTAAATTTTATAACTTCATGGTTTTTACACGCTTCATTAGGTAAGGTTTTCATATAAATAGGACATAGTTTAGTTTGAAAATTAGATTAAATCATCTCCTAATGATGCTAACATGGTTAGAGGAACGTTGGTCGAGGAGTTTTTTAAAAAAAGTGATTTGGTGTTTAGTGGTAAATCTCTTCGAGTTTAATGTTTTACACCGAAGGTTCCTATAAAAGAATTGATATAAATAATTAATATAATAATAGTATAGTAAAATAGTTAATAGAATAATAGTATTGTAAAATAGTTAATTATAATTAATAATAATGTATTAATTATATATGTATATTAATAAATTAGTAATAATTAAATATATTATATAAATAATATAGATTATTATATATTAAAATATTATATAATAATGTACAATATGAACTATCCACATATATTGCGTATCGTAGCAATACATCGCTGCACTAAAAATCATGGTTTCCAATCCACTTTCGATATAAAACAAATATTGAAACCATAAAAAGGACACGCATGCGAATTTTCTATATTGTATAAAAGAGAAAAAAACCTTTCGGTGCACTGATCCCTAGACAACCTTCAACCTATCGAAAATCACTCTCCTATATTCGGTTCGCGCAGTAAAAAGGAAAAAGGAAGACAAATTCCCGAATATATCGAAAACAGTCATTTTTATGAAATCCGTCACGGATGTTAAAATTTACGGACAATAGAAACCGGAAAGAAAATCGAGGAAATAGGAAAATTGCATCGGTCACTTGAGGTCTCCATCGAAACAGTAAAAGAAATTACCAAGACACAAGTAAATACCAAACCGAGAAGGATATTTTAAATCTGTCGACCAGATTCGTAATTTTTTCAAAATAATAAAACAGTTTGTTTAAAAAATATAATTAAAATTAAATTTTATATTGTACCATTATACCTAAGCAGATTTCCTGAAATAAATTTACTGAATTAATAATCAGTTTATTGCTATTTCTATTTATATACCCAGTTTATTGCGTACTTTTGTTTGTTTTCTGTTTTTCAATTTATACAATTTTAAAGTAAAGTAATTTATAATTAAATTAATTTAATCGCCCAACTTACATATCACAAATGTTATTTTTCGATCACAAACTAAGTTTGATGTATAACTCAATAACTCTTTGTATCAATCATAAATTAGTGCTTCCATTTAGCTTAAACAGTTTTATCATTTCCACTTACTTGAATATTCATAATTATTATAAGTTCCATTAAAGCGCATGGTGCGTAGATGACGAGAAACTATAATATTACTTTTTTGATTTTTTTCAGCTATGTTAAATAAGCTTTATTTAAGCTTTGTATATATGTTCTCTTATTAATACAACTTTGTTTTTTTTTGGTCAATTTAATAATTTCGCCAAATAATCAAATTGTAGCTTTGTCAAGTGTATGTAATATATAACGTAATATATATAGAATTGTCTATATATTACATATGTGTCTAATGTAATATATATAATTGAGTATAATGACTGTGACCGAATCTAGCTAGGGCAAACATCAACAGTACTGCAAGACAGAATTACCAAACACAAATGTAATTATAGATTTGGAAAAAACCTGCGCTTTAGCAGAATATGTCATTGAAACTAACCACATCATGAATTCTCAAAATACTGAAATTATATGTCCAGTTATATACTATAAACTTTTTCCTGAATTTGATCAATTACCAAAAATTGTTTTCCAATAATAATAAAATAATTATTCCTTTGTAAGTGCATTTATTTTACAGAAATATTTGAATACATGACACTATTGACAATCAAGTTCTTACCCACCATGGCACACTAATTATCAAATGAAACAAATAAACTTGTAATTATTAGTTATACACCCCCAACCGCTGGATTTCACAATCTCATTAGAAACGCACAACCACCTGCGTGTCCGCCAAAACGAACATTCTTTTAGTTGCTTGACCGGTATCGAGCCCCACCCATCCCTTACATTGGACATGTATTCCCATGTATGACATGCATTAACCATCCGACGTGAAGTCGGGGAAATATGGGTTGTTTGATTGCATATAGGGTTTCCCTATTCTTAACGAGAGAGCATATGACGGTACCCTGATGATGAATCTAACCACCAACAGGCAAAACATGTGCTTTCCAATGTAATGGATGGGTGGGACTCGATTCCGATCAATCAACTAAAAGAATCTATATATAAATATATATATATATATATATATATATATATATATATATATATATATATATATATATATATATATATATATATATATATGCATATGTATGCATCCAATGAGACAGCAGTAGCTGAGTGTCATCACACACCCAACCGTTGTTGCATGTATTACAACCCAAGGTGTTTGTATATTCCATATGAGATTGTGAACCCAACGGTTGGGTGTGTGATGACACTCAGCTACTGCTGTCTCATTGGATTCAGTCCAAGAAAATCTAATACCACATACATACGCCATCCGACGAGAAGTCGGCGAAAACATGAGTTGTTGGCTGTGGATGGAGTCACCCTATTCTTGATGGTATGGTATATATCGGCGCCCTAAAGAATCTGAACATCGAGAGACGAAATATATGTCACCCAGTTGAAGGGATGGGTGGGAGTCAGTCAAGGGACCCAGTCAAGCAACCAACAAAAATGTCCATATATATATATATACATTAACCTTGGTTACAAAGTTAACCAAACGTTAATCTTGTGTCTGATTTTTCATTCTTTCCTTCATCCACTTTGTTCCCGATCTCTTCAAAACTTCGCTCTCTGATGCAGCATTCCACATATGTATTTTGTTTCCGTACGTTCTTCTATCCTGAATCTCTGTCGGACCCATTTGTGCCTTTCCCAGATCAGCCCTGACGTGTGTAATCCATGGTACTGTTAACTTTACTCCTTGTATGTATGTAAGAATTCTGTTAGTAAGTCTTGTCGGTGGGAGTCTACTGATATGTCCCTAGAATTTCAACCTTCTTTTTCTTATGTCCTCCGCTACGTTGGACATTCTTTCTGTGGTCTTTCCAGAATGTAAACTGACAGAGGAAGGATACAGACCCTTCCTCTGACAGTTTGGGCCGTGAATTTTCCGCCGCTTTTGGGCCGCTTTTTGTATAAAGTGTAAGTGTCTCGCTTGCGTATAGTACCTCCGGTTTGATTACTGTGTTATAGTGTCTTATTTTTGTGTGTGTCGATAGGCATTTCTTATTGTAGATATTGTGTGTCTTGCCATATGCCCACTTCATCTTCTGTAATCGAGTCATCTGTGCTATCTTCTCTCCTCCTGTGGGTTCGAAAATCTCGCCCAGGTATTTGAAGTGAGTGACTCTATTTATTTTGCCGTATTTGGTGTTCAAATTTTGTATCTAATTTTGAGCAGAAGAATTCGGTTTTTTGATTTGTAGGCCGACTTTCTCTGCACATTCCTTGAGGAATTCGATCTGTTTGGTTGCCATTTTTTCATTGTCTGCGAGAATGGCTAGGTCATCTGCGAAGGCCAGGCATGATATTTCTATGTTGTTTTTGTCGTATTGGTTTCCAGTGTCCTTGATAATTCAGTTCCTTTTCCCATTCCCTTATGAATTTGTCTAGGACCAGGTTGAAGAGAAGTGAGAATAACCCATCTCCTTGGCGTACTCCAGTTTTACTCAGGAAGGGTTCGGAAATGTCTCCCATAAATTTCACTTTAGAGGTTGTGTCAGTCAGTGTCTGCTTGATCAATCGTAGTATTTTGGGATCGAGTCCTTGTTCTTCTATGATGTTGAACAGAGATTTTCGGTCGATGCAGTCATATGCTTTCTTGGAGTCCACGAACGCGCAGATAATTGGGATGTTCCTGTTAGCTTTGTGTTTCAGTATTGTTTTTAAGTTAAATATTTGTTCAGAGCATGAGCGACCAGGGCGAAAGCCTGCCTACTTGCGAGCCAAATTTGTGTTCTAATTATTCTTGTGTTCTCTGGAGAAGGCATGCTGAGAGGATTTGTAAGTGACTTGTAGTAAGGAGATTCCTCTGTAGTTGTTCGTATTTCATCTGTCTCCCTTCTTGTGCAGCGGGTGGAAAAAAGCACATTTCCATTCATCTGGTAATTTTTCTGTTTGCCAAATATTCATGATAATTTGCGTAAGTTCCTGCAGTGGATCTGGTCCGAGGTTTATCAATAGTTCCGCGGTGATACCATCTTCACCGGATGACCTGTTATTCTTTAGTTTTCGTATGTGCGTGTGGATTTCTTCCTGTGTTGGTGGTGGTGATTCTGAGTGGGTGTGGATACAATTTTCTTTAGGGAATCTTGTGTCGCGTTCGGGTAATTGAGGAGATCGGAGAAATAGTGTTCCAGCTCCTGACAATTCTCTTGATTGGTTAGCGCTAATCTCCCATTCCGCTTGCAAAAGTCCTATAAAAGTCTCTCGTGTTAGAATTGTGGGAATTCACCTCTATAAAGTCTAGTTGTTCCTTCCTCTTGTAGTTCCTCTTAGTTTGTATATATGTTTATATATATATAAATATATATATATATATATATATATATATATATATATATATATATATATATATATATATATATATATAACGATTGATTTTTGAAAAGGACTTTGGCATTATTGGAAAGAACAGTTTTTTTTCTGAATTCAACGAGGTAAATATTTTATGTTTTTTTTTTCAAAACACATTTTAAAAAATGGCTAAAAGGTGTTTCGGTTTATTTTAGGATAAACATATTTTTTATTTAGTAGACTATGAAACAAAATATGACAAATGAAATATTTGATTACACTTCACAACTGTTAACGTCAATTTGTAAATTTCAAATTTCTTTCAATTTTTACATGGAATTAATATGTATTTAACAAAAGAGAAATAATTGAAATACTAACAATTGTTTAATAGGGTGACAGAAAACTTATGTTATATATGTCGAGTATTGAATGAAGTACATCCGAATAAAAGCATCAGTTAGTTAACAGTTTCAGCAACGGAGAAAATATTTAATGATACAGGCAGTATTAAAAGTTTAGTAATGTCTGAATGATTGAGGCGTGTTTATATCAATCGGGTCATAAAATCAATTGGAATAATTCCAAAACGGTATTAAAAGAATCGGTAACAAAATACAGAAGATTAAAAGAAACCGCTATAATTAATTTAAATAAAAATAACTGTATTGCTATGCCTTCGGTAGATTTAAATTCAATATGGTTCCCGATTCTAAGGAATACAGTTAAAAACATTTAAATATTTGAATACACAATCAGTACAATAAACAATCACACAGTAAACATTACCTATATATATATTTTTGGTAGTATGTCACTGTCATGAAAATCCATTGTTGCCAATGTAAGTATCGTTGACATACAAAAAAATATATTTACTTTCACTCGTTACTTTATATATTACAAATTAATATAATTTATTTTTTAGTTCAGTTTTGATAACGGGGGGGCGATTACCCTCCGAAACGATAACGTTAAAAGTTTGTAAATTTTTTATAACATTTTTATATCTTTAAAATTTGGTTCGTTAGGCAAATTTATTACAAAAAGAATCACTGAGAAATTTGACTCCGTTTGGTTTTTTGTTTTTACCCAGTGATTCTTTCTTTAAATAAGAACAGGTATTCTTGATATTTTTTAAGTTTTAGACAGTGGCGAAAACCCCAAATAAGGGAGAAAAAAAAGTATTAAAAGTTGTCCAAAATTAGGAAAACAACAAACAAAAACTAATGACGAAAATTCGTTGAATGTTTTAATTGATCTAGAGACAATAGTAAGGTTTCAGTGCATATTTTTTTCATCATAATTTCGCAAAACTCAACTCTTCGATCAAAATCATTTTTACTGAATTCTTAGTAGTAATTGTATTTTATAAGGATAAAAATCTGTTTTTTTTTTTTTTTTTGGGCTGAGCGTCTACACCTGTTATGATTTACAGCTCATTGGAACAATTAGCTTTAAATCATAACACACATTTTATCAAGTGAAAATGAAAAAGAAAGTTTAACCTAAATGTAATTACTAATTTGTGAATGAGAGAACGAGGTGTCCAGATGTATATTAAACTTAGTTGGTGATTAAAGGAGAACATTTGCTGTAGATACACAAGAAATTTTTTATTATATACATTACTTTACTTTAAAATTTTATAAACTGAAAAACAGAAAACATACAAAAGAATAGGACTTTGCATTGGTATATTTGTCTCGATAAATTATATATATATATATATATATATATATATATATATATATATATATATATATATATATATATATATATATATATATATATAGTGAAAGATCAACGGTTATTTCGTGGCCAATTCAATATCAATATCACAATATCACTTTGGTCATTCTATCAAATCATAAAATCTTTGAAGAAACTATTTCTGCACTAAAAAGGCCAGTAGGTAGAGCTGTATGTATGCATGCCTGCAAAGACAGTGACAGTCAGAACAGCAGTTTGACATAATCAACGACGTTATGATTTTCCGCATGTAGTTTCATTGGACATTTCGAATAGGTATTAGCGACACATCTTACATCAAGATTTGAGGTTCAATCCATGCAAAATCTTTTTGCTTTCCCGTTACTCCATTTTACTTTTCGTGGTATTGAAACATTTTACGGAAGGTGAACAAGTAAAACATTAAAATTTTGTATTGTTACTACTTACAAGAATATTGGAGGATGGGTTGTTGCTTGTTGAGCAGATAAAGGAATGTAGTGGAATGGTGTAATGGAATAAATAGGTACTTACCATTTTCCGAAGAGTAAACCATGCAAACGGTTTAGTGTAACTGCAAATCGATAGAGAAAATTCGAAAAAGTTCGAGAAAAACTTAAATAAGGCATTATTAACTATTTTAAATCAGACACCTTGATGTTTGCAATTAAAAGTTGATTATCTTTATTTAGAAAGTACTCCTCAGTGTATACACATGTAGCAAATCCCAAATCAAAACAAGTATTTGCGAGGGGAACGACACACGCGATGCGAGACATTTCAAACGCTCCGTACCCGTCAAATCAGCATTTAAAACTGATTACCGATACTCTCGGTCGCAGGTAATCTACGTCCAAATCGCATATTTTAAAAAGCAGTAAACCCCCGAATTCTGGCAACCAACAAAACATGTAACGCCAACGACGAGATAAATGGACGTAAAAATTTTGGCGATAGAATGGAATGTTTATGCGCATTATTTGGTGTAATGGGTCGACAGATGTTCTTCTACATTTGAAGATTTTAATTTTTAATAATATATTAAAATGACTTAAAGGAAAGAAAATGAATGGAAATAAAATATGGTGTTTTGCTCTGAAAAATTGTTTACTGTGATAAATGCTGGAAAAGCGGCGCCCTAATGCCCTACCTCACGAGCCCCCATTGGTTTTTGTCCTGAATTTTGGATGAAAACGAAACCCTATTCGCAATTTTCAACGTTCTTATAAAGTACATTTTTACTTTTTAGGGCATTATGAATAAACAAAGTTATATATATATATATATATATATATATATATATATATATATATATATATATATATATATATATATATATATATATATATATATGTGTGTGTGTGAAAATCATGGGGTGTACAGTATATCCCTTCTGAAATAGAAAACCCTTCTGTAAAAAAAAGGAAAGGCGGCAACGTGGCGGCGAGGTAGAAAAATCAATAAACGGGCGCCTGACAGCATTGCCGAACGCCGCAAATAGCCGAACTACCCCGATATAATCTGCGCAGTCGCCGGCCGGCTATAAAAGCGAGCACAACGACCCGTGCATGTCAGTTGGACTCTTCAGTCGAAGCGGACAACACTTAAAAATGTCAAATGAGATTTTGCCGAAACGTCGTGACTCTTCACAGAATTAACGCATCGACACCCGGAATGATTTAGAAACTTTATCTACCATCCGTGAAAATATTAAATGTAACATTTTGCACCTCTACAGGGAGGAGACACTGCAATCCATCAAACGCTTTCAAAAAATTGAGATCAAAAACATCACTTTTAATTAGCGACATTATCTTTTTAATGAAATGCCGCGATAACGACCTCCAACCGACGTGTACAAAACTCGCCTATTATACAAGAACAAGAAAAACCAACGCTCTCTTAAGATACCAAGCCGAGCTCTTCTCCGAGAAAACCCGAGAGAAAAGAAGGCATTTGGACAGAACGGAAAAGGAATCCTATCTATTACAGTCGATGCTAAGCAACAATGTCCATCCTATTTTGTGGAATTAAATAGACAAAGTATCTTTCTGGCGCAACGAATCGGATTACAATCTTAAATCGGAAAAACAGAAAAAGAAGTTCGCTAATTTGCAACAAATAGATTCTGAACTTCCAAAAGAAATCTGAGCCAACAACAAATTATTTATAAATGTACGTAACCACCACTTATCCACAGATGAAGAATCCATACTTAGCAAAAGCTTCAACTTTGCCATTGCCCCAAAATATATACCAATAAAAGAAATAATTTCGAACGTTGAATCAATCCTAGACGACAAGCCAGATGAACAAGCGGAAATAATCAGACAAGATATAGCGCGAATACTACGATCCAACAAAATACCAAAAACAAATGTTAATAAGACTGAAATCAAAGCGCTCGAAAGTTTAAAAAGAAATGAGGATATTACTATATTACCAGTGGACAAAAAAAACGCAACAGTCATAATGAACACCGAGGACTATATAGAAAAGATAACGAATATTTTACCGGAAAAGTACATATAAACCACTGAAGAGAGATCCAACAACCTATCTAGAAAAAACGACCAAAAACAAAATCAAAGCATGGAAACTAGAACCGGACTTTGAACGAAAAATAATTCCAAGTCAAAAATCAAACAGATATTCTAAACTTTACGGTCTATCCAAAATACATAAACCAGAAATCCCATTAAGGCCCATAGTAAGTGCCTCTGGTTCTCGAACACAAAATTTGGAAAAATATCTAGCAAGTATCATGCAATCAAGAATCAAACTTGCCGAGTCCTATGTTCAAAACTCAGAACATTTGATAAGGATGATTAAAAATTTCCAACTAGAAGATACAGACATCTGGCAAGTCTGGACATTGTCTCACTATATCCAAGTATCCTTATAGACGAGGCCCTGGACATAATTTTGATGAACGAAGACTTCCCGCCATATGGAGGGATCTCTCCGAACACTGCTTGAAGAATACATATTTTTCCTTTTACCAGCAGATCTACAGACAGACCGACCGTACCCCAATGGAATCATGCTTATCACCCGATATAGCCCGCCTGTTCATGACCGACTTCGAAACAAAGACATTGCCCAACGCTCCTTTAAAACCCAAACTTTAGAAACGCTACGTGGATGATATCTTTATAATATAGCCTCACGGAAACAAATTCTGAACAGCTCTCTAACCCAGTTGAACGAAATCCACCCCAGAATACAGTTCACTCTGAAAGTCGAACAGGATGGAAAACTGCCGTTTTTGGATCTCCTTATCACAAGGAAACTTTCTGGAACCCTCGAATACACAGTGTATAGAAACCCTTGATTTCCAGATTCTTCCGACTGACACTACCAGATACACGAAGCGAAGAGTTACCAAAAATTTCCACAGCCCTTAGAAAAAAGGGATATTCAGAAAATTGTATCAGGAAGGCCATTCGCCGTTAAAAAATCCAAACACGAAGAACAATAGAGGATCATGAACCAAATACACTAAAGGTCCTGCTACCATACGTAAAAGGAATCACAGATAGGATAGGCAGACTACTAAGGAAACATAAGATCAGAACAGCCTACAGGCCGCACCAGGCTGACGCAAGCATCCTAAAAAACCCCAAGAACAAGGTTAGACTAGAAAATCATGGGGTGTATAGTATATCTTGTTCCGACTGCAACAGAACATACATAGGACAAACAGACGAATATCGGCCAGAATACAATAACATAAAAACAACTTAATAAACAAACAAACCACTTCCGCTCTGTTCCAGCATCATCTACAAACAGGACGTAAAATCAATTTTGAAGGAGCTAAAAAAATAGCGAATATTCAAAACTACAAGGTCCGAACAGTTGGACTCTTCATTCGAAGCGGACAACACTTGAAAATGTTAAATGAGATTTTAACCATCCGTGAAAATATTAGATGTAAGATATATATTGGTCTGATGAAAATCCTAAATAACTGCAATCCTTATCGAATACAAAAATCAAAGTTGGTGTGGATTAGTATATTTTGGAATTATTCATTTTTACATTTTTAAAGATGAATCACTTCACCCTGCTATATTCACTTCTAGACATTTATTATATAACAATTACCCAGATCTTCTATTGTTTTTAAAAACTCATGACTTCAGCTTCAAGTTGGGCGATTTTTCACAGAACTAAGATATCTATAAATGCCGTAAGTCACTTTTGTTCCGATCATGTCAACTCAAGATAAAGTAGCGTTCCTTGGCCCATAATTTTTTTTTTTTATTTATCATATGACTGTAGACACATTGTTGAAATATGATAAACAATACAATATAGCAAATATAAATACAAATATAAAAGTATAAATATAAATATGAAAATAATATATAATATAATAAACAAACACAAACATATAAACATAAAGATATACACTTTAAGATATTGCAAATAAGCATCTAATCTATTTATGTAATCTATCGATTCCAGGGTCACCAGGCTGAAGTCCTTTGCATTGCAATTATTCGATTTCATAGAACATCCTTCAGTGTTGTGCCTGATGGTTTGAGGTTCTCCGCAGCCACAAAATGGAAGCGACCGCTTGCCCCAGCGGTGTAGAGAATGTGCACACCTTCTATGTCAGGTTCTGATACTATTAAGCGTAGATCATGTTTGTTAGGCAAGTTACCGTGTTAAGACAAGGCGAAGCTTGATAGGCTATTCTTAAGTCCATGCTTTAGTGAGGTTAAACCTATCTACCATAGCCGTTACTGTCGTTTTTATCGGTGTCTAAAGTGGAGTCGATAATGCTTGGCGCCTTCCATATATTAGTGGATTGGTAAATTTCTATTGTCCACGATTTTAATACTTGTTTATAGGAGCATTTGTTCGTCGCAGCTGAGGAGGTGGGATGTGGCTTAGAACCATCATAGCCATCTTGTGGGGGTTGGTTTGATAACACCCGCAATCATCGTCATGGTGTTGTTCAGCTGAGCGTCTATTTTGTTGTACATGTGGACTATTTAGCCAGAGTGGAACACAATACTCGACAATCGAGAAAACAAAGTCCAGAGCGAAAGATCGCAGAGTTAATGCCGTTGCTCCCCAAGTTGTACTATATATCTTTTGAGTAATGTTGTTTCTTGGCCCACAAAATATTGCTCAGCTTAAAAAATTTAATAAGAAATAAAACAAATTCCACTCGAAATATTAGACCATGTAATAAGTAATCCGAGATTAAAAACCTAAAAAAATAATTTTATGTAATTTTTTAAACAAAAACAAAACGTCTTGTGTTTATGAACGATATTAAACATTATGCAAAACTAACATTATCTGGTATTGAACAACTGCTTCTGGATGCAGGATATATATATATATATATATATATATATATATATATATATATATATATATATATATATATATATATATATATATATATATACCAATAGGTAGTTCGGGTTTAACCCTAGAATGCTTAGTGGGATTACGAGTAACCTCAGAAAAAATTAAAATATGTATAACTTTTTTATGAATGAATTGGCAACAACGCCTATATCGCTATGTTTATTTAAGATTAGAGTGTACGTGTTGTTGGTCACACGTTTTTGTTCAGTAAAATAGTTACTAGTTATTTTGTATTTGGAGTGACGAATAACCCCATGTAAGCATTGACTGTAATTTCATTTTATTCAAAAAATTAGAAATAACATAATAATAATAAAGGTTATTATATAATTATAAAATAAGAATAACGAAATCTATAGTCGTTATTATATATTAGAAAATATTCTATGCTTATTACAATTTTTATGCCTATTACGATGGAATGAAGAACTGGATAATGAACTGAATAATGATCGAGATAATGAACTGGATAATAAACTAGATAATGAGCTGGATAATGAACTGGATAATAAACTGGATAATGAACTGGATAATGAGCTGGATAATGAACTGGATAATAAACTGGATAATGAACTGGATAATGAGCTGGATAATGAACTGGATAATAAACTGGATAATGAATCTGATTCGGTTAACAGCGGCACTGACTACGAAGACAATGTTTCAATCCAGTCCGACAGAGAGAGCACTTACTCAGCAGAAGAAAGTGGAGAAGTGGATGAGAGAAAACAACAGCTTCCAGGAAAATAATAAAAGGGAAAAATGGACATATTTGGAGCACTGAGTTTCCATGCCGTATTTCGACACCTAAACAAAACAGTGTTTTGCGTGTTTCAGGACCAAAAGATGCGGCTAAAAATATTACAACTGGGTTAGAGGCAAGTTATTCTTTATGGCGGATATTATAGAAATTATTGTATTGTATACTAATAAGGAAATATAACGACTAAAGGAAAAATATGTTGCTAATTGTGGATTCGTGAATGATAATGGTGTCGACGAGATTTTGGCTTTCATAAGATTGCTTTATACATCAGGATGTAAAGAGACAACCATCTCACCACAGCGGAGATGTGGTCAAAATATGGAACGCAATTATATCGATGCATAATGAGTGAAACAAGATTTAGATTCCTGGTAAGTTGCCTTAGATTTGATGATAAAGCCATAAGAAACCGAGTAGATAAATTTTCTCGAATACATTGTGTATAGAGATATTAATATCTAACTGTACAAACTAATATACCTACTCCTCATAGTTATTGTACAATTGATGAATAATTGTTGAGGTTTCGAAGTAATTGCCCTTTTAGAATTTAGATTTCATCGAAGCCTGATAAATATGGTATTAAAGTTATAACGATGTGTGATTTACGTACATATTATATGGTAACTGCTATTCCTTATGACAGGCCAAATAAAGAACCTCTCCCAGATTATTACGTAAAGAAACTGACAGAACACATTCACGAACCAGGAGGTAATTTGACAATGGACAATTGGTTTACTTCCAACCCTTTGGCTGACAACCAGCTTGCTGATTATAACTTGACTATCGCAAGTATTTTCAGAAAAAAATAAGAAGGAAATTCCGCCATCATTTCTTCCAGATAAACGAAAAGAAATTATGTAATCTCAGTTTGGATTTAACAGTCAAAACACGTTAGTATCCTTCACCTCTAAGAAAGCCAAATGTGCGCTACTTTTGTCAACAATGCATACTGGTAGTACAATAGATAAAAACAAAAAACCCGAAATAATCAATTTTTATAATTCGACCAAAAGAGGCGTTGATACTTTTGATCAAATGGATTAATATATATTCCGTCTCTCGCAAGACACGCAGATCGCCACTACGCTTTTTTTTATGGTATGATAGATCAAGCCTGTATTAAATCCAACATTATTTTTCAAATTGTTAAAAGTGCCACACAAAAAGTGTTCATCGAAGAAATTTATTTAAACTTTGTTATTTATTTGAACAATTTGATTGGACTACAACTTGCAAGACGATATGTGGAAAGACGTTCAACAAAACCATTATCTTGAACATTAAAAAATAAAAAACTATATGCTGTTTATGAACTCAGAAGAAACGGTTGATCCCCCACGAACACAACTGCAGAAACAAATTCGCTGTTCTTTATATCTGAGAATTTTATTTTACTGAAATAAATTTAATTTTTGTTGTTTTAAACGTAAAATAAAAATATATAATTCGGCTTATAAGTATCGCCGCCTAAGCAAGGATAGAAATGCGATTCACCTAAGCATTTTATGGTTAAATTTAGAGATATTTTTCAACGACTTAATCGTGAAATTATATCTCGCTTTTTTTACGTCAATTAAATTATCGAACGGACATGTTAGAATTGTGCAAATTTACTTCAAAAATTCCCGTGCTTGTGTGAAAACAATTAAAAAAATTCGTATAAATTTTAAGCATAGTCATATACCAAGTGACAACGCAATTCGCAAATTTGAGTTCTCCGGATCGGTGGTTGATTTAAAGGTGCCAGTGCGTCCACGTAATGCTAGATCCAATGAAAATATCGCTAAAATGCGTGAACATGTTGGCGAAAATCCCAGAACCTCAATTCATTATCGATCTCAACAGTTGAATATAACGAAAATCTTTCTACATCGAATTTTTAACAAGGATCTGGTCTTGCGAGCATATAAAATTCAACTAACTTAAGAGTTAAAACTCTCAGACCACGGGCATTGCCGTGCATTAGCTAATTTTATCTTTAGTAATATTAAAATCTATGCAAAATTTTGCAAGAATACTATGCAAGGATTATTTCCGACGAAATTGATCCACCTCACAAGTTATGTGAATAAGCAAAACTATAAGGTTTTGGGAAGTGAAAAATCCTCAAGTGATTGTAGAAGAACCTTTACATCCTCTTCGAGTACCACTGTTGTATACTGGAGGGGCTATGAGGTCCCTTTTATCATAAAAATGATGATTGCGAAACGGTATATGTTAATGGCGAACGCTTCCTCAATATGTTAAGAAACTTCTTAATCCCGAACTGGATAATACGCACCTAAACACTATGATCTTTCAATATGATGGCGCCGCGTGTCACATGGCGGGGAAGACTTTAGATTTGTTACGGACACGGTTTCTTGGCCGTGTCATTTCTCGAAATGGAGATATTCACTGTCCTGCAAGGTCATGCGATCTAATCCCCATCAGCTTTTTTCCTTCGGTGTTTCCGCAAGAACAAGGTCTATTCTAACAATCCGAGAGGAGTAACGACCTGAAGCAAAACATGCACCATATTATAAGTAAAATTGAACTGCAATTATGTCAAATTGTTATTGAATTTTTTACGCAAGGAATAACCATCTCTTTAGAAACACAACTGTAATGTCTTTACATTGTTATAAAATAAACAAGCAAGTTATTTTTCTAAAATTGTTGGTTTTATTTGAAAATAAATCCTGAACTATCTACTGGGCACCCTTTACTTAGGCTTGAATTGCTAAACATAATATAAAATTAAATATATAGGCATAAGGCTACGTTTTAGAATTTAGTGTTAATTTAACAGCTTATATATCAGATTAAGAATCTACTAAAATAAGACTGGATTCCAGTTTTGCATATAATTCTCTTTTCGCTTATTTTATCATTGAAATATGCATTATACATAGTTAAATGCATATTTCATAATAATAAGCTTTTAAAAATAAAACTCCAAAAAAGCACAGAGTAAAACTCTCATAAACTCCCTATTATGCTAGGGTTAAAAATGAAATCTTTGCATGTGCCGATCCCTTGACAACCCTTAACCATCATATCCCTACAGTCGGTCAAAGTCGTAAAAAGCAAAAACGGAGAGAAATTCTCGTACATATTGACAAGAGTCTTTTTCCCTAAATTCGTCAGGTTTGGTAAAATTTACCAACATCGGAAATAAAAAACAAAAATCATACATAGTAAAATAGTATGAGGCACCGGCGGTCTATCAAAACACCAAAAAAATTACCGCTGAATCAGAAACAGTAGACGATTGACGACGCTTTTCATATGTCAGCTGGCATTTTTAGTGGCAAAAAAAATCGAATAACGGAACAGTTGGCAAAGACCGATAAATAATAGCTTGAAATATTTTTGATTTATTTTATTGAAATAAATATGACAAAAAATATATTTAATAAATATGGATAAATTAAAATGAATTGGGCATTTATGTTTAATTAAAATGATTGGATCAAGAAAATAAGGTTAAAATGGATTAATAGGAATACACGTTTCCATATAAAGAATACGCATATGAACTATGCAATATAATGACCAGTATTATGGGATATTCTGGGATACCAGGGTTCTGCGATACCAGGGTTCTGCGATATTTATTTAGACTTACCAATTATGGTTTTGGGGTAACAGTGTCCAAGGGTTAACTGGCCGAGTTTGGCAGTGCATATGCGATGATCTCAACACACACCTTATTTTCAATTAGAGTGTAAATTTACAATGATTTCAATTATAATGCGCTGCAGACCTGTTGAAACCAATGTCTTCATTTTACCACTTTTCCAAATAAAGCTAAAATTTAAAGTATCCTTTCAAATCCTTGGTTTTCACTACGGTCATGCTGTCGTAGCTAATGCCAGTTAGCTACTAATATTTTAGCTAGAAACTAATATTTACAATTGATTTATAATATAAAATTTTTAAAAAAATGAGTGATGCAGGCTTGATTAAAATTCGACCTGATCATCTGACGCTGGTTTGATTAAAAAACAAGATTTGTAATGCTTTTCTCACATAGTTGAAAAGCATTACAAATCTTTAGTTAGTTAGAAGTTAAAATTGGTCAACAACTGGGATAATTTTAATATACGTGTTATTTTAAGGTATTAAGGTGATATAAAAACCACATCTCTGTATGAGGGTGTCAAATCGTTCATTTTCTTTTTTTTTTTATAGGAAAAGTTATATTAAATAAAGAAAAATTAATTTTAAATAAATGTAATGTAGGTTATTCCTTAACATTTCCAAGCCTACATGAAACCAGGACATATATTGTCCAAACCTATACGTTCTGTCAAATAAATGCCTGGTATTGTGCTATAAAACACCAAAGTTTAGTTTAATCGTCTGAATTCGTTTTGTAGAATTCAAAATAGAATCCACATGATGCGATATACTTATGCCAGTGAATAATCCTGTTATTTAAACATCTTTATAGGCATTTTCCACTATAACATTCAGGGAATTTTTATTTTATGTCTTCGGTTTAGCCATTTTCGTTATAACATTCAGAAAATTTGTGTTTAATGGCTTCAATGCAGTCAAGAAGTCTTCGACGAAATGCTCTTTATTGACTATATGACTTACAATGCAATGAAAATATTCAATATAACTTTTTCAGCAACCTATTTGCGGTGATCTTCTTGAAGAAAATTCAGGTCTTTCGTAAAAAACCGTCTCGCAACGCGTCACATGTCCAAAACATCAACATAAAATATATAAACAGATTCGTTAGATATGTCAAGATTCTTAGCCATCGCTCTTAAACCAGAACGACAAATTTCTGTTACCATTTCATTCACTTGGTCAATGTTTTTATAAGTTAAAAGCACGGTCAAAATGAGACCAATCTTCAACCATTTTTGCTTACTTAACCACAAATCTTTAGTACCATTATATGCTTGTTTGAACAATTCTAACTCACCGTAAGCCTTTTCCAACATTTTCAATAAATCAGCAAAATAATTTTAAGTATATTGTTATCAATTTAGAGCCAACATTTTTTTCCATACATTTTACGCAAGTTTTTTAATTAAACAACTCTCGACATTTATTTAACAAAATATAATCACAGAAATATTTTCTTAACTCTAGATTTTCCAATGCGCAATTGCACAATGCAATAAAGTAATGGCACCCACATCCCTGCATCGCTAAAATTGAAATAGAGATGTCAATAATACATACGAGAAAATAGAACCTTTTAGAAGCATGGAAACTATCAACAGTAGTTCTTGCAATTTAAAAACTGATGAGCCATTTAGATGGCTGAAATTCGAACATCGCATACATAATTAATTTGTTTTATATTACTCAGGAATCATTTAAACATGCAATATGCAACTTATTTTTGCCATATATTGCGTAATGATAAGTATCAGCCACTTCAGATTGGACAAAAGACAGAGCATAGGAAGAAAGAAAAGTCTTGACTGAAAACTATAGGAGACTGGACAAATATGAACTTGAAAATCTATATCGCCACAAAAAATTGTTAACCATAGAGAATATTTTAACAAACAAACTTATGTTAAATCTTAAAAATACTGTGGACTAACAAAGTCGGCTGCGAAGAAGTGCTGGAAAGGACGGGTCGGCAGAGAAAGCTGTTTGGAATTGTTTGAAATTGGTTTTGCTTTATTTTTCTTGCAGATTATAAAATAATTTTAATGTATTAAAATTAAGTGTTAACGAGGGATTCAGTCTGAAGCAAGTCGCAACAGAGCTTGAAATAGATATATTCCTTATTGAACTTTTAAAATCCCTTTTGCCCTGTCGAATTTAGCACTCCAGTTCATCTTCTATATCGCATCTTTCCACACCACTTCAATCGATGTGTCTCTTTTTATTTCCAAAAATAGTGCTAAAGTTCTCCAACATCCAATAGTTACTCACTTTACCTAAAATCATAAATAAACTTATATCCAAATGTCTGCCAGTAAGTAGAGCATCATCTTACGATCCGAAAATTTTATTATATTGACTTAAAGTTTATTTGTAGCGAAGAGTGCACGGCTCAGATATTTTAAAAATTATATCGAGGATTTCTAGCTGTCCCCGCCTCTTGAAGAGTCATAAAAGAATGAAAAGGGCAGCTAGGCACTCTTTTCACTTCTCTTCTCTGTAGTCAGTCTCTTTAGTCTGTTTATATACAATTGTCTGCGAGTAAGTAGAACAGCATATTACGATTCAAAAGTGTTATTATTTTGACCGAACATTTATTTGTGTCGACAGCTTAACATATGTACCTACGATATCCAGCTGTTCCCACCTCTGGAAGACGCATAAAAGGACGAAAAGGGCAGCTTGGCATTCTCTTCATTTCTCTTCTCTCCAGCCAGTCTCTTCAGTCTCAATTGTCAGATCTCCGGTCAGTCTCCCGTGTCAGGTAATTTCGATAAAATTTTAATATTTCATCCTTAGTATTTATATTACACGTCCAGTATAACCGAATATATTTGTTATTATTTTCTAATGTACATAAACGTTATTAAAAGGGACATCTAGTAACGTAATATATATTTTTTCCTAATTTGTATCAACCATACAAGAGATAATTTTAAAAGCCAAGAAATTGACATAGTTGCTTCATAGATAAAGAAACTATTTCTAATAAAATTCACGATTTTATTCTTATCCTGTGTCACTCGCCGTTTTAAAGTAATCCAAAAGATATATTCAGGTAAAATATATTGATATCCACGGTTGACTTACACAAAATCGTGAACTATTTCTAAACGACCTTCCGAAGCTGGGCACTTTCACGGTAAATAAATTTTAAATATTTTGCAGTTAGGAATACGAACGCCGAACTACATTTTTATTTCTAGAATTTCTATACTAATAATTTATGTTAAAAATATTAAATGATACATATAGGATTTATAAAACGTGCACTAAAACAGCAAGAACTTAGTAGTTACATATAAAATCAATAGTATCAATTTTGTGATTATACTTTGTTGATTTATGTTTCGTTTATTTTATTGTTCAGGATCTGGAACAATTGAAATATTATTATGTAGCATGGGTACAACAATGACATTCTTCTGTTGACGTGGTATCTCGGACATAACAGTCCTTGATGAAGCCAACCATACTAGTGCATTGTTCTATCTTTGGCATCAACACATTCTGGTGGTAACTGTTTTCTATATTTTCATAAAGAACAGAGACATTACTGAACAATTTATTACCGTTATATTACAACCAAAACTAAATTAAAGCTTGAATTGGCCCTCATGTTCATCTATTTCAATTAATTACCTCAATAGACTTATTATTAATCATCCCTGAGATTGCTTTCTAGCATTAATTTCAGAATTATATAAATAAATGTTGCTTTGACAGGGCGTTCATTTATATTCCGTAATATTTTGTTTCGATAAAACGTACTGTCGAATAACGCATTTTCCAAGAAAGTCTAAAAGCATTTAATGCATTTCTGGATTGTTTCTAAGAGAATAACTGCATGACAAGTTGCAAAATTCAAGAGCATTTAGGGTATTTTGCTGTTCGTATTTACCTAGTAATCACGATCATCAAGTCGAAGGCATCACATCAGAATCTTAAAACTTTTAAGGAAAATCACGAAGAAATATATTTCAATTTCGTCAGCATTATACACCGAAAGTTTCTTCAGATTATGCTTATTCTCCCCATGATCTAATGCTCGGAAAGCTATTAGTTTACTTTATTTCAACAGTTATTGTGATTTTTAAGCTCCTCTCTTTGAAAATTCGATATTTGGCACTTTTGATATATTTATGTTGTCAAAAATTTCGTCAATAAATACATTTTTCCAATAGTCAGCAGTGGATTACGTTAACTTGGCTTTTCTATAGCTCCAGGAAAATATGTTGTGGGATTATATTCCTATATTTCTCTATAACGGATTATGCCCACCTGCTAAGTTTCAGAATCCTCAAGCCATGCCCACTCCTTCTTTTGAATCCACTGTTACTTTCTTCTACAAATTTCTAGTTCAAAAAATCAATTGTTTTTACAGTTTTTTGTTCCGCAGTAGATATCTTATTATAATTGGAGAATATTTCCGAAAATATCGCCGCTATGAAGATTGGGATTTCAAAATTGCGACCAAAATTACCTCAGTATTTAAATGCGTTCATTTAAGTTCGATTTATAACCAAAAATAAATTCTGTACGCGAATATCAGGATATGCTTATTTACAATACCTGGCAACAATACCTGGAAAGGGCGCTTCCAGCTCGGCAAACATTTTTTCAAGTTTCTTAACGATTTTTAGATCTGGGTAGTGTGGTTCCAAATTTCAAGAGTAAGTGGCGGCGAGAAATCGGTCCTGAAGTCGAAGAATACATTCTGTGCGAGAAGTCCTATGTTAGAAACCTCGACCGCATATTTAGAGTACATAACATTTGTACAGGGTTTGCTGGTTCATGAAATGGATTTTGGTTATTAAATTAATAGGCAGAAGATTATTCAGGGTGTCGATCCGTTCATTCTGTGAAGAGTCACGGTGTTTCTCCAAAATCTCTTTTGGCGTTTTCAAGTGTCTTCAATCTATATATCTTAGACGATATATATATATATATATATATATATATATATATATATATATATATATATATATATATATATATATATATATATATATATATACCAGGTGTCCCATTAAGGATGGATCGCGGGCGTATCTTGAAAACTATTTATCCCACAGCTTTGGGGAAAAAGAAATTGTACTAAAAATGATCATGAGAAATTCACCAAAAATATTTTTAAGCTTCTAAAACGACCGCAAGAGGGTGTGACGAGCTAAACATTTTTAAAAATCTTTTTTTTTTCCTGTATTAACCGAGTAAGAAAAATTTTCAGTTATAATTAGCAAACTGTCTCCTACAACTTTGTTTTATGACATTTTGTCGTAACTCCGCGAATAAAGAAGTGGGGGGGAGTTTTACCTATTTAGATAAAAAGTCGTCTAATGTCCGTTTGCCGAAACCGATTTTCCTCAATTTGGATTCATTTAAAAGGCAATTGCTGGGACAATCAAATAATGTGTGAGATAAATGATTTAGTTTATAAATGAAACCGCGAGGTGGCGTTACATTCAACAATAGTTTTTTTGAAGTTTTGTTCAGTTTTTTCAAATGGAATGGTACAGCTTCTACTACATGGCAAGAAAGGTAATTTAAAGAGGAATCGTCCAGTGAACACCCGATCGATATCTCTGACATGTCATAAGATATTTCGATTTTTCTGAAAAAAATCAGTTAAATTTTTTTTAAGTTTTTTAAAAGTTTTAATTTTTACCGTAATATTAAGTTAAAGATTGGTCTTAATATTTAGGTCGCAATCGCAACCGCAACAATTTTATTTAAAAAATAAAATTATCTATTCAGTATCAATCATCATAAATGTTCTAATCCTGACCTTGATAATATTTTCTAATTTAATTACATAAGCGGAAAAAATGCCTTTCCCCAATTGTTGCATTTTCTCTTTTGTGATGCTTAAATACTACTTGACAGAATATTGAAATCAGTCATTAATAAATATACCTACTCTTTCTTTTAAACTAAATGAATGGATGCATGAAATTATACGTTTTCGGGTTTCCAAATAAACGCATGCAATCCTTAGGTACATTACACAAAGAGTGTAAGAAGCGAACCATGGAAAAAAACAAAAACAGTCAAATTAACTTATCAGTTTCGAAATGCATTACATTTTCAACATTGCATTTAGTGATTATTAATAATTATTATAATAATATCTAACAATGCCTTTTACGAATAACAAGGCCTATGACATGTTGGCGGTGTATTTCCAATGTTTTGAAAATGCATGTATTGCAGAGCGGCAATATGCAAGTGAATATCCCGAAAGAAGGCATTATTCGAAGAAGGTGTTTACACGTCTAGCAAGACGCTTACGAGAAACAGGAATTGTGCATCCAGATCCAGTCCGCACCAGGTTACGTTCGATTCGTAATGGAGATAATGTCGTAAATGTTCTGGCTTATGTTGAAACCAACCCCCATTTAAGTGTCAGACAAATATCTGAAGAATTAGGTGTTAGCAAGACATCCGTTCATCGAATCTTAAGAGATAACAAGCCGCACCCCTATCATGTTGTCTTACACCAAGCCCTTTTGGATAACGATTTCGACAGACGGTTAGACTATTGTCACTGGTTAAAAAATATGTGTAGTGGAAATAAACAATTCTTAAAACGCATACTATGAACTGATGAAGCTACTTTTAGCAGTGATGGAGGCGTTAACTTACATAATATGCACTACTAGGCAGTTGCTAATCCACACTGGATGTTAGAAATCGACCACCAAAATAGATGGAGTGTGAACGTATGGTGTGGTGTTTTGGGAGACAAAATTATTGGTGCCTTTATTTTTAATGGACATTTGAATAGTGAAACATATTTAAATTTTTTACAAAATGGACTGCCAGAACTAATGGAAGATGTTTCGTTGGAAACAAGAAGACAAATGTGGTACCAGTATGATGGATGCCCTGCCCGCTTCTCGCAGGTGGTTCGAAACTTCTTGGATGTTTCGTTTCCAAATCGTTGGATAGGACGGGGTAGTTTATTTTCGTGGCCGGCGCGCTCACCAGATTTGACAGTCCTCGATTTTTGCTTGTAGGGAAGACTAAAAGACCTTGTTTTTCAAACTCGTCCTACCACACGAGAAAACATGATTGAAAGAATTCAAAATTCAATAACCAGCATTTCAAGAGCGAAAATTGAAGCTGCCGTTTTTAGGACTCGTCGAAAAATAAATCTTCTAATAAATGACTGTTGTTATTATTATTATCTTCGTTGTTGGCCCGTTGGCCTTTAAACACGCTCCAAATTAATATGGCACGAAGAATTTGGACCAGTCCTAAGCCTGGGTAAAGTGTGAAGGAAGGCAAACATTAGGTTAATATTTTTTTAACTTAATGCAGGTAGTAATGAAATAATATCTAATTTTTTCAGAAAAACCGAAATATCTCTTGACATGTCAGAGATATCGATTTCGGGTTTTCACTGGATGATTCCTCTTTAAATTACCTTTCTAGCCATGTAATAAAAGCTGTACCATTCCATTTGAAAAAACTGAACAAAACTTCAAAAAAACTATTGTTGAATGTAACGCCACCTCGCGGTTTCATTTATAAACTAAATAATTTATCTCCCAGATTATCTGATTGTCCCAGCAGTTGCCTTTAAAATGAATCCAAATTGAGGAAAATCGGTTTAGGCAAACGGACATTAGACGACTTTTTATCTAAATAGGTAAAACTCCCCCCACTTCTTTATTCGCGAAGTTACGACCAAATGTCATAAAATAAAGTTGTAGGAGACAGTTTGCTAATTATAACTGAGAATGTTTCTTACTCGGTTAACACTTGAAAATACACAAAAAAAATTATTTTTAAAAATGTTTAGCTCGTCACGCCCTCTTGCGGTCGTTTTAGAAGCTGAAAATATTTTTGGTGAATATCTCATGATCATTTTTAGTACAATTTTTTTTCCCCAAAAGTGTGGGATAAATAGTTTTCAAGATACGGCCGCGATCTATCCTTAATGGGACACCTGATATATATATATATATATATATATATATATATATATATATATATATATATATATATATATATATATATATATATATATATATATATTTTGACTGTCAATTTTTCACTTTGTTATCTCTTAGGTTTTGCGAGCTTTGGTTTACCGCCCTTTATGTTAATATTTCAGAAAATACTTATTAAACTCGACTTTAACGAGGGAATTGACTCTAGCGTGCAATTCTAAGCTCGTGCTTTCAATTCTTGTTCTCTCGCTCTGCTCTGCTCGTGGTGTACCCCCAACTCTCAACGACCTTTCAACTCATACTCTTCATTCGTACTGTTTGATCGAACTTATACCTCCAATTTCTGCCTACCTCAATCCACGCGAGAAACTATAATAAACCATCTGCTCGTGTTATTTTTCTATATTTTGAGTTTTACACAAGTACCTCACTTTGCACCTTTCCCCGCACTAGGGCCAATTCCCATTACGTTCGTCTTGAATGCAGTTCATTTTTCTAGTGCCAAGTGCGAATATCCCCTTACCAATACCCGCTTTTAGGTACATGTAATTTTTTTTTGCTAGTCCTTTTTTTCTGATTTTCCAAAATGCGGGGGTTTATTTTTCTCTAGTCATGTCGTTTTTCAATTTACAGTGTCGGTCTGGACCTCTGTTGATCGTATATACATCTACAGGGTGAAGATGTATCAATTGTGAACATATTTTATACATCTTGTTAAAGGGGATTTTACCAAAAGTAGTGCGCGACAATTTAGATTATCTCATTCGGTTGTACTTAGAACTTATACTTAAAATACCTTTATCATACATAAAGGTACAAGGACTCTTGCCCACTGATTATTCAAACAATCAAAAAATGGTTTATTGGACAAAACCAAAGTCCAATTTTTTGTTCAATATTTTATTAACCGACAAAGCCTCTTTCACAAGGAATGGGATAGTGGATATTTGAACAGTTAATCATGTGTTTCTTAAGGTGACGAGAATAATTTAAAATGTAATATAATGTGGAAAATTAGTGCTAGTAATTTCGGCGCCCCAGCGCCGTCCCTCACGAGCAACCACTGAACTAAGCTAATCAAATTTATGGGGAAACTTATGGAAGACCATGGAAAAGTTTTATGGAAATATACACAATGTTACCATTGTTAAGAAAGTTAAAATAACCCTCTGTCCTGCTGTCCGCAGAAATCGGTGCAATTTGGAAACTTTTTGTTCAAAACATGTATAGAATCGATCGTTAAATATATGAAAATACTTTTCCTTACACTCTGTATCATTGTACTGAAATAAACATAGGGGTATTGGTATTATGCAGCCATCTATAGTAAAATTGTAAATAGTCATCTTTTTTTTGTATTATATCGACGGTAATACTACAATACCGCTTAAGTACAAATTGCAATATCGCGTAACTGCATGTGTCAATACCGCATAATTGTTAAAAATACAATTTTACAGAAGCAAGAAAAAACATCATATTAGAAAAAACTATTGAGTTAATCTCTTTCAAATTGAATATATAAATAGAGAATGTGATTATTTATCATACTGAAAGCTTGATCTATCAATAAAAATAAATTAACAAAATAAACTATTACAATGACATCCACGTGCTATCTAAATATCTTATAAAAGAAATATTACCAATATAAAAAAAGACTGGAGCAACATTAAAATAAAATCTGAGGCTATGTCAATAAAAATGTCTTAGATAAAATAGAAAATTGTTTGAACATATATCTTTATGTATAAGAAGGTAAATTATATTTTGATTATTATTAAGATTAAGTATTTAATTATCATAAAGATATAAGAAAACATTACATTATTAAAATTTGGTATATGAATAAAACTTATATTACTTGTAATATATTTTCGATTTTATTTTAAATACTTAGTCACACATGAACTGATCAATAAAGCTATGACAGTCAACAGGTATTATTTTCTTGAGATCTTGTAAATGTTCAAATTTACTTTTGGTAATCGACAAAGGTGATTGATATAATTGAGGTAGATTGTAATTAAATGGTTTTTTTATTAGGCAAACTTTTACAATTTTCACATAATTGTAATTTATAATAAATTGTTCCATCAGGATTATATTGTGAAGCTCTTATGTCAACTATACGTTTATATCTATCCTTATAAGGGCAAGGTTTTTGCCTTGCTTTAAGCGTTATCTCTACATACTGAACCAGGTAAAGGAGGAACGAAAAAATTCATTCATTCTTCAACTTTCTTTCTACCACCGAGTGGACTGAATTAGGTTCCATATGTATGTGCCCTCTTTCAAAAAATGTTTGAGTAATTATTACTTTTTTATCCATTGCAAGATTTAAACTAGCATTGGAAACGATATTGTTATCCATCAGTATATATGACAACTGGCTTGTGGTCATTATCAATTAGTTTAGACAAAACATTTATAAAACAAGATGCAAACGTAGTCGTTTTTAGATCCGTTTTAGTTTCATCAAATCGGTAGCACATGCCAGGATTATTACCTAAATTATAAATCGAAATATTATATTCTGCAAGTTTGGTCTTAAAAATCAAAGTACTACCAGTCAAAAAAAGGCATAGTTGAACAGCTTGAATGTCAGCTGTCAAAACGTATAGTTTTCCTTCAATAACCTGCTTATTATGGTTCTATTTTTCTTTTCAGACTCTATCTTTTAACTTTAGATGAAATTGATAATCTTCTTCTGAAACATAACCAACTTTGTAAGCACAACAAGTATCATATTCTACTTTCTTTGGTTAAAATAAAAAAATATTCTCCGTAGCCAACTATCTTCCAATATCTGTCTACAAGCAACGTCAAGCGCCTTTTCTTTAGCGTAATTTGCATATGTTCTGTAAAGTTGCATTTTTGTTTCTTTCACAGGCTCAAGAAATAATTTAGATTATGATGACCAACAGTAGTGAGAAGGCAATTAATTGCTAAAAATGACTTGATAATTTATTTATTTTGTCTACCAGTAGCTTTAAGCTCAGCATCTCTACTTATTATTTCATTTTTAACATCATAGTAATTTGTTTTGTGCTTGTGTAAAAAATATGTAAACGTTCATTCTTTTATTCCAAGGGTTTTTAAAAACTATTTTGACCGATTTTATTTAACATTACCAATTTTTAGAAAAAAAATGCCTAGTTTCAGATCTTAAAAAATGTCTTATTTCAGTGGTGAACATTGAGCACTTAAATATTGTCCTTTTTTAACACAATTTAGAATTGCACAATGGATCCAATTTTCTCTTTTTTTTTTAATAAGCTTGAACATATTTTTCTTCTGTTTTTCTAAAACCTGTATATTTTGAACCCAACATCCTTTGCTTTTTATTACTTTTAAGCTTCTAAAGACTCATATCAGTTTTACGTTTTCTCTTCCTATTGCCATTATTTAAATTAGGATCGTCATGAGACATGCATGACGATCCTAAGGAAACCATGTGTTTCAGGAAACCATGTATTTTCGCTTCACATTCGCTTATTTCTGGTAGCTGTAAAGAACTAAATTTACTGCAATATAAATGAATTATTAGTGAAAGAAATTAATTATTCAACTATTAAAAAAAAATATGACTTACAAGTTGTATTTGAAGAAACGTCTGGAACTAAACTTGCTTGATTGGTCGGAGATTGCACGTTACCAAAAATATCTTGCATTTCAACATTTTTATTCGTTGGATTTGTATTATTATTTATTTCATGATCCATTTTGTAATATAATCACCTAAAAATATTTTAATTATAATAGTATTAAAATGTTGACGATAGTTTATAGAGAAGTTTATATCAAACGTCATGCTTGAATTAATGGGTTTCTAAGTTAACAATTACAAAAAAAAAACAGTTTTTTAGTTAAAACTAAATTAATGTTATTTTTTATATTTTAACTATTTTTTACTATTCTAATCAATAATTCTAATCATGGCTGTAGACCGTATAGGTTATTTGTAATTACGCGGTATTCCCAGCAAATGTTAAGCAAACGCAAGTTACGCGGTATTTTATAAAATTGTTTTTAATATCATAATTTTTCTTTATTTGATAACTATGTCAAAAAAATTAGAAAAAAAAATCTTTTGAGTATCAAATCTCTTTTTTGCTATTTTTGTACTTACACGGTATTTCAACACGTAGTTACGCGGTATTGCAATTTTTACTTAAAGGGTATTGCAGTATCACCGACGATATATGCGTTAAGACTTAGTAAATTATTCTACAAAAGACAGTAATTTTCTCTACCGTTATAGTGAGTGTGCTACTAATTTTCTAAAATTAGTTTTTCTAAAACCAATCCGGGACAAAAACACCACAATTTCCACCATCCCTTCCACATAACAATTTCATAAACCATGTCAACCCTAACTGATCAATTTATGAAATGAAATTACCCCTATTTCCAGCATTTCCCTCGTCCGTTGACAAAATCCGGCCAATTTTACAAATCAAAGGGCCCACGAAATGCGTCCAGCAAAACCGATCGGTAAACCTAAAATTTTTCACCCTCCGAAGCTCAATGGGTAAATTTGCGCTCAGATCAATTCCGCAAAACAGATAGGGTGTTTCTGAACAGTCAATATTTGTCTAATGTCAACTAGAGTAAAGGCGTTTATTTTAAAAATTTATTTCGTGCTTTACACAAAGACCAAGATTGGATATTTGTTTCAATAATGCTGTAAAAAATATTTGATTCGACCTACCTTATATTGAACTGACTGACTATGAACTGAAAAGATAAAACTAATAAATTTATTTGTAGATATCATTTTATGGTAATTAAGAAATGATTTAGTATATACGAGGATTGCTATTTACGTATCCAGAATAATAAATAAAAACAAATATTTATCATTGAAAATGGTTTTATTGTTTTTCAAAATATTCTCCGCGATGATCGATACACTTTTGCATACGTTTGAACCAGTTTTTCTAGCAGTTTTTTAATTTTCAGGGGTTTCTCTAAAACATGCATTTTAAAAGCATCTTTTAAAATGCATGTTTGCAGGCAAAATGCATCTTTTAAAATGCATGTTTTAAATGCATGCATGCAAAAAGCTCATTTTAACTGATTCTTCTGACGTCGAAAATCCTTGACCGCATAGCTTATTCTTTACGGACGGAAACAAAAAGAAATCATTGGGTGCCAAATCAGGACGTTCAGTGATGACCCCTCAATTCGATGTTATGACCGGTCAAATATAGTTGTTCGGTCCGATGGGTAAGAGCTCGCATTGTCATGGTGTAGAATGAGCCTGCCTCTGGTTATTTTTTCTTACTTTTTCAAATACTTCTGGCAAACAAATGATTGTGTACGATTCAGAATTGACCTTTCTACGATTCTCTAGTGACACTGTAGCCACATGTCCATTTATCCCAAAAAATAGGCATTCGAAACATTTGTTTTAAAATGCTTCTTATGCCAACAACTTTTGTTGGGTTTGGGTTATTTTGAAAGACCCATACAGTCAACTGCTGTTTACTTTCGGAGTCATACGCATAGATCCAAGATTCTTCACCTCTGTAGATCTAATACATGACTTTTGACGCATCACGAGACTTCTTTTAAGCCAATGTCTAATTATACGGATTCCAACGCGCAAAAATCTTTTCCACGACTGAATATTTATGTATAATCTTGTATTTGCTTGGAGTACTAATCCTTAGGAGTGTTTCAATCTCACGGTATATCATATGACGATCTTATTTTATGAGTTCGAGCACAATATCGATGTTTTCTGGCACAACAACTGATTTTGGACGATATTCTTTAAATTCGTCCGTGAGCGAATAACTGAATTAACTAAACCAGTGTTTTAGATGGTACTTTATCCCCAAAAATCGAAGTGAGTTGATCGATCCACTGTTGTTGAGATAATCCACGTCAAAAATCATAGTATATCATCACACGAATATTTTGACGAGTTAATTCTGTTTCCCTGAAACTTTCAAGTCACTAAACAACACAAATAGCATCCGTATGATAAAACGTTCTAAGTACGCATACAGTTAAACTCAATGTCAAACTTCACGATGTTTATGCCAGATGGTACGCAGCAACACCATTGTTGCCAATTCCGGATAAATAAATAGGAACTGTCATATACTATGTGATTTACATATTTTATAAACATTATGTAGGAAATGAACGCATGGCTGAATAAAAGGTTAACAAGTTTCATGTAGAATTGTTATGACAAAAAAAACATATGTATTTGAGAGGTAATTACGGGGAGTGGTAAATTTAGAATTTTATTATAATGGATTATCATTTTGTATACATACACTTTTGGTGTAATATTTTAGGAATAAATAAAATTATATTTAAAAAAAAAATTTATTCTGGCCTTTCCTAGATTTCTGAATAATTTTTTCTACTAAAAAAAATTCTGCACATAATTCAATAAGTGATAATCTGGGGATCTAATATCGGGAGAATAAGGTATATGAGATAAAACACCACTATTTGAATTTGTTGATGCTATCCGGAATTCTATTTTGCAAAGCAACGATTTTCAAACTGCGAGGCGCGTCTCCTGAAGGACGTGTGCAAAATAAGCGCGGAATATTTAACATTTAACTCTAAAATATTTTCCATTAAGCTTTAAATAACTTTTTAACTATTAACATCATCAGGAGATGATTAAATCATTAATTAATCATTTAGTCATTGAGATTGAATTATCCCCTTATGATGTTAACATGGGTAGTGAAACGTGCGTTGAAAAGTTTAACTATAAAATAAGTAATCTGGTGTTAGTGATAAATCTCTTCGATGTTACTATTTCACACCGAAGGTTCCAATACAAGAATTGATAACATATATAAATAAAAAAATATATGCATGTAAATAAACTTACGTAACATTACATTTTCTAATCTATTTTTTAAACATTTACCGCGCCGGAAGTTATCTGTATCCACTGCATGCTTCACAGAGTAACTCTTGTGTCAAAAAAAAATATGAGCGAGGAACTTAACATTAAAAAATTAACATTATATTGTTATAATATTTACGAACATTATAAACTACGTAAATAACAGTCGTTTAAAAATTTGGTTTTTTGCAAAGTTGTATACAGATATTGAAGCTAATTATACCTCACTTCAATACAATCGTGAAATGTGTCGGCTATCTCATACAAAAGTGATTTAAAGGGCGTTTGAACTCAAAGAAGATATTGTAATTTTTCCTGATTAAAATCAGAATGATTCAAAAAGACAAAGAGAAAACATTCATAAATACAAAAGAACCAAAAGAACCTATGGGAATCAAAATAAAAAAAAAATACTTTGAACCGTTTCCAGTTTTGCATGATTTCTGCGCCAGAGTTAACCCTCCGGAGAGCGCGCCAACGACAATCACACCGCAATCACTAGTTTTACAAAGTAATAATAAGTTGTGCTAGTGATTAAGTCACGTCCACTGAAGTATTCTCCAATCAGGATGTAGACAGCTGATAACACTATCATTGATACAATTTCTTAAGATACATAGTCAGTTCAGCTTATGTTTCTATTACAATATCTTTTTGTCTGTGTTTGTCACTGCGCGCCCATTGATATATTTTTCCATTCATATTGTTTACCCTTTCCGTTCATTTTTTTGTAACTGCTTAAATAAAAACATGTTTTAAAATGAATAATAGTTTATTGTTATTAAAAAGACACAAAATACCGAAAGTTGGAAATTAATATGGTATGAATACCACACAACGCTCTCTCGTGTACATTAAACGGCACACACTTCTGAGGGTTAATAGTAAAGCAAACAAAAAACAATCCGAACGATTCTTCACGTCATGTGAAAGAAATAAGGTCCTCACAAAAACAGTCAAAAACCTACGGGTTTCCCTGGAAAAAAATCGAAAGTTATTAAAATACCAATCCAAAAACTATAAGAATTTTTATTTTAAGAAAATATATGTAAAAGCATATTTGACAATTATTAACTGGTTAATACCTAATAAATAAACCACAAATACACTAACCACGTTCTTAGAATTGTTAGAACGTTTCTAGATAAGTACGAACGAACGAACGTAGATAATTTTTCTATTGGTATCTCTAGTCTTAAATATAATATTTATAATTAATTATTAGTAAGTGCCCACTCATTCTAAAATACATATATTTCACTGGAAACTGATAAGTTTTAGTTATCCCTTGATTACAAAGATCAACAAATACAAAACTTTTTTGATGTAACATTGATGAATATAAGAGTATATAAAGTATTTTGTAGTCCTAAATCCGAAAATGGTAAGCAAATGACTGTAACCCGTATAATTTTTTTTTTGGCACAGGGTCTGTAATGGGAAAAAAGGAGACGACATATTTTTACAATCAAATATTTATTAAATATAAACGTGTAAAACGTATTAAATCTATGCAAAGACTGACGATTATGTAAATAAAAAAGATATTACATAAGATTTCATACAGCGACAAAAACTTTTGCTATTTCGTCTTATCTTTTGTAGCATCATTTTTTTTTAAACACCAGCAGTAGTTGCCCAACATAGATGAGTTCCAGCGTCCGTAGTATCTTGCTTCCATCGTCTATATATCCTGGTGAATACTCTCTCCTTGTTTTCGTCGCTTACTGCACCCAAATTTTTCGGAGAAAAATCCAAATGGGAGTATAAAAATGTATTATTAAGAAGATGCGATACCCTAATATTTCAAAAGCTTACAAGAGTTCATGTATGAAGTTTTTTTAGTTTTCATCCTTCTTGTTGTCAATTCCAAGCTGTCAATTCCTTTTCATTTAATTTTTGTTGAATACGGAAATCGTCAAGAAGCTTCCATATTTGAGGTCTAATAAATATGCCTTCTTTTAATTTTGTATCACTTAATTAAGCAAATATTTCTTTTAGGTACTTGAAACCATTATATTCCTTGTCCATGCATTTGACAGAGTTTTTCATTAGTACAAGCTTAATATGAAAAGGCGGAAGAAGCACCTATTTTGGGTTAATAAAGGGGCATATTTTATGTTTAAAGTTCCAGGTTTAAAACAAGTTCTAAAGGCCAGTCCTTCTTACTGTAATGTCCTTTTGTTGTCTTACTGTCCCATAGACACAAAAAGTAGCAGTACTTTGTAAAACCCCCTTAAAATCCTAGCAATTTACCAATCACTTATAAATCCACACAAATATCCTACTGATATTGTTTATATTTAACGCGATTTAGTATGGTTGCTAAGTTGTCGTAGGTTTATTTCATTGTCCGTGAATGGGCTCAACGAATAGATGGGTTTTTGTTTCCATTATGAAGCAAGACTACTTTTAGACTGAATTTTGACGATTGTATGAAAATATACCACTCGGAAGGTACATGTTCCATATTAAGCTCATTTATTATACCATCAATATCACAACAGACAGATAGCGATCCTTACATTTTATAAAAATTTTAAAATGTAAGATTCCGTTTCCGGTAAAGTGAAAGACCTGCATTTTTATCTAACAGGTTCCACTGTTGAAGCTTGAAACCAAGAGGTTCCAATTTTTGTTTTGACAATCCCAGATCACGTACCAAATTATTTAATTCATTCTGAGTTATTAAGTGAGGTTTACTGGTAGTTGTTAAAAATGTTGGATCACAACTGGTGTTCTCAAGAAGTTGTAAAACAGATCCTGATAAAGAATTAGAATCACCGGAAAACATGTTGTCCAGGTTTAAAGGTGCAATCGGTACCGGTAGTTTCTGGCGATGAGAAACTAGCCTAAGTGAAGAAAGAAAATTTGAGTACTCAGTTTTGTTACTTTGCTTTTTTGAAATCCCTGCTATTTTAGTGATACAAAAGTAACAACCACTTACATGGTCAGTAGGTTCTCTCCACACCACAGGAACATCAAACGGCATAGATTTTTTCTACCGATGCATACACTGCACTAAATTTACGTGACAACTCACAGAGCAAACATGAGGAGCCCAAGTTTTATCTTGATCTCTAATTTGGTATTTAAAATATAAAAGATAAACTTTATTGACTTCCTCGTATGTAGATCTAGCTTGTGGCTTTAAAATAAATCGTCCGCATATATAACAAAACTTATCCGCTGCATTTTTGAAAAATCAACGATTAGAACTTGCCATTTTACATAAAATCGCCGGTCGCGTTGGTGCGGCGGTAAGAGCGTCTGCTTTGCCGAATCCGCGCTGGAGCGGTAGCTGGTTCGATTCCAGCGCTCGGATGGTTATTTTTCTTTCTTCTGTCCGTTTATCTTTCCTAAATGTTTCTGATTGTTTCTAGGCAAGAGTGTAAATCCGACTACGAATTACCCCTCAGTCACGCCAGTTAAAGGCTGGGTAAGGCCGGATGCCTTCTGAGAAGTGTTCTACGTTGGTCACTCGCCAGTCGGTAGGTTTCCTGATAGACTTATGGGTAGGCACATAACCAAGGGTTTATAGCCCGAGGGGGGTGCTGGCCTGGGTTTGTCGGAAGCTGATGACCGTGGTTCGGAACCCACGTTAAGCTGTAGGTCCAGTCGCTAAATTGCCTAGTTGCTGATGCGCCTCTAACCCAAACACTCTACTTTTACTTTACATAAAATCGACTTAAAAACTTGACCGTATTGTAAATGAGTCATAAACAAAAAAACTATAGAAAACAATAAAACTGCTCTTAAAGGTTGGTAGAATACTATGGAAATACCCCATCTACAGTCTTGTGGTAATTCCTATATTGTCCAGTCCAAAGTCAGGTACAAATAATTTCAAAAACGCCATGGTATTAAGGAGAAGCAGGTGCTTGACGAATAGATGGGTTTTTGTTTCCATTATGAAGCAAGACTGCTTTTAGACTGTATTTTGACGAATGTATGAAAATCTACCACTCGGAAGGTACATGTTCCATATTAAGCTCATTCATTATACCATCAATATCACAACGGACAGATAGCGATCCTTACATTTTAAAAAATCTTGAAAATGTAACATTCCGTTTTCGGTAAAGTGAAAGACCTACATTTTTGACAGGTAATCGGGACGCGGAGTACTGCAGGTAAACGGGACGTACTAGACCATTTCTGTGGAAAGGTGTTTTGATGACTACCTAAATGAAACGCAAAAAGAGCATTCCCATCAATGTTACCAAAATCATGTCGACCTGTGTTATTATCCGTATTACCTGTTTTAATTAATTTAACTAAATGACATTATTAAGAATCGATTTCATCATATTTCATGGTACATTCTTTTATAATTTCTGGATTCTGCTTTTCCTAATATATTTCTACCGTAACAGATGGCTTCAATTATCTTCCTAATTCAATTTATCTCTCCATTATTACTCCCTTTATTAATAGGAAATTTAATCAGTCCTACTATGAATTCAAACCATCTAATTAGCTTGAACATTGTGATTTTAATCAATAAGAATACATCTTGAAGTATTTTATTACTTTTTCATTTAAATATAATTATTTATCAAGAAACTGTTATAAATTGTCATTTTCAATTTTATGGGTAAATAAATATTTAGATTTGGTTTTGACAAATCCGTTTATTTACAATATCTTCTACAATTTTTTATTTGGCTAAAGGTTTTCCACATACCACAATAGAAAGCTGAACTCAAATTATAATAATTATAAAAATCAAAATAATATACAAGTTTCAATAATAAAAAAAACAAAGGCATTTTTTTGCAAGTTTTCTTATCATTTATTATGTATATTAGTAATTAACATAGCAATACTTATTAATATAACATAACAATACTTAATAATAATTTCAATTTTATCCATTGTACCAAGAAATCCACCAAATTAATTATTAACAAATCCACTTTCCCATTGCATAAAAAATGATATTCACAAAAAAAAATTGTAAATATATTAAAATCAGCCTAATACTTCTAATTTAAAATACATAGCCGTATGTATTAAAGACATAAACACAAACAAGAAAATGTAATATTACATAAAGGGTTATTTTTTTAGTGTGTCGGAACTTCCGATAGGGATCGCTGTCAAACGAATTGTGAGTTTGCACGCCTCTACTGTCAAAATTATTCAGTATAGTCTGGCAAATCATCATGGAACATTTAACACCATTTTTTTTTCTTAAACTTATGATGAAATTTTTTATTGACAATAACAGAGAGTTTTGAGGTTAGAGGTTAAAATTAAGATAAAATACAAATTTTTTAGTATTTAAAATCTGTTTTAATTACTATTGAGAGCGCAAAATGAAATATATAACGTTTGAATGAATAAAAAACATTGGATACTCAGTAAATTTGAAAAAGTTAGATAATTATTGGGAAAAAAGGTATTTATAAATGTTAACCTTATAAAATAACCAGAACCAAAATAATTTAATTAAACAAAAATAATTTTTGGGTCCAATATAAAAAATTGTCCATCTATAAGGATCATAATAGAAGCAGAATCAATAAAAGGTAATTAATATAACAAGCGAAAAAAAGAAAATTATATCTAAAAAGTGCAAAAATCCCATGTTAAATGAACGGGAAATCGTCATTTAGGCAGGGTTACACGAGTTACGTCTGCCATTCAGCTGAATTGCATGGAAAGCTACCACTAAAATGCCTATCAGCATTTTTAATGTATGTCTGACATTTTAATTATATAAATACCAGTCAGACTAAATACATGCATCTTTCTCTAAGACATCGTAGAATAGTACGCACCATCCTCTATTTTAATCTCTTGTTTGAATATTGTAGCGTGGTTTACACCACTCTGTAAATTTAAAGAAAGTTTTTAAAAACAGAACTTCCAAGACTTTCGATTTAATTAATGACACCAGATTTTTTTTCAAAATTATTTTTAGGCTATAATGAAACAATTTAGAGAATACCCAAGTGAGAAAAGTCAAATTGGGAAATAACGAATACCCTATTGTTGATATGTTACAACCTGTGGTTTTTAACACCGTCGTTGACATGTCTTAGGTTTTAAACAATTTCCTCGATTCCCTCGTGAAATATTTATATACATCCCACAAACACGCTGTATATATTAAAGAATAACAAAAATAGGTAATATATCATGCTTTATTAAGATATAAGTTTTGGGGTACTAAAAAAAGTAGAATAAATAAAAACAAAAAGACATATATTATTCCATCTAACCAAAGAAAAAAAAACTTTTCTGTCTCTGCGGAGATTAAATCAAATTATCTTTATCACTTCCTTTGTTTCCTTCCGTTCTTGCTGGCATATTATTGCGAAATATTTTCGTTGCCCTCGCATAAAACGTATTGCCTATGTTAACGACTCAATTTAGAGAGTTGACAAACTTTTTGATTTACAACAATCTTGGCAAGGAGTTATCTTATTACTTTCGCGGGATAATGGGCGAATTAAAAGTTGAGTTTATTACTCAGTTGGTCCAATTTGTATTATTAGAAGGAATATTAACGTAAGTATTGGGTTAACAAATAAGGTTCCTCCTTTTTCTAAACTGCAAATAATATTAATAAGTCGATTAGTTTTTCTATTCTCGAAAAGATTTACCACTAAACACCAAATCAAGTTACTTGACGCATCATCAGGAGATGATACAATATAATTCTAAAACAACCCTATGTTCTATTTATATGACAACCCTGCCTAATTCAGCGTGTAAAAATCATGAACTTTGAAACTAACTAATCTTTATGTTAATAATTGAAAAAGTTGACTGAATAGAACAGATCCTTTATACCGGTTCATAGTTTTATTTTATAATCATGCAAAATATTTATTTTATAATTATGATTCAGTGCATGTTGGACAACACAAGATGTTTAATTTCTCCCATATCTAACATGGGCAAGTATTCTTTAAACCTGTATAATATATATCTTTTAGTTTGCTCAATATAGATTCGATCACAATCTTGACAACTAATTTCATAAATCCTCGGCTGGCCGTGGTGGTCTTGTGGGTTAGTCGCCTGCCTGGCAATCCAAAGGTAGCTGGTTCGATTCCAGCGCTCAGATGGGTGTTTTTCTTTAAGTGGGGTGGGAATGGTGTTTATCTTCTGTCCGTCTTACTCCTACCCTACACATACACTCATATACACACACATACACCCACACATATCCACACCTAAATGTCTGTGATTGTTTCTAGGCAAGAGTGTAAAATCCGACAGCGAATTACCCCTCAGTCACGCCAGTTAAAGGCCGGGTAAGGCCGGATGCCTTCTGAGAAGTGTTTTACGTTGGTCACTCGCCAGTCGGTAGGCTTCCTGATAGACTTATGGGTAGGCACATAACCAAGGGTTGATAGCCTGAGGGGATGCTGGCCTGGGTTTGTCGGTAGCTGATAACCGTGGTTTGGAACCCACGTTAAGCTCTAGGTCCAGTCGCTAAATAGCCTTAGATGCTGATGCGCCTCTAACAGTAAATCCTTTCCTTCCATAAATCCCCGATTTTCCATGTTAACCTACTTTATCTTTTGAATTATCCAGGACTTAACAGACGATTTATTAGATACGCTTGTCATAAAAATAGACATAGTTTAGTTTTAGAATTAGATTGAATCATCTTCTGAGGATGTTAACATTTTAAGCAAAATGCGCGCCGAGAAATTTAAAAAAGTGATTTGGTGTTTAACGATACATCTGTTCAAGTTTAACTTATTTAATATTTAAAATTAACTTTTAACCAATTACATGTTTAGTTTTGCTAACCATGATCTTTTATCATAATTTTATAACCTTCATTATGCCACTTGACTAAAATATCTGATACTACTCAACCACAAATAGATGCTGTGTCTTTTATGGTGGTCTAAAAAGTGTCTTATAACAGTACTCTTAAAAGTTAAGCTTTTCCAGTTCATACAATTCTAAACGAGAAATTCAGAACCTAAATCTGATTATGATTATTGGGAGTAAAAATCCAGAAAAATTAAAACCATCGTCATTTATATTTTTGTCGCAATGGACTAAATCATGAGTATTCATTATTTAATGTTCTAAAGTAAATTTTAATGTATCATATAGTAACCATTATCTTTTGCCTTCTTCCTAAAGTATTTGATACAAATTGAAGAGAAATAAATGCTACTCTCTTTTGGCAATATCTTTAAAAGTAATGATTTTTCGATTAAGATAATTCTAGATGAAAAATTCGAAAGGAAATTCTGACTAGGATTCTTGAAAACGGACATCCACTGGGTATCAATATCTTCTTTAACGTTAAAGTTTGTGTGGAACTACTAGTGACAAAATTATTAGTGTTATTTTTTTTTCTCTAGTGATGATGAAGCAATATATGTGAAATTAGCAAACCTCATTGCTAAATATCTTAATTAGCTACATTCTGTTCACTTCGTCTTTTACCTGTTAGAATATAATAAGATTTCCAATTTTAATTTAATTTCCTTATCTTGAGTGCATATCTTAAAATTGAGTGCATGTTCATATACCTCCTTTCCTACTATATTTACACGACTTGGCTCCAACTTACTTAAGGACCTCCACTACACATAATATTTTCCTCCTTTCAGCTATACACTTCTCTGTGACTTCAAAAAGTCCTTTTAGTGACGAAAATTAAGATAACTTCTCATCCGCCTCTTGCTAGGATCTTATATATAATTTAGGAAGTCATTTTTCTAAATTGAAACATCTTACAGTCAAAGCTCCTTATTGGTGGTTCCGTCATTCGCGTTTTCAGTATTTGCAGATTAAAAAATTGTGACTACTTCTTGTGTTCGCGGCTAAAAATGTCTTTATTCGGGGATGTAAAACTGACGATACATATTACATTTTCAGAGTTACTAGTGTATGTAGTTATTTAAGTGTTACCTTTCAAAACAAACAAGTAGCAAAGTATTTATAAATAAACAAGTATTACCACTTGGCCGAAAGTCCTTTGACAAATTAGTCGTCGCTGCTATACGCGCCTCCGATTACGCTTGACGCTATGGCTTTTGATAAAAGCCACCTTCGCACGACCGGTGGCGAATATTTTGTTTTATTTTTTCAACTTGTCATTCGTCGCAATTATTTCGACTAAATAGCACATGCCTCTTCTGCTTTGTTCGCGATTTATAATGTCGAGTAAAATCAAGAATACGATTTATCAATAAATCAGAAGAATAATATAAGGATTTCTACAGCTTCAACCTCAATATCAGCAAAAATCGTTCGTGATCCAGCAAATGAAAAAGCCTAAACATTATGGATTGAAGAGTGTCGTCTCAAGAGAGTGTCTCTAAGTGGTGCTATAATCTGTGAGAAAGCTAAGCGTCTTTACGCACATCTTAAAGAACCTGGTAATGAACACACGGAAGGAGGATTTCAAACATCGGTTGGTTGGTTTAATAAGTTCAAGGTGTGACAATCACTGCATTACATCAAAATTGTTGGGGAAACTCCATCTGCAAACACTTCATCAACAGCAACATATCCAAAAGAATTTTCAACGATAATTGCTGATGATGCAGCAAAAGATACACTGCTGCTCTGTTCTAATGCATCAGGAAATTGTTTAATTAAGCCACTTATGCTTTGCAGATTGCTAAATCCTCGTGCTTCGAAAAATAAAAACAAGGACAACTTACCAATGTTTTGGCGTTCAAACAAAAAAGCGTGTGTTACAAGTGTCATTTTATGCGACTAGTTTGATTTTTCACCCGGGATTGTTTTGTTCCTGAAGTTATAGAAATTTATTTAAAGAAAAACAATTATGATTTCAAGGCAGTTCTAGTTTTGGACAGTGCTCCAGGCCACCCCCGTGAGCTTGAAGCCATGCATTTAAAAATAAAGGTGATATTTTTGCCTCTTAGCACGCGGCCTTACTCTAACCTATAGACCAATGAATCCAGACCTTTAGCTCTATTGTATTAGACAAACCTTTAAAATCATACTGGGCACCATAGAATGTGATCCTGATATAAATGTTAGGCAATGCTGGATAAATTTGACAAGTGTTTTTTCCAACATTGAAATCATGTTAGACAAAATACTGACTTGATCAACTCGCTGTTATAATGAAGAATAAGTGCAAAGTCAAACGTTAAGTAAGATGGTTTCGAACAGATAGAATCGAGTGACATTAAAGAATTGCATGAATCGCAAAATGAAGATTTGACTGAAACCGACTTGGAGGAAATGCTTAATAACCATTCCATTGAAAAGGAAGCTTCGATGAGCACTAGAAAGGTAACATTTAGCTTAAAAAACCTGAGTGAAGGTTTACGAATGGCAAATCAGCTTTGTAATTTCTTCATAAAAATTAATCAGTCTATGGAAAGTAGTCTTGTTTTTAACAGGCAAATGGATAATGCCACAGCCGAATATCAATCCAAATTGAAAGACCTTTTAAAAGTGGCAAAACTAAAAATAACGATTTGTAATAATGATAAAAATATCTCATTAAATTGCTTTTATTATAAATGTTTTTCTTTTATATTGTAACCTTGAAACATATCCCTCATAATCTCATACAAATTACTATTCCATATTCACAATCTTATTACATCTACACTAGAATGTCTCGGATCTTGGAATGTCTTTATAAACATACAGGTACGAAACCTTTATCCAGCGAATGCGTAAGTCAAACACATAATTATTTGTTAAATGAACAGGACTCGGGATGGATTACTGTTAATTCACCTGGAAATGTCTTTTTAAAACCAATCAAAAAATAAAATCAATTAGATCAGAACATATAAGAAGGTAGTCTGAAAAGTTTCCAGCCTCAATATGAAGATGGCATTACTCGTCAAAAATATTCTGGTAATATAATTGTGGATACGTTGAAAGATAACTTTGAAAATTTCAACCACATTAGATAACTGAGCATCTAATGTTTAGCTGTTATTTATGTCAGTCGATGTTAGTACTTGCAAACTGCAAAGATGGAAAAGATACTGCAAAGATGGAAAAATCCAGTATCCAGCCATCATTAAATTCTTGCATTTGAAAGGCAATACGCCTATGCAAATTACAAGTTTACGAATATAATAACACTCGCAGAAACAGAATTGAAGAAAATGTCCTAAAGGTGGCTAAAATTCTCGAGATGTTCTCTGTGACCAGCCAGACTTATCGGGGAGCTTAAATCAAACTTTCGAGAAAAAAGGAAGCTGCACAATTAAAAAATTGTACATGATTTGTTGTCTAAATTCGCCTTATTTTAAAATTTATGAAAATATAAGGTAAATAAATGAATGATTTATTATAAAACGTATACTGTAAAGCTCATTTTCTATAAGGCCTAATAAATTAACTTAAGAAAATATTGTGCGTTAAATGGCGACCATTTCCCTTCATAAATTAATGTCTTTTTTACAATTTCTTCCATTTCATTAGTTAGTGTTTATTGACGTATTCCCTCCATTTCTCGCAGAACATACATCTTAAGCTAATCTAGTGTTTGAAGTTAATTAACGTAAATTTTCATTTCAGGTAACCCCCAAGGAGGAAGTCAAGGTTGGTGAGATTCGGAGATCTATAAAGACATTTCTGATCTCAATTTTTGGAGATCAGTTAGTTATAGAAATAATCCTTCAAAAGCGTTATTGTAACCCGTGCATTATTGCTCTATAACACCATCCAACTGAAAGCAACTGACCTCGGAGTCTTCTAATTAAGAGAAGTAAGGTCCAATAATTATTTATGTACAAACTGCATACCATACTGTAACTAATTCACTATGGAGAAACCGTTCATGAATCAATAGTAATCAAGTCATAGCTGGATATCACGAAGATTTTTTTTAATGTGCTGTAGGAACCGTCGTTTTATTTCCAGTTGCGTAGATTCTTTTAATGAGACAATTTTAAACTGAGTTGGTGTTCTTGGACCTTCTCAAAGACTTTCCCTTACACGTTCTATGTATTCAGATAATCTTGATGTTCGTTATCTGTCTTATATTCTAAAGTCATCTACAAACCCCATCTCCTAAAATTTAACGTCAAAAATTCGTCCAAATTGCTGAAATAATGCTTCTTCCATTCCAAGATCTATATGTTCAAGACTCCTGAATTTTTGCGTATTCCGAAAAAAAAACGAAAGAAAACCTTTATCTTTTTGTTGTTGTAGATCACTCCGAATCTCCTTCCCGTTGCCGCTATAGTATGTTGTGTGACATGGTATTGTCCACAATTCTTCTCAATTGCTGTATGTCTTTTATTTTCTACCCTGTTAACTCAATTCAGTTATAGCTTGTTCATTCCATCTTGTTCGCGGTCTCAGCCTGTTACCTACCCACCGGTCTGCAATTGATGATGGCCAGTATAGTGTTTCCTGTGTATATGTCCATACCATCTAATTAGCTGCGCCTTTGGGTAACATACTATATCTTCTTTATTGAGTAACTCTTTGATTTCATGATTCATTAGGCTTCCATACTCTTCACTTTACTTCCTGGGTTTATAAATTGTCCCTGTTATTTACCTCTCAAAAGTCCTTTTTTTCTCCCTGATGGTGAGCGACATCGATTCTCCTGCATACGTTACGATGAATCTTACGATGGCTTTATAGAATTCTCTTCTTTGTATCATATTTAATCTTTCTATCTTTCAATAACTTTTAGCATCTGTAGTACGTTCATTTGACTTTTGGATTCTATGAGCTATTTCCATATTCCCGTCGTTGTTTCTGTTCGTGATACTACTCCCATATATTTAAAATTACCCACCTCCTCAAACTGGTATTGTCCTATAGCTTTCCGTTCATTTCTGTTTACCATCGATCCCCTACATATCTTGAATTTTCTTTGCTTATATATATATATATATATATATATATATATATATATATATATATATATATATATATATATATATATATATATATATATATATATATATATATATATATATATATATATATATATATATATATATATATATATATATATATATATATATATATATATATATATATATATATATATATATATACCTGTAATTTGGGCTTCTCTTTCTATTTCAGTGACTGTTTCGTGTATATTTGTCTTATCTCTGACTGATGAGTTCATCTGCTTAGCCTATTATCTGTATTTGTTCCTTGCAGTTCCCTTTATTCCACCCATTTTGATGTTATTTCCTACCATGCTATATTGAAAAGTGTTGTCGAAAGAGCATCTCCTTGTAGATTAATGTTCTTAAAGTCTTTTTGTTTAACATATGCATGTAAAACCCCAGAGTTTTTAGCTTATTCCGGAATAAAAAAACGAAAAAAAAATAAGTAAAAATAAAATTTTAGATAAATAATAATTTCAGTTTCATATAACAAACCTTCTGTTACGCTAACCTGTATAAACTTTTTGAAAAAATCGTATCCAAAATTTATCAAAAAAAAATCGAATTTATTCAAAAACAATACAATCCCCAAAGATATGCTATGCGCCTTTATGGAACACTTAATGTGTATGTAATAGCTATATCTACGAGGTTAAAGTAAAAAATCAGATTCTTTTCCGATAGATGTTGGTACTATCGCAAAGCTAGTTGCATTTCTGAAAAGTAGCTTATTTTCAGGTAACAATCCATAAATTTCAAGTCAATATGACATTTAGTTTTCTTTAGCACCTTCACATTTGATGATTAGGTGATAGGTGGTTTACTGAGTTTCGGACAAGTAGGAATAAACTCGGCGCAACAAGACTTATGATATCATGGTGGTCGATTGCAGAGAGAATGTTAGACCGAATGGATCATTCTACATGAACTCTTGGGCATAAAGAAACTCTCATCAAAATGGATGCCACGTTTGCTCACCGCGGATCAAAAACGAAATCGATAAATCACTGTACTGCTACTTGTATCCGCTTGAGCGTTTGCACATGTATAAGCGTAATCAGAAGGGTTTTCTACGGCGATTCGAGACCGCTGATAAAAATTGGATTCATCACAGTACACCACAAATAAAGAAATACTAAAAGAGTGGGTTTATTCTGAGAACGTGCCCGTGTCCCAAATAAGGCGAAAAGGCTTCTATTGACGGAAATGGACGTAAAAGTGTTTTCAGTGATTCGCAAGGCTTAATGTTCATCAACTATTTGAAAAAGAGAAAGATAATTAGAGACAAAAATTATGTTGCGTTGTTGGTCACATTTTACCAAAAGATGGTAAAAAAGCGCCTTTATTTAGCAAAGAAAAAAGGGCTGTTTCACCTCGACAATGAACTCGCCCATTCATCCGCCATTTCAACAGTGAAATTGGTCAACTTGCTCTATGAATTTATACCGCATCTACCCTATTCTCCGGACTTGGAAAAGAGTTTTGACTATTTTGCAGAATTCGACTTTCTGTCGATCTTTTTGAAAAACGTAAAAAATTGATAAAATTATTGAATGATATGTATCGAACCAAAAAGGAGACTACGTTAAAAATAAAGTGATTTTCGATCAAAAAAACAATACTATATCTTAAAAGTATCTGACTCTTTATTCTGTACTCATATAGGTATAACTTAATTACACTTATAATTATCACTTATTAATTTATATTGACATAGGTTTTCTCGCCCTTTTTATTAGCTAGGTATATTTTGAATTTAATCTCGACAAAAGTAGCACTTTGAAAAATATCCAGGAAAATAATAACCGAGTTTTGCACTGTCGGCTAGCCCTGGTAAAAACAAAAAAGGAAAATGTCAATACCACGAATAGGACCGTAGTTGTAAACACCAATGATGCTTTTTGCATTCGAATGGTGTCACGTTTATCCCTCTTTAGTAGTTGCCAGATTGCAGAGCGGAAACCTGAAAACATTACAAAAGAGCTTTTTACGTTCAAAGAAGCGAAAAAGTAAAGCCAATACAACAGTCTATGCACCTTTTCATAAAATGGAGGTCATTATCTATAAAAATATTAAAGTTGGTGAAGAAGACCATTAGTCATTCCATGGTTTGAAAGTGTTATTATGAAGGAAAGGAATTTAGAATATAGTTAATAGGGTGATCCGGTAATAAACGAGGATCCAGGAATAATGTTATTTTTCCTTTTTAATATTTTCCTCACATGTTCGCATGTACCAGGCAGTTATTATAATTTAATTAATTAAAACTATACTGTTTAGCTAAAACTAAATGTTTTTACTTCTGTGGGGATACTTTTTAGAGTTCTTCAAGATTCCCAAATTTCATCAAAATTCATTGACCCCTCCCGAGAAATCAATCGAAATGTAATGAAATTACTCAATATATATATATATATATATATATATATATATATATATATATATATATATATATATATATATATATATATATATAGATATATATATATATATATATATATATATATATATATATATATATATATATATATATATATATATTGTATATATTATTATTATTAGGTGTGTATAGACTCAGTTGGCTCACGCAAAGCATTCTGGCTCATTTTCGAGTGTTCTTTCTGATCCTCCACACCTCTCTCATGCTTTCTCCATGGATTCTCTTTCTCTCCTCCGTCCACTTTTTCCTCGATCTCCTCGAAACTTCGCTTTCCAATGCAACGTTTCACATATATATATTTTGTTCCTGTACGTTCTTCTATCCTCAATCTCTGTCGGGCCCATTGCTTTTCCAGATCAGCTCTAACTTGTGCGATCCATGGTTCTGTTAACTTGACTCCTTGTATGTATGTTAGAATTCTGTTGGCGAGTCTTGTGGGTGGAAGTCTACTGATATGTCCATCGAATTTCAACCTTCTTTTTCTTATGTCCGCTGCTACGTTTGATATTCTCTATGTGATCTTTCTGAAATGTAGTCTGTATCCTTCCTCTGTTAGTTTTGGGCCGAGAATCTTCCTCATAATTTTACGTTTTTCTTTTAATATGTTTTCTATGCCGCTTTTTCTGTGGAGTGTATGTGTTTTGCTTGCATATAATACTCTCTCTCTGGTTTGATATGCATTTTTTATTGTAGATATTGTGTGTGTCTTCTTCATCTTTTGTAATTGAATCTTCTGTGCTATCTTTTCTCCTCCTGTAGGTTCGAGAATCTCGCCAAGACATTTGAAGCGAGTGACCCTATTTATCTTGCCGTATGTGGTGTTCAAATTTTGGAAATCCAATTTTGAGCAGAAGAATTCGGTTTTTTGAAAGGAGATTTGTAGGCCGACGTTTTCTGCACATTCATTGAGATCTTATATCTGTTTGATTGGCCCTGTTGTTTTTGGGTCGTCCGAGTCGTATTGGTTTCCAGTGTCTTTGACTTTTCAGTTCTTTTTCCCATTCCCTTATGACTTTGTCCAGGAGCAGGTTGAAGAGGAGCGGGAATAACCCATCTCCTTGGCGTACTCCAGTTTCAGTCAAGAAGGGTTCTGAAATTTATCCCATAAATTTCACTTTGTCGGTCAGTGTCTGCTGATCAATCGTAGTGTTTTGGGGTCGTGTCCTTGTTCTTCTAGGATATTGAATAGAGATTTTCGGTCGATGCAGTCATATGCTTTCTTGAAGTCCACGAACGTGCAGATGATTGGGACGTTCCTGATAGCTTTGTATTTCAGCATTGATTTTAAGTTAAAGATTTATTCATTGCATGAGTGACAGGGGCATATATATATATATATATATATATATATATATATATATATATATATATATATATATATATATATATATATATATATATATCTATATATATATATATATATATATATATATATATATATATATATATATATATTATGTACAGTATTTACGTACATGTATTATGTTACAGTATTTAACGCAAAAATAAAGGCTGTTATAAAAATAGTATCTTGCAACTTACTCTCTACTATTTGCTCGTTATCTTTCGACAACCTCCTTGGAATTTTGCAGCATTACTGTTAGACATAATGGGGATAGATTCATAATTTGCCATGTAAGTGGGAATTCCATTTCAATTTTCAATAAGCGCTAGCTCAGCATTTTATTAATTATTTTATATATTCTTTTAAATGCATTTTCATTATAACGGCAAATGTTTGCCCCGCTTTATTTCCTCCCTTTTTCTTTAAATACCCTTTTTTGGTTTGGTTTGCTTTTTATATTAGGTGCTTCGGTAAATAATGTCGCTTTTTATGCAAAATTTTAGCGTATATTTCCATAACAATATAAATTACCTTAATAATCACAGTGTTGGCTATTATTAGCTATTACTGTTTCCCATGTTTCTGTTAAAATATGGATTCCGTGCCAAAGGAACTTTTGGTTTTTTGAAGCCAACCGTTCATCAAGCCAAATTTTTTACTTCTTCGTAAGAATGTAAGCGTTGTTCTGAAAGTCGGTACTGCATCGATCGATCGATGACTTGTTTTTGTGTGTGATTTACTAGTAGTGAAAAGAATCGAAAAATAGCTATTGAATGCAGAACATTCAAAGATCAATGAAACTTTCAATATTTCGTGATTTAATCCAGTAATAAGGCGCTATGTTTAATTTGCAATGAAATCATAGCAGTTCTCAAAGAATATAACATTAAACGTCATTATGAAACGAGACATTTTCAAAATGACTCGAAATATACCGGAAGTTTGCGGACAAAGAAATTTGAAGCTTTGAAGTGCGCATTGAAATCGCGGCAATCTTTGTATACGAAAGTCAATACTTAACAAGAGACTGCAATTTGTGCCAGTTTTCGTGTGACTCTTGAAATCGCAAAACATGGAAACCATTCACCAATGGAGAAATGATCAAAGAATGCGTAATTGCAGTAGCCGAAGAAATGTGCCCCGAAAAGGTAAATTTATTTAAAGCTGTCAGTTTGTCATCAAGTAGCGTGGCTTGGAGGGTACAAGACATCGCAGAAAATATATCTCAACTGTGATTTTCTCGGGCCTTGATGAGTTGAGTTAACAGATGTGCCAAATGCTGTTCAGGTGTTGATTTTTGTTCAAGGTGTAGATAAAAGCTCTGAAGTATATGAAGAACTTCTTGATATTGATAGTATTCACGGCACGTCTACTGGGGAAGATGTTTTTCAAGGAATTGAAAAGCCATTAATAAGAAAAACCTTCGATGGAATAACTTGAAATCTATTACAACTGATGGAGGTAAAAATATGAGTGGTAAAAATATAGGAGGGGTTGCACCTGTGTCAAAGGCTGTAGAAAATAATAGTGGTTCAAAACCACTAGTCTTACATTGTATCATTCATCAACAGTCCTTGTGCGGAAAATGTTTGGATATGTCTGAAGTTCTAAAACCAGTCATATCAGTTGCTAATTTCATCAGATCCACTGGGCTGAATCACCGACAGTTCCGCGAGTTTTTTGAAGAGATTGGAGAAAATGACTTACCATATCATACTGCCGTCCGCTGGCTTAGTTGCGGAAAAATCCTTCGGCTCTTTTTTGAACTTCGAGCAGAGTTCGATTTTTTTTTAATGAAATGCATCGCCCTCTTACCGAATTACAAAATAGTAAAATGGCTGTGGAAGTTTGCATTTTATGTCGATTTGACAAAACATATGAACGAACTGAATTTGAGATTGCAAGTTGAAAACTAGCCTCTCCCTGATTTATACACTAATAACAAATTATTCCGCCAGAAAATAAATACTGTTTCAATCACAATTACGTAAAAAATGTTTTACACATTTTAAACATGTGAAATATTCAGCCACACTACTGAGACTGAGTTTCCCGTCCATTTTGCAATCGAAGCTTTGAGTGCTTTGAAGATAAATTTTAATATTCATTTCTCAGACTTTGATGTCATTGCGAATGAAATTAAGTTTTTTTTTTTAATTCTTTTGATACTGACATTGAAACCCTAGCCCCGGAACTTCAAATAGAAATTATTGATTTACAGTGCAGTGATATAATTAAGAACAAATATCAAAACTTATCTTTGGTGGAATTTTATTAATCTTCTACTGGTACAATTTGATAATTTGCATACATTTGCTCGTGGCCTGTTTTCTGTTTTTGGTAGCTAAGGGATTTTCAGGATAAAAATCATATGTGTGATTCAGGATATATACATTCCAAACATCGATATATATATATATATATATATATATATATATATATATATATATATATATATATATATATATATATATATATATATATATATATATATATATATAGTTATTATCATTCTATGTTTATTTATCCAACTTATCACAGCAAAGCAGTTATTGTAATTGCGCAGTCGATCTAAATGCGAGAAATTAATAAAAGATATCATCAGAAACCGAACGTCGCCCAAGAAAAAACAAAAAAAAATCGATAAATGTATTGTACGAGAGGCGCGGAAACACTCATTTTCCTCTTCGTTTGACATTAAATGGAAAATGGGTCTACAAATCAGTACACGGACAATTCGTAGACGATTAGTAGAGATGTATCTTCATGGAAGAGTTGCAAGAAAGAAGAAAGGTACCACATTTAAGTAAAAAAAATATTCAGCATAGATTAAGTTTTGCCAGATTTAACTTAAATGAAAACTACAGCGGTAATTGGAAAAATATTTTATATAGTAATGAAACAAAAATAAGTTTCTTTGCTTTAGATGGGAAACGGTACGTTAGTCGATATAAGAATAAAGAACTAAATCTGCGAAATACATTAGGAACAGTAAAGCATGGAGGAGGAAATATTAAACTATGGGGTTGCTTTCCCTATAATGGTGTAGGTTCACTATATTGACTCAAAGATACCATGACCAAAGAAACCTACATATAAATATTAGACAAAATTATGCTTCCTTATGCCGAAATGAATATGCCGCTAAAGTGGATCTACCATCAGGATAACGATCCGAAACATACCGCGAAAATAGTGAAACGATGGTTTCTCGCAAATATGAATTTAAATAAAATAGAAAATCTTTGGCAATATTTAAGAAAAGGCATTGCTAATAAAAAAACATCAAACAAAAATATGTTACGGAAAGAAGTCAAGAAAACTTGGTATTCTATACCGGTTAAAACTTGTCAAAAGTTAATAGACTCTATTCCAAGAAAATATTCAGCTGTGGTTAAACAAAATGGATATTCTACCAAATACTAATATTTTGTATTTAATAAGTTTGTTAATAAGCATTAGTTTTTAGAATTTAAGGCTATAAGTAATATACTCTTATTTTTTTAACTAGAAAAAAGCACATATTTTTTGATAGTTGTAGTAACTTTTGTAAAACTAGGATAATGTTTTGTTTGATCAATATTTTTTGTATCAGGACACGTTACGCAACGTTAATAATATTATAATAATTCTGTAATAAATTCGTTAAACACATTAAAATGAAATGTTTAGATTCAACAGTCATACTCTTATTATATTGACCACAACTGTATATGTTTTGTAATAATTTGGAGATGCCATTTAGGACCAATTGTGATAAAGGAAAATTTGTAAAGGAAAAGGTCCTTGACAAACGGAAAAAAGTATCTCGACCATGAATGCCGCGTCAAACTTAAAAACTGAAGATTCTCCTAACCTTAAAAATATCTATAAGCATTCTACATCTATAAAGCATCCGGTATAAGCTTTGACATCGCTGCCACATTTTTTTTCTTCAAAAGTTTGATTGTATTAGTGTGTAGGACTATACTTTTTTCTCCGATTGCCACGAGTGAACTACCTAAACTCTGGGAATTTAATCTTTTACAGTGAACCGGTCTATGTGAATTAGTTAATCACTTTGTGAATAAAGTACTGACTTGGTACCTAATTACGTGGTAAATAAACATGAATTTTTGTAACACAATTTATCAGCTATTATGCAATTTAGTATTATGTGGTGTTGCAAAGTAAATTTATAAACTTAAAATAGTTTGACAGAAGATTAATGACGAGCACTTCAAACTCTGCGACTTTTGTTAAAAGACCCATTTTATTTAATTTCTAGGGCTTATTCTAAATATATCTAAACTATCTTGGTTTTCCTTCTTAACTGACATTAAAATTTCCACTGATGTTCAGGGTAAAACATCACCTGAAATTTATTGTGTATAAAACTACAATGTAAGACAGTTCGCTTGATATATTTGAATAGTTCAATCCACCCCACTAACCTTATTTTGACGCTCCAATTATCGTTCAACATGAAAATCTTCTAGATCCGACTTGCTATCCGCCTAAATAAGAATAATTATAGCCGACGGAAAACCATTCATTAAAATATTTTCGTTAATTCCGTGCAGATTCCGGAATCTGCTTACCCGCAAAACGATTAAACTGTCGTTATAAATAAGCCGGATGGCTTAGTACCGACAGTGCATGTGTGAATTGAGCCTTACTATATAATTTAGCGTATGTAGAACCCACAGTCATCTAAATTAATGGGAAAGAATTAGAATATTAAAAATCTATTAATGTAACGAAACCGTTACATTAATAGATATTTATTTAGAATCGTTTGTTATCAGGTTATCAGCAACGCATTTTCGGTTTATTTAATTGAGGTAACCAATAGTTGATGTAAATATATTTTAAACATGTGAACTAGGAATTATATTTTAATTTCTACTATATTTAAAATTTATATGTAATTAAATTATTTCAACAAACAGTGCCCTTTTCAAAAACGAAAAACGTGTATATTAAATTAACAACAAGATAAGTAGTTATTTAAAGAAGGAATAAAACAATTTTTTACTTTGTTATTTATCACTTTTATTTTTAATCAAAATTTGTGTGGCTATAGTTTCGTAAACGATTTTACATTCTCAAACACTACTTTAAAACTTTGAGAATGTAAAATCGTTTATGAAACTATAGTCATACAAATTTTGATTAAAAATAAAAGTGATAGATATCAAAGTAAAAAAATGTTTTATTCCTTTTTAAAAAATGAACTATCACAAAGTAACGGACAAATCAATCAATAAGTAGTTATTACCTAAAAGGCCCATCATCCTAATAATCACACAAATGATAATAGCCGGGAAATTTTTTCAATATATACCAGGTCATTTAGCAAAACTCCCAATTTTTTTTCTTCTATTAGTTTCTAGATTCTCTAAGAGATTTAGTTTTTTATATTTATTTTCATTGTGTAACATTTTACTATTTTCGTTGAAAGTATGATTTTCTAGTATTAAATGGTTAGCATAATGAGAATTATTTTGTTCCTTAATAGATCTTTTTTCTCATTGAGCCTAGTGTAAACAGACCTTCTTGTTTATCCACCATAGACTTTCGGTAGCGAACCGCACTCAATTAAATAAACTCCTGATTTATAAAGTTTATCCGTTTGACTTTTATTGTTTTTAATGAGGCATTCTATACTATTATTGGTAATTAATTAATAAAAAAAGCTATAATAATACTATTAATTTAATATATCCTATCAATAACATTAAAAATACCACCTAAAAAAATAATTACATATATAGGAAATGTTACTGAATTAATTTCTAAACAGTTATTAAAAACAAATACAATCAAAACTCCTTATTAACGGTTCAGTTCGATATTTCAGCTTCATTCGCGAATTAAAAAATTGTGACCACTTCTTGTATTCGCGGCTGAAAATATCTTTATTCGCTGATTCAAAACAATTATACATATTGTATTTTTAGAATAATAGGTACTACATACATATTACATATTACATTCAAAACAAACTATAAAGTCTTATCCCCGCTTAGTCTAAAGTTCTGACAAATATGTTGCTGCCGCCGTACTCGCCACCGTGTTACGCATGAAGCCATGGCTTTTTATAAAAATCGCCTTCGGAGATCGTTGCCGAATCTTTTGTTTTATTGCATCAACTTGTCATTCGTCAAAATAATTTCGGGTGAATAGCACGTGTCTCTTCTGCTTCGTTCGTGATTTATAATGTCGAGTAAAAGCAAAGGAAAATTAGTTCCTACACAAAAAAGTCGTGTTACCGCTTAAACTAACAGAAATACTTGATCGTTGGCGAGTCGTTTGCACCCTCGTTTTCTTAATGTCAATGAATCAACTGTACGATTCATTACGAAATCAGAAGATAAAATAAAGAATTTCACAGCTTTAACTTCATTATTAGCAAAAATTATTCTTGATCCAGCAATTGAAAAAATAGAAGCTTCAGCAACATTATGGATTGAAGACTATAGTTAAAAGAGAGTTTCTCTAAGGTGCTATAATTCGTGAGAAAGATAAGCGTCTTTAGGCACATTTTAAAGAACCTGTTGATACGGATGGAGGATTTCAAGCATCAGAAGGTCGTTTCAATAAGTTAAAGGTGTAATGTATTCACCTTTATGTATTCCGTTATGTATTCACATTATGTTCAAAAATTAATATCTTATTAAATTGCTTTTATTATACGTTTTGTAACCTTGGAACATATCCCTATAATCCCATACAAATTACCATTCCGTATTCAGGTTTTCTGTATTCGCGGCATATTTTCGGAATATATTCTCCACGGATAAAGAGCTCTGACTGCAATATAAATATTACTTTCTCTAATATAAGTCTCATTAATACAATAAAAGTTACACGAATAAGCTTTATAAATCAGGAGTTAATTTTATTGAGTGTGCGATTCGTGTCCAAAAGTCTATGTTGGACAAACAGGAAGATCTTTTTTCGCTAGGCTCAATGAACATAAATTAAGTTATATTATATAAGAACAAAATTAGTCTTATTTTGCTAAGCACCTAATGTTTACCAGTACTTTTCTTACTGTAACTTTAGTTACTGTAAACATAGTTTTTCTTACTGTAAACATAGTTCGAATCTGAAAAAGTTACGTGTCGAAACAATTTGAATTCATACATGTTTTAAACATAATGGAAATTTAGAAAACATTTTTAGTTCGTTTATTTATTTTTAGTTTTCTGTCAAGAATTGATATTATGTTTTGTATTTTCAACATTTCTATGATTTATTTATTGATGGTTTGGTATCTTTCAAACAATATCAAGATAATATATTTTTGTAAAACTAGGTTTTTCCACCAACAAACCTTTCCATGTGCCGTTTCATCAGATTATTAAATGGTATAAGTTCAGGATCATGTGATTTTGTATTATAGTTTGTATTATAAATCATCAATCGATTTCGATACTTGTTCACTACAAACATTCCAACTTATTATTTAATTTCTTAATAAAGGGTGAAAAAATATTGAATTTGAAATTCATCGCTCCATGATATGCTGTTAGTAACACATATGCTGATGCGATGTAATACATATACTTCATTAAGCTTATACTTACTCAAAAATCGCTTTATGTAACAAAACTAAGTCTTTTTAAATGGTAATCAACATTTGATTTCAAAGAAATTGTCTTCCTACCAAGCTAAATGTATCATCGTTTATCTGGTTTGGTCCAGAACCAGAACAACATCTAAACATTACCTAAACAAAATGCCGCTCAATAATTCTAATGGGTGCTTTCTGTATAATTCTGACATGACTTTCTGACATCTGCTTTCAGTTAGCGTGTCAGCACAGAAGGGAATGGAAAGGTGTATGCTTGGCATTACAACGCGAGACGAAAAAACCTGCACATGAATCAAAGAACAGGCGAAAATATGTGACATCATTGCAAAGATGAAGGAATTGAAATGGAGGTGGGTAGGCGATATAGCGAGACAATGTGACGACAGATAGACCAAGGCAATCCAGGGATGGATACCGCTTGATCATAAGCGTCCACGAAGAAGACTTAAAACACGATGGATCGATGACATCATTAAGTATATTAGACCCGAATGGCAGAGGAAAGCTCAGGACCGCGCAAGTTCGAAGCATGCTGGGGAGGTCTTCATCCTACAGTGGATCGACAATGGCTGAATGATATTGATGATGATGATTATGGTTATAAGTTTAATGTCACTTTTTAGTGTTCATTAAGGCTTCCTCGTCAATGAAGCATTTCCTCCAAATCGATTTCAGTCAAATCTTCATTTTGCGATTCAAACAATCCTTGAATGTCATTTGATTCTATCTGTTCGAAACCATCTCTACCTCTTTCATTCGCAACTTGAGCAATGTTTTCAGTTAATGTGTGAATTTGTACGAATGTATTATTACCGACAATTAGATCAAGCCACAGTTTTTCCATCATGATTTGAAAGTGTATGGCTTCAGCTCTTGCAATGGTTATTTTATGTTAACAATGCACTTTGCCATGTCAAAATTTTTCTAGCATTACTTAACATCCGTGGTGTCCAGTACGATATTAAAGGTTTGTCGAGTGTAATAAAGCTTAAAGGCCTAGATTAATCCTTGATCCATATGTTGGAGTAAGGCCGCCGTGTTAGGAGGCAAAAATATTACCTTTATATTCAGATGCATAGCTTCAAGCTTACAAGGGTGATCTGGAGCATTGTCCAAAACTAGAGCTGCCTTAAAATCTAAATTATCTTTAAATAAGTTTCAACTTCAGGAACAAAACAATCCTGAAACCAATCACAGAAAATGACACTTGGAACACTTGCTTTCTTGTATGAACGCCAAAACACTGGTATACTTGATTTTTCAAAGCTGTAGTATTTAGCAATCTGCAAAGCATAAGTGGCTTAATTAAACAATATCCTGACACTCACATTACAATCAATTCAAAAGCTTCTGGGAGTATGATCAGAACTTGCCCGGACATTGCTTTGACGGGTCGTGCACCGCTGCTCCTCTTACCTGATAGTTTCTTGGTTATTTGATAAGGTTGCCGTTTGTTGCAGCGGTTTGTGCTTCTTGAGCCATTTGTTCAGCCCATGCTTTTTTATCGTGAAGTGCCTCAACGTAACATTTCTAATGTTGTACCTTTCCCTTCCAAGAAAATTTGGTTTACAGGTGTTTGTTGCAAGTTTCAGTCGTATGCATCCCCTTATAAGTTAGTGGTCGCTAGAAATGTCTATACCTCTTCTGTTTCGCACATTCAGTAGCGGAGTTCTCCATCTTCTTGAAATCATGATCTGATCAATTTGATTTTCGGTCCTTTGATCAGGTGAGACCCAGGTTATTTTGTAAACTCTTTTATAAGGGGAAAAAGGCCACCGATCAGTAATTTGTAAGTTGAACAAAAATGTGTGAGTTCATCGTTTTCACTCATTTCACCCAATCCATGTTTACGCATTACTCTTTCCAGATTAGTATTATCGTTTATTACGGACGATTAGGTTATTTAAATTCACAATCTCATTGCGTTCTTTAATCATGTATTTATCATAACAAAACTTGCACATCTGCAATACACAACAATCAAAATCAAATTGTCACAAATAGCACGAAAAAAAAAGGTGCCAAAATAAAATAATAGCTTGACACTTGCTCCACCCGATAATTGGCTAAAATTTTTAATAGTGGATTATTTTCGTTACATACAACGTACGAGGGTTGCTATTTATGTATCCGGAATTGGCAACAATCGTGTTGCTAGGTGCCATCTGACACATAAATCGTGACATTGTTGATTGTATACACACCCAGAACATTTTGTCATACGGACGCTATTTGTGTTGCATAGTAACTCGAAAATTTCAGCTTAGTCAGAAAATGGAATTAACTCATGAAATTTTCATGCGATGACTTTCTACGGGGATTATCAAACAGTGCACCGATCAACTCACTTCAACTTCTGGCGAAGAAGCATCATCTAAAGCCAATATAAGTTACTGGTTTAGTGAATGCAATTGTGGTCGTCGTTCGCTCGCAGACGAATTTAAAGAACGTTGTCCAAAATCGCCTGTTGTACCAGAAAACATCGGTACTGTGCGCGAACTGATAAAGCCAGATCGTCATGTGACATACCATAAGAATGAGGCATCCTTGATCATGGCAAGCATACACAAGATTTTACATGAACATTTAACCGTGAAAAAGGATTGTGCGTGTTGGATTCCGCATGGTTTGACAATCGCTCAAAAAAAGACGTCGATTGGTAACCCAAATTGGGATTGGTTTACCAAAGAAATGGTAAAAAAAACACAATCATGGTACGTCAAAACCTGTGTATAACATCTACACAGGTGACGAATCTTGGATTTATGCATATAAGGCTGAAAGGAAACAGCGGTGCACTGTATGGATCTTTCAAAATGAGCCAAATCCAACAAAAGTTGTTCCCACTTCAAAGGAAATGATCGCCTGATTTTTTGGGATAAATAGGCATGTCACTAGAGAATCGTAGAACAATCAATTCTGAATGGTACACAACCATTTATTTGCTAGAAGTCTGTGAACAAATAAAAAATAAGCAGCAACCCAGGATCATTTTTCACCATGACAAAGCGAGCTCTCACATATAGAACCGAACAGTTCAATATTTGATCGGTCAAGACATCCGCCGTATAATGCTGATATGGGACTCGATGATTTATTTTTGTTCATAGATGAAAAATGGTCAAAGATTTTCGACGCCAGAAGAAGCGGTTGATGTGTTCAAAATGCATGTTTTGGAGATATGTCAATCGAAATAGAAAAAGTGTTATGAAAATTAATTCAAACGTATGCGAAAGTTATTCCGGATACATAAACAGCACCCATCGTAGTACTTCGTCTTTAAATAAAAGTATCCTATATTATGTATTTATTCAACACATGTATTTATTCACATCATCCTGAGAAAATGTCCAAATTGAAGTTAACCCAACTTTATTTTAACCCAATTAACATATTACTTTAAATAACAACAAATGATTTTAATTACTATTAGCGCTGGGTTTTATGAATTAACTATTAATTTTATTCATTTATAACTAATTGTTTGAATACTGTAATTCAGCATTTATAAATTGCTGCATATTAATCTAACTGAAATCCATTGTTCATCTTTAAATATAATGGAAATTAAAGTTCGTTAAACATTCGAATCTATTAAAATTAATTAACTACAGAATAGAGAATTAAATATTTTATATTATGAAACAACTAATTCATTATTATATGAAATATTGTAGGGTACTTTGAATCAATATGTTATTAAAACTAATAATCTTATTGAGAATATCGGATTGAAAATTCACTGCCAAATATTCCTACTGGACACACAAAAAAAAAGGATTTATTCTTCTGTTGGAACCTTCGGTGTTAAACACTAAACTCGAAGAGATTTAGTGTTAGAGTTAGAATTTAGGATTAGAGGAGCATCGGCAACTTAGACCCTTTAGTGATTGAATTTACAGCTTAAGGTGGGTTCCAAACCACGGTTAGTAGTCACCGAAAACCCCGGTCAGCACCCCTCTAAGGGTATCAACCCACAGTTTTGTGCTTAACCATAAGTATACCGAGAAGTCATAAACATCCATACCAAATACGAGAACCGAGTCCCTACCGCGCCGACTACAGTATCGACACAGTGGCGACAGTCCACCGGCCTAGACACCGCGCCTAAGGTAGCGTGCCTCGAAGAAACTTACAACTGTACACCAACAATACAGTATACAATGCTGAAAATATTTTGCTGTTTACCGGCAATGATTTTCTAGTGTAGTATACGAAGAAAGGAAAATAAATCGTATAGTGTTAATTCACGTGAATCATAGATTACATGGTACTTTATATTTGATATTAAATACCCGTCAACATTGGCTGATTGCTATCTGATGTCGGCTGATTATTCAGTCAATTGAGGGAGTCAAGAATTCTCTTCTGGATATCGACTACTGATTTGTTCATGAATGATAGGACAAAGTAAGCTGCAAATCCACAAATTATCAACTTAAATCTATCTACCTGATCTAATCCTGCATTGATACATGGTTATCTCCTTGGGGTGATTTTTTAGTATGTACGAACTTACGATAGAGGTCGATGACCAATGAACTGTGAGTTTGCACGCCAGTCTGTATCTCAATAGCCTAGCAAATCATCATGGAACGTTTAACATCATAGCAACGATTGCAAATTGTCGAAATTTATTATCAAAATTAGTGTTCTATTCGCCAAATTTAAAGAGCACTTCGTGAATTTGAGATTTGTCTCGTATTCGCCGAATTGTCGACAAATTCCGACAATTCGGAATTATGAACACAATTTATGCTGCTTGATATTAAAACAAAAACAAAACAAAACATTGTGCGTTCCCAAGAAAATATCGCCGTTGTTGCTGTCAGTGTTGCTAAAGGTCCGAATTTATCAATTTATAATTTATCATTCGACTAGGTGGATTATCTAATTCTTAACTTGACTGGTATTCATCTGGAGGAGATGTGGTTCCAACAGGATCGTCCCACATGTCATGCAACCAACGAAACAATATATTTATTGAGCAAACAGTTTGATGAGAAAGTCATTTGGAGGAATGGACCTGTTAATTGGCCACCAAGGTCATGTGATTTAATGCCTTTAGATTAATTTCTTTAGGGTTAGGTTAAATATTTGATAAACCAGAAATTATTTACGCCTTGGAAGCCAACATAACTCGGACAATTGCGGACATAAGACCTCAGTTGCTTGAAAAAGCGGTCAGAAAATTAACTGACAGAATGCGCTTTGTCAAAAGTAGTTGCAGGAGAGTCAAGTTGTTTTCAAACAAAAATGTCATTAAATGTTATTTCATATAAAATAAATAGTGTGAAGACATCTAATTTGGTTATTGTTTTATTTTAATTTAAATTTCGGACTCACTACAAAAATCAGTGTATATTTATATATGGGGGAATTGGATTCCTCATCAACCGAAAGCTGAAAGACAGTGTATTAAAATTTGAAAATATATCTGACCGACTAACCCAACGCGTCATTCAACTGAATAAACAGTTTAAGGTTCAAATCGTTCAAGCTTATACACCAAGTATAAGCTTTATGGATGAGGAAATTAAGGAATTTTATGATGATGTGGCCCAACTTCTAGACAAGGATAATGTAGGTACAAAATCCTGATGGGTAACTTTAATGTCCAAATCGGAAGAGCAAGAACTGGTGAAAATGCATCTGGCCCAAATGGAAATGGTGAGCGGGACAATACAGGTGACAGACTGATTGACTTGCAGACTCGACCTCCTGCTGAAGGACAAGAACTTTATATTATGAATTTATTATATAACAAAAAGGTCAGCAGGAAATGGACATCGAAAAGTCCACCTGGACTCACAAGTAAAATTGATTACACCATGTCAAAGAAAAAAATAATATTTTGCAATTGTATTGTCCTTAACCATTTAAATGTTGGAAGTGAGTACCGAATGGTATTAGGATAAACTGCCGAAAAGAGCGGGAAAGAATGATAAAATCAAAAAGAGGAAAAGTGGATTCTGGGAAGCTGCTGGAGAGGGAACACAATTTTCAGATTATTTTATTGAATCTTCCTTGCTGAGCTGCAAGATCTGGAGGGGATGGAAATTACAGACCAATGTGAAGAAGTCGCCAGCAATATGCTTGAAATGGCTGCTTCGATAGTACCAGAAGATAAATGTTTCAAACAGTCAAAAATCTCCAACGAAACCATTAACTTAATGAAATAATGACGGACTCTGAAGAATGCAGACAGTCCTTTTGGAAGGGTCGAGTTTGTTGAGCTTTGCAAAACTATAAGAAAACATATATTGAGCGGAAACGCACCGATTCAACATGTAGCTAGTGCAAAAAACAGTGGAAGAAAACTGTGGAATTAACGAGGTTAAACATAAGCTGAAGAAGAAAAGAATGCAAATTGTTGCCTTAATGCGTGACAATGATACAATCTGCAGGAAGCGGATGGAAAGGTTAGAGATGTCCGAAAATTTTATTCATAGTTATATGAGGATCAGAAGCAGTCAAAAACAACTATGCCCACTAAAGAACAAATGCCGGATATCCTGATGGAGAAAGTGACCAAGGCTATAGACTTGAAAAATGGCACGGCTCCAGAACAGGATATTATAAATGTTAAGATATTAAAAACTGGTGGTGAGACTATCAAAATTATATTCAAAATGCCTAAAAGAACAAGAAGTACCCAACCTACGGAAAAATGCAGAAATGATTATTGATTTCTCGAAATTGCACGACTTGGAAATGTTGCTAAAAATAGTCATATTCAAATTAGTACGGACGGATGATGTCTTCTACAGAAAACCATTATAAATTAGTGACTCGTTCCTGGTTCATTCATCGCTCTTGAATTAGCCGTGGAATTCCAAATATGCAAAGTTATTGACACAGCCACCAAGAGGAAAATACGTCTAATTCTTGACCATAATTATTCAAAAATAATCGCATCAACATGAGTATCATCTGAGGCAGTTGTGTTGGCAAATAAACAGTATGGCTACGTAATAGCTTGCTGAATTTCTACCAGACTGTTATTACAGGTCTATCAATAGCTTATAACTTGAGTGATACTTTGAAAATGAAAGCTGCGATATGCTACTGGCAAATATTACAATACTCAATAAGATATTGAAAACGAAACAAATTATCTCATGTATAGTTTCGACTGAAGAGTTCACATGACAAATTTTATACATCTTACTCAGAACAACAACTTATTTCGATCGCTTTAAAATAATCTCAATGATTATCACTTAAAAATAATATCCGAGATGGATTAAATAAAAACTAATGGAACTTATATTGAATATTAAATATTCATTGGTATATTTGTAAATAAATCCGAAATATTTTATTAAAAATGACACACAAGCAATGTAACATCATTCAAACTTAAACATTCTACTGTGATGTAAATTTTGTTTAACTTTTTTAAATCTTTTTTATGGTTATAAATTGGTTTATGTTAAAACACCGAATAAATTTGTATATTTGAATAATAATATCGTACTAATTTGAAATATTAAATAAAGTACACAACATATGCCGCTCAATATCTTCATCATTTCCTGTAGGACTGTCCAGTGCTCTCTGGGTTATTACCATAATGTTAAAGGTTTTTTGTCGAAATGAAATAATCCTGTTAGTCATTTTATGTAATATATTGTATATATTTCAGACAAATTTAAAATTCGATTTTCGAAACGTTCTTTGATTTTTTTTCATAATCATTTAACACTTAGAATTAGTTTTGCTATGCGAAAAAAATTGTAGAGGTTTGATGGTGTAATGTCAGTACTATACCGCGGATGTGATAACATATCTCAACAAATCTTCAGTTATATCTAACGGGTGAACAAAGATGTATGTACATAGGTATTCAAGATTTATCACGATGGAACACAAGATCTTATAGTGCATCAATATTATCCGATCCAATTTAAATCCGACATCCCATTTAAAGGAATATTTCATTCATCTTGGAGTTAATAATACAGGTTATGATTAACAGTTTGATGCTTAAAAAATAAACTTTCCTATGAATCCTGCCAAGTTAATCAAGTGTAATATAATTTCTTCATACACTGTTTGAGCTGGAACCTCAGGCTTTGACAGTAGTGTTTTGAACAAATTTGTTTTAATCCGCCTAAAGAATTGCCTTAAATTATAAAAAATATTTTTAATTGATATTCGTGCTACATTTTAGGAATTAATTATTAATTTCATGTATATATAACTAATTATTTTGAAAAGCGTAATTTAGCTTTTATGAAATATTGGTTATTAATCTAACTCGAATACATTGTTCATTTATAAATATAATGCAAATTAAAGTTCGCCTAACATTTGAATATAATAAAAGTTAATTGCTAAATGTATTTCTATTAGATATTTTAAATTATAAAAGAAATAGTTATTTATTGTATTAAATATTGTAGTGTACTTACTTCAAATTAGAAAAAAAATCGAAAAACACTGTGCTATCAATATTTGTCTTGTCTTGTTGCTATTTGCAGTCAGTTGATGATTGAAACAACTGAGCAACTCAATAGCTCCCTTCAATATACAACCTTGATATATTATTAAATTATAATCTTGTAAGAGTAAAAAGGCCACCACAAAACATGAGAAATCTAAAGGTTAACATCTGGAGGGAGAAAGTTAAGGCATGTAAAGGCCTAAGACATAACGAAATGTCTTAGGCCTTTACAGCATGTAGAGCTCTATAATATATATATATATATATATATATATATATATATATATATATATATATATATATATATATATATATATATATTCCTAAGATTAATAATAAAATTGATACAATTAAATCTAGAAAATAGAATGCTAAATGTATTTCTATTAGATATTTTAAATTATAAAAGAAATAGTTATTTATTGTATTAAATATTGTAGTGTACTTACTTCAAATTAGAAAAAAAATCGAAAAACACTATGCTATCAATATTTGTCTTGTCTTGTTACTATTTGCAGTCAGTTGATGATTGAAACAACTGAGCAAATCAATAGCTCCCTTCAATATAAAACCTTGATATATTATTAAATTATAATCTTGTAAGAGTAAAAAGGCCACCACAAAACATGAGAAATCTAAAGGTTAACATCTGGAGGGAGAAAGTTAAGGCATGTAAAGGCCTAAGACATAACGAAATGTCTTAGGCCTTTACAGCATGTAGAGCTCTATAATATATATATATATATATATATATATATATATATATATATATATATATATATATATATATATATATACATATATATATATATATATATATATATATATATATATATATATATATATATATATATATATATATATACATATATATATATATATATATATATATATATATATATATATATATATATATGGAGTTTTTTAACTTCTTTGGACTACGTCCAACGAGACAACAGTAGTCAGGAGTTATACATCCCCGACCGTTGGGTTCCACAATCTCATGTGGAACGCACAACAACCTGCGTCTCCGCCATAATGAGCAATGGTTAGTTGCTTGACCGGAAGGAAGCAACCTCCTCCCGGTCAAGCGATGACCATAAGTTCCATTAGTGATAAGTTCCATTAGTTTTTATTTAATCCATCTCGGATATTATTTTTAAGTGATAATCATTGAGATTATTTTAAAGCGATCGAAATAAGTTGTTGTTCGGAGTAAGATGTATAAAATTTGTCATGTGAACTCTTCAGTCGAAACTATACATGAGATAATTTCTTTCGTTTTCAATATCTTATTGAGTATTGTAATATTTGCCAGTAGCATACAAATTAGAAAAAAAATCGAAAAACACTATGCTATCAATATTTGTCTTGTCTTGTTGCTATTTGCAGTCAGTTGATGATTGAAACAACTGAGCAAATCAATAGCTCCCTTCAATATACAACCTTGATATATTATTAAATTATAATCTTGTAAGAGTAAAAAGGCCACCACAAAACATGAGAAATCTAAAGGTTAACATCTGGAGGGAGAAAGTTAAGGCATGTAAAGGCCTAAGACATAACGAAATGTCTTAGGCCTTTACAGCATGTAGAGCTCTATAATATATATATATATATATATATATATATATATATATATATATATATATATATATATATATATATATATATGGAGTTTTTTAACTTCTTTGGACTACGTCCAACGAGACAACAGTAGTCAGGAGGACGCACAACATGGACGTGGACGCACAACACAACACGGAGGTCATGTGGAACGCAGAACAACCTGCGTCTCCGCCATAATGAGCAATGGTTAGTTGCTTGACCGGAAGGAAGCAACCTCCTCCCGGTCAAGCGATTAACAATTGCTCATATATATATATATATATATATATATATATATATATATATATATATATATATATATATATATATATATTACGAACACATAAAACGGATGAATTCGAGTAGGCTAACTAGACAAAGAGTCGAATTTTATGAAAATAGGAGTAGAGCTAAAGTAGAAATAATTAAATGGATTGCTGCAATTAAAGAGGACCTACGATCAGCAAATATTACACAAAGTGAAATTCAGGATTGAGGCTGTTTCAGACACAAGGTTAACGTTTGGAAGATTGGCCAGAAAGAAAAATGTAGGAAGACTGGAACAACTTGGTCTGACGAAAGGAAAAAAGCTCATAGCGAAAGAATGAAATTAGTATGGGCGCAAAGGAAGGCTAACTACAACAAACGCCTCTAATTGAACGCGTGGTCCACCAGGGCTAACAACTGCCGCCTCTAACTGTATTTCGCGTGGTCCACTAGGGCCCATACGTGAATAATAATAATAATAATAATCTAGTGTTTTTCTCTGATCCTCCACACCTCCCTCATCCTTTCTCCGTGGATTCTCTTTCTCTCCTCTCTTCTCCCGGACCTTCTCCAAACTTCGCTCTTTGATGCAACGTTCCATATATGTCTTTTGTTGCTGTACGTTCTTCTATCCTCAATCTCTGTCGGGCCCATTTGTGTCTTTCCCAGATCAGCTCTGACTTGTGCGATCCATGGTACTATTGACTTGACTCCTTGTATGTATGTAAGAATTCTGTTGGTGAGTCTCTCTGTCAGTTTGGATCCGAGAATTTCCCTCATAATTTTGCATTCTTCTTTTAGTATATCTTCTATGCCGCTTTTTGTGTGGGTGTAAGTGTCTCGCTTGCGTATAGTACCTCTAATTAGATTACTGTGTTGTAGTGTCTTTTTACGTGTGTTGATATGCATTTCTTATTGTAGATATTTTGTGTCTTGCCGTATGCCCTCTTCATCTTTTGTAATCGAGTCTTCTGTGCTATTTTCTCTCCTCCGGTGGGTTCGAAGATCTCGCTCAGGTATTTGAAGTGAGTAACCCTATTTATCTTGCCGTATTTGGTGTTCAAATTTTGGAGATCTGATTTTGAGCAGAAGATTCGGTTTTTTGAAAGGCGATTTATAGACCGACTTTCTCTACACATTCCTTGAGGTCTTCTATCTGTTTGGTTGTCCTTGTTTCATTGTCTACGAGTATGGCTAGCTCGTCTGCGAAGACTAGGCATGAGATTTCTATATTGTTTTTGGGTCGTCCGAGTCGTATTGGTTTACAGTGTCCTTGATTTTTCAGTTCTTTTTCCCATTCCCTTATGACTTTGTCCAGTACCAGGTTAACGAGGAGTGGGGATGACCCATCTCCTTGGCGTACTCCGGTTTTGATCAGGAAGGGTTCGGAAAGTTCTCCCATAAATTTCACTTTATAGGTTGTGTCGGTCAGTGTCTGCTTGATCAATCGTAGTGTTTTGGGTTCGAGTTCTTGCTCTTCTAGGATGTTGAACAGAAATTTCCGATCGATACTTATGCTTTCTTGAAGACCACGAACGTGCAGATGATTATGACGTTCCTGATAGCTTAGTATTTCAGTGTTGTTTTGAAGTTAAATATTTGTTTAGCGCATGAGCGACCAGGGCGAAAGCCCTGCCTGGTACTCGCCAAGTTTGTACTCTAATTGTTCTTGTGTTGTCTGGAGTAGTCATGCTGAGAGGATTTTGTGACTTGTAGTAAGGAGATTGCTCTGTAGTTATTCACATCTCTTCTGGCTCCCTTTTTGTGCAGCGGGTGGATAAGAGCACATTTCCATTCATATGGTATTTTTTCCGTTTGCCAGATGTTCGTGATAATTTGCGTGAGTTCGTGCAGTAAATTTGGTCCGAGGTTTTTCAATAGTTCCGTGGCGATACCATCTTCACCGGATGTCCTGTTATTCTTTAGTTCGCGTATATACCTGTGGATTTCTTCCTGTGTTGGTGATGGTCATTCGGAGTGGGTATAGATACAATTTTTCTTGGAGAATCTTGTGTCGCGTCTGTTTTCTAATCACGTCAAAAAACTGTTGACTATCTGGGGATTTTTTAGTGTTGTACTCCTGAAATGCCCGTTTGCGTCGCTGCAATGCACTTTCCCATTCCGAGTTCCACCAAGGGTGTTTTGTGTTCTTTTTCAATGGGATCAGTTGCTGTGTTTTTGTCTAATTTTTGTGTGCAATTTTTTCCATGTATCTGCTTGTTCTTTTTCCCATTCCTCTGTTATGTTGGATTCCTTGATCTTTTTCGTGTCGAATTTCTGTAGATGTGCTTTCTTCTGATGAATTCTGATTGGGGTGAACTTGACTTTGATTCGTGTTAGGTAGTGGTCTGAGTCAATGTTCGCGCCCCTGCGAACTTGGACATCTTGGATCTCTCTTTGTTGTTGGTACGAGATTGCAAAGTGGTCTATCTGTATTTTTCCAATCTGTTGTATAGGCGACCTCCATGTCTTCTGTTTTCGTGGAGATTTTCTTAGGGATGTTGACATGATCTTCAGGTTATTCTGTTGTCTAGTTCGATGAGGCTTGTGCCGTTCTTGTTGGTAAATGTATGACCGGGGAATTTGCCTACAGTTTTCTGATGGATTTTTTCTCTGCCGATTTGTGCGTTAAAGTCGCTCAGTAAAATTTTGATGTCATCCTTTGGGACCTTGGCCATTACCTTTTCTAGTGTTGCCCAGAATTTCTTTGTAGACTTAGGGTCTTTCTTGTTTTCTCCAATTGTGGGGACATATACGTTGATTATGGAGTATTTATTATTGGCGCACTGTATGCGCATTGTCATTAGTCTATTGTTTATGGGGGTGATTTCCTAACTGTTCCTTTATGTACCGCAAAGGCCATACCCAGAAACGGAGCGCCCCTGGTGACTCATTTGTCTGTCATGCTTTTGAATATGCGGTAGTTCGCGTAGTCCACCGTGTCCTCATCTGTGATGCGTGTTTCTTATAGGGCAAGCACAAGTATATTTTGCTTGTCAAGCTCTAAAGTTAGGTTGTGAAATTTTCCGGTTGAATTAGCGTGTTGATGTTGAAGGTACGACATTTCTTGAAATCGTGAAAGTCCAGATTCTCCAGAATCCGAGTATCCGGTTACTGTCTGTCGACGGATGGATCTTTTATCACCTAGGGTTATTGTTATTACTTGCACGAGTCATGGTTAGCTTGTAAGTTTATAGGTCCCGTGTTTCCACTGGGAGTTTAGAACCAGGGTTTGTTAGTTCCTGGAGCATGGTGTACAGCCGCACCCTCTGGGTGAAAACAGTTATATGACCAGGTTGCCACTGCAGACGCGACCTGGGTTTTTTTCTGCCAGAGCCCTGTTAGCCGTTTGTTCCCGAAATAAATGTTCGGGTTTAGCCGTTGTCCGCTTCTTGGACGAAGGGTTGGAGCTTTAGAAATATGTATATATTTACATATATATATATATATATATATATATATATATATATATATATATATATATATATATATATATATATATATATATATATATATATATATTAATATATATATATTAATATTAGTTATTATGTTAGATTTCTTTGGATAGCGTCCAATAAGACAATAGTAACTGAGTCACAAGTACACCCAGCCGCTGGGTTCCACAATCTCATGTGGAATGCTCAGCAACCTGCGTCTCCGCCTAAATGAACACTTTTGGTAGGTGCTTGACTAGAGACCAGCCTCACTCATCCCTGCAATTGAAATGCACATGTTTCGCCTCTTGATGTTCAGGCTCGTCAGAGTACCGACACATGCTCTCCCATCAAGAATAGGAATCCTTCACAACAACTGACAAAATTTCTGACATGAAATGACTGACAACTTCTGACAAAATTTCATAACATTCGAATCATTAGAAACCAAGTTATCGCGTTTAAAGTGTCAGTGAGTTTATACAATCGGTCAAAAAAAGAACATCGAACAAATAACGAATATTACATTTTGTTTTAAACTTGGTAAAACATTTCAAGTAATGAAACAGGTGTATATTGAGGAGGATTGTTTATTCGATGGCTAAGACTACAAGTGGTTTAAACAATTCTAAGACATCAAAGACGTCCTTGTAATCAAAAAATATTATAGTTTCAATCAATATTAGGTATATCTAGTAACGAACAATATTGACACCATTTATTGTATACTCCACCAGACCTTAAGTTTTTATCCATATGCAGAGAGTGGCGCCTCGGTAGTCCAAGTTAGTTCATTAGGCCAAGTTGTTAGATGTAACGGTGGCTAGAGGCAATGTTTGAGATCATCAGGTATCATAGAGGGTGCCCTAGGAATACCTTTCATCTCTTATTAGTAATTTGGGTAGCCGAAGTAAGGTGCACTGTCTTGATAACTATCAAGGCAATCAACAGACATGTTAATTCAACTATATTAATGGGAATTTTTAGAGTGAGAGATTTAGAAGCGTTGCCCCTTTTGTCATCCATTTTCCAGCTTTGAATCAACTAAGACGGTTTAAAAACGTATCGATCTCGATTGACCCAGTAGCCAAAGTTTTAAGGGTCAGAAGTGTAAAAATTTATGAACATCTTGTGGTGCCCAAGTTTCGATTATTCCTCATGAAATTCATAACATCTTCAGATGCTAAAACTCCAGAAGGTTTGAATAATCGAAGGAAGAAGAATAATGAATTAAAAAAAATAATTTTCCTTTTGGATGACTTTAAGGCTTGAACTTGTTTAACAAGTAGATAATCCACGTGCCCTTAAAGGGGTATTTTAGTTTAGAGGCCTAAATTTTGGGTGTTGTTTCGGGATTGATAAAAATATTATATTATGTTTATTGATATTTTAGGAATATAAAAAAAACGAGGAAAAAAATATTAAAAATTGAAAGAGTTACCATATGCTGCAGGTTCCTGCCAAATTTGAAGTCAATCGGTTGGTTAGAACTTGATGTATTATGTCAACCAGATCGAAAAAAGTAGTTTTGGGAATAACGCATTTAAAGTTTTGAACAAAAATTTAAAGCAGCCGCCGCGGCAAAAGTCAAATAATGGTACGTTATAGTTATATTTTATTAATCGGCGATAGCTGCTTAATATAGTGTGCCTTCTTCAACTTCAAACCGATTATTTTCTGAATCTGTATCCGTTCTACGAGCAATTCTAGGAGCCCCCTTAGGAGCAGCGGAAGTTCGTAGCTCAGAGCGGTTGATCCGACTACTGTCCCGTTGATTAGCGAATGTACAAGCATTTTACCCGATTGTAATACCATTGGTACCTAATATTTTTAATAATGGTAAAAGGCCTGCATTAAAAATGCAAACAATTATAATTTTTAATTTCAATTTTTTGCATTCCTGCAGAAAGATTCACTATTATTTTGTACTTCAGACTCCAAACATCTACGTAATAAATCATCTGCAGACAAATTTTTATGAATTGGCTTTATATCTTCTAATACATTGTCTGCTAGAGGCGGATGTTCATGGACAAAGTCATTTACTGTATCATCCGCCAGGGCTTGTTGCCCTTTACAGCTCGATGAACCAGGGGGACAATATTCATGGCGTGGATTTTCATTAGAACTTTATGATAATAAGTTACCCATACTTCGTCCTTCAGATTCTCAGATGAATATGTATTCCAACGAATAGCAAAACCATAATATAAAGTTAGTTTGTTAATAACTTTATCTGTTAGTTTGCCAGTATCTTTACCGCCAATACATTTATTATCTCTCTTAGTTTTCAATAACCTTGAGCTCATGCACTTTTGAACATGTCAACACACTCTTTTTTGTCAACTACAGGATCACCATGATATGGATCAATATCGATGTTAGCCTTGAACATCTTTGAGTCATCGTCTCCGATATATTTTACATACCTGACTCCATGCTTTTCGATTCATTTCGCAAACATTTCTTTCGACAGCCTCAACCTCAATTTTCCCGGCACTTCCCGTATGATTTTGCTGCAAACATTTTTGTGTTCTTCATACCAATATTCATAGACATCAATATCAGATTTTTTTATTTTCCAGGTATTACAACCTTGACACAAGCTTAATTTCACCGCTATATCAACAATGTTTTTGCTGAATTTGGCCATAAGCGTTGTAATGTTCCGAAAAGCGAGCTGAGTCCTCTTTTTTCCAGGTAAACCATCTCCAGAAAGCTCTAAAGGTATTGGACTATCATCATGATTAGATTCTAACATTAGTTCTTTTTCTTTATTAACAGCTTTTGAAATAATATTATCAAAAACTTCTGATGCTACACAATGTAAATTTTCAAGATAATTATAATAAGTATTGGTAATAAGAATGGCAATCCTTGACAAATGTCCATCAAACCGCAATATATATTTATGCCTTTTCTTCCGTCTCCTAAAAGTCTCATAGCTGTTATAATTCTCCGAATTATTTTAAAGGCCATATATATTATTATTGGAGATGAATTTGTGTATCTTACATTGTTACAACAACATTGCAATGCTTTTTTAAGTTCTAATCCAGGAGGAGCTGTTGGCGAAAATTTAATTTCTTCCTTGCATATAGCACATACGAAGCAAGTATTGTAAAAACAGAAAAATTCTAAAATGCAATAGCCTAAATTATTTTCCTTAATAATAACTTTAATGTCTTACGTTTTTTTAACTTACCGGTTGATGCACCAGTGAAACTCTTATCATTTTCAACAGTAAATTCAATACCTCGGATTTTTTTTTGTCGATCTGCATGCAAAGTACTTCCTCTTTTACTTTTTTGCTCCATTTTACAGTCAAAAATTGAAATATATACTCAAAATTATTTATTTTATAATTGGAAGCAGCGGATACATGTGTATGTTGCTTGAAGATTGAAACTAAACTGACCTGAACAGAATACTAAACTAAACTTACAAAAGAATACGTTATAATGTCCGTTAATTCTCTAATCTTCAAATGTTTTGGGCCATTTGTATTCTTACATTTATACCTGAATCAGATACAGATCTTCAAAGAAGCCAAACATTGTCCACCGCCTATTGTCAGACCAGCTCCAGTGTAGCCAGACCAGACCAGCTCCAAAATAGCTATAACTCGGTATATTTTGAATTTTAAAATTTTCTTTGGAGAACATATTTTTAAGGCTTTAAACTTTAAGAATATGCAAAAAAATCGATGTTTTCACACATTAAAATAACAGTTTTATGACAATCAAATTAAGAGGCGTGTCACGGCCTTGTTATGAATATACTGAATAAATAGACAACGCTCCTGGACATTCTGTGTCACTAGTCACATATGTTCAAGTGATTTTGTTATCACCTAATAAGACATTGCTCCAGCCGCTTGATCATGGAGTCATTATATACTTTAAGGCTATATATTCTCAAAATTTTCGTTTGTCGTTTAAATTTGCTTTTGCCATTTCATTTATCAAGGAAACACTGGACTAACTCGAACAAGGAACATTAGCAGCATGCTGGAAAAAATTATGGAGTGATTTGATAATGATTTATGAGTGACTGAATCTTTTATCATTTTGTCAACTCACAGTTAATATCGATAATTAACACAGAGCGACCAAAAGGTGAAAAAGATTATTTTTTTTTGTAAAACACAAGAATAACTAAATAGCACCACCTTTAATGAATACTGTATAGTACATCGTTTTATTATTTTCTAGTTTTACCTTTATATCAGGAGGATCCACAAATGTGTAGCTATAATCCGAGGGAAACCAAAAGCCCCGCAGTAACGGTGATCCTAGTGGACCTATTTTACCGTATAATTTTATTAAAAAGTATAAAACTTTGCTTCCGACGTTTTCCTATAGATGGAGTTAGCGGTAAGTAGTCGTCGAAAAAAATACATCATAGACGCAATACGATTGGGCATCTTGTAAACATAACCCCACAGCATCAGTAGTATATTTGTGTTTATATCATAAAGTTATTCGCGATTAAAAATGTTAGTTTATGAACCAAATTCTCGTCATATGCGGGAAGTGTTAATTTATTTCTTTAATATAAAGAAATATGCGGCTGAGGTTCATGGAATGCCCCCAGACACTTGTGGTGAGATCGCTATGAGTGAAAGAACGTGTCGTGAGTGGTTTCAACGCTTCAACAGCGGTGATTTTCACGTCGAAGACCAGCATAGCGGTGGAAGAGCGAATGTTTTTGAATATGAAGAATTAGAGGCATTGCTTAATGAAGATTAGTGTCAAAATCAAGAAGAGTTGGCAAAGATCATTTGGAGTGACTCATCAAACAATTTCGAAACGCCTCCAAGACCTGAGAATGACCCAGACTCCAGTATTGGGTGCCATATGAATTGAAACCGAGAGATGTTGAACGCCGTTTGTTTCAAATAGTTGCTTCAAAGGCAAAAACGAAAGGGATGTCTGCATCGCATTGTCACTGTGGACGAAAAGTGGGTTTATTACGATAACCCCAAGCGTCGAAAATCATGGGGATACCCCGGACACGCTTCCACGCCACAGCCAAACTGAATATTCACGGCTGCAAGGGCATGCTCTGTATTTGGTAAGATCAGCTCGGTTTAGTGTATTATGAGCTGTCAAAGCGATCTGAAACGATCAAAGGGGATTGTTACCGAACGCAATTATGCATTTAATGCGTTTGAGTCGAGCATTGAAAGACAAACGGCCGCAATACAGCGAAATATACGATAAAATGATTTTGCAACACGACAATGTTCGGCCCCATGTTGCGAAAGTGGTCAAAACATACTTGAAATGCGAAGTGCTACTCCACTCGCCATATTCTCCAGACGTTGTTCCCTCTGACTATCACCTGTTTCAATCGATGACACACGGCCTAGCTGACAAGCACCTTCGGTCTTATGAAGAAGTCAAAAATTGGATCGATTCGTGGATCGCTTCAAACGATGACCAGTTTTTTCAGTGCGTGATTTGAATACTGCCTAAAAGATGAGAGAAAGTAGTGGCCAACGATGGACAATACTTTGAATCATAAATATATAACCCAGTTTCTACAATAAAACCTTGCATTAAAAAAAACAGCGGGAGCAAAGTAATATACCTTTTATGTAAATATTACTACATTTTATCTTAAAATTGTATACCTCTTGGTTCTGTCTTATATAGCATCATTGTTGTAATTTCAAATATTTCTTGTTGCAAGATAGCTTAAGGCGGCACTAAGATTTAAAAATTCATCATGTTCATCAGTTTCCTTATAACTTCACCAAGTTAATAACAATTCGATTAACCTTTGCTTAATATGTCGGCTAAGCGAGCTCATTAGGCCTGCGTCGTACTATCTTGCATGAAATCTTAAAATAAATATTCCATTTTGCATAGTTAGTTACCTAGCATTTCAATGATTATGTATTAATTAGGTTACGTACAACCTAGCCTCCTCCCTAAACCCGCCATACGCCCTGTTTTTGGATAACCTATGCTTTTCTTCTCATTTTTCGCATTACAGAAGAGTCGAATATAGAAACACAGTCTGTTTGCGTACTTTCGAGAAATGTACCAACTAGTTTTTTAATTTAGTATGTCCTTTTTTTATTTCTAAATCCGCGAGATTTAGAACCCTGCATCCATCCCTGTGCCATTAGTCTTTCGATGTTATTGCAATTTTTACGTTCAATGCGACCAAAGGATATTACTATTCGTTAATGAGTAACTTGGAATTGCCTTATGGGTTCATTAATTTCTTAAATAACGGATGCGTTTGTTCGTCTGGCAGTCCAAAAATGCAAAGGACCCATTTCCAGTACCAGAGTTCAAAAGAATCAATACACTTGAAGTCTTCTTTTTTAATAATCTATGTCAGCAGGATATCGCAATACTGGAAAAACTAAGGTTTTTCACTATTTGTTTCTTTGTGTTCTATGTTATGTCCCTATCTTTCCAGATCTTCTGCATATTTCGCATTGTGTTTCTTGCCAGTTCGTATCTTCTTCGGATTTTATAATTTTTACCGCCCTTATTCGATATTAAAGCCCTAATATAAAGCCCCCTAAATTTAGGGCATTGAGAGGCATCCGAGGCATTGAATTGCCCTTGCTGTTAACGTGGACAAACGTCTAAGTGTAATTTAGCTTTTAATGGGATTAAAATAGTGTAATTTAGCTTATATCGACTAGTTATTAATCTGACTGAAATACATTGTGCATCTCTAAATATGATGTAAACTAAAGTTTGTCAAACCTGAAAATACAAGGTATCACATAAGAAAGTTTTTATTTCATTGACTCACTGCGCAAACGCAAAAACTAGGAGGGGTACGGGGTGTATGTCAATCGATAACCCCGTGTTTAGGAATTTTGTTGGTGTGGGGCATTTCTCGGAATCACACCGTGCATTGTGTGGGCGAGAATTTTTCAAAAACAATGATTTGAGACTCATTTTCATATCTACAGTCATGAAAATAAGTAGAACTGTCATTATTGGAGTGCAACCAATCCGAAACACGAGCATTAGAAATCCCTACATTCGCCTAAAGTCACTGTATGGGCTACAATATCAATGCGAGGAATAACCGGCCTGTACTTTTTTGAAGACGACAGGGGACGCATAGTTACCGTCAATTTAGAGCGTTATGTGGAAATGTTGGACAATTTTTTGGTACCTGAACTGCAAAACTTTGCTGGTTTTAATCAAAGAACTTGGTTTTAGAAAGATGGAGCAAAAGTCTCTGTCACGAGTTTTCCATTGATCTCCAGGAGAGATTACATAAATTAGCCCCCACGTAGTCTTGATTTGTGCCCTATGGACTTTTCTTGTGGAGATATCTAAAATATCGAAAGTTTACGTCAATAAACCGGTTCTTTGGTACAGCTAAAAGAAAATATAAGATATGAAATGGCAGCCAATTCAGAGAATATGTGACGAGGCCGTCCTTTAGATTTGGATAACATTATTTTTTAAAAGTAATTTTCTAAAATGTGCATTTCAAAAATTAATAAAGGTTTTCTTGATGGATGTCTCTCTTGTATTTACATCGCTATATCAAAAAGGAACTTTCTTTTGGGACGCCTTGATATGTTATAATTGCGTGATTTATTTATATGGAATATACTAAATTATGAAACAACTAATTTATTATTGTGTGAAATATTGTAGTGTACTTTAAATAAATACTAAATCAAAAGTAATATTATTGAAATAGATATTGATTTAACAGTGAATTTCAATAGGATTGTCAGAACTTTAAAATGTGATGCAATGATAAGTACAAGTGATAATACGATTTCTTTTATTTTTAACAACCACTAATGACATTTGATTTTAAAAATAATTGCGTTCAAATATCCACTCCCTGCTTTGTCTGGTGGAATGCATGCTGAAGACCAATTTTTCGATTACTCTTTCACACATATCGTATAGTATATTTTTCTGTGATGGCCTGAATATTTCGTTTAAGGTCAAGAATTTTTCAAAGCTTTTTTCTCTAAACTAAAGTTTTAACATAATCCCACACCTATAATAATCCCACAAAAATAATCCAAGGGTGTGAAATCGCATTATATTCCTGGCCAGTTGACATTTCGTAAATGTCACACACTTCCAACAAATCTTTGCCACGAGTTGGTAACATGTTCCCAAACAAATTGATCTCCAGGAGAGGTTACATAAGAGGTTTGGAATGCATTACCGTTTCGTGAAATTACACGTACTTTTCTTGCGATAACTCGATTGTCTGGCAAAATGTATGACAAGTGTGCACCGTGCTGTTGAAAGAAAACCTTGTTTGTGTCCAGATTTATTACACAATTACTAGTAATACCATTTCCACCACCGTCTTCAAAAAAATAAAGTAATTCCTTCAGCCGAAGAACTGTCCCAAACAGTGACTTTCTGAATCGCATGAATAGCTAATTCCGGAATCACCTGAGGGTTCTTATCGGCCCAAATCCTTCAGTTTGTTCAAAAATCCATTAAGCCAGAAGTGCGCTTCATTGAAAAATATTTCTTTTCCCCGATGTGGGGATCATTCTGCTGACCTAGAACTCAATTCGTGTACAATGTATATTTCCATAGTGCATTGACATAATGTACTCAATACAGTAGTCAATAAATGACATTTCGATTTTTTACATGTCCAACAGTATTGCCACTATTATCTTTCAAAATTCTAACACTCTTATTTGAAAATTCTTTATTTGTATGGGATATTCGAAGTCCTTTCCTGGGATTTTCACCTTGTTAGTGAGAAAGCTCAGTAGCTTTTAACGTACAGAAAACTGTGCCGGTGGTAGCGTAGCTACTGGTAGGGCCAACCAGGTCAGTAAAAGTAAAAAAAAAAGTAAAGTTGAAGACAGTCCATAAAACTGGTATCCAGAATGGCCGACTGAAAACAAACAATTAACGTCTTAGGGTAACCACATGGCAAAGGACCCTCCACCCCTCTTAAGATGGCTGGGCCGGTTAAAATTCGCTTAAATAGACTGCTGCAGATTCTACCATATTCAAGAATAACAGATAAGAATATTAAAACTCAGAAACAGTTATGGTAACTACATACAACTGCATAATGTATTCGCAATTATTTGACCTCATGAACGAAGCCAGCAAAATTAAATGGGACATAATAATGCTCTCAGAAGTAAGAACAAAATGAGAAAACTCTGTTATTCTGTAATCTGGAAATGTATTAATGTTCAGAGGACATTTCAGCAAAAGAAAAAGTGGGATTTCTTGCTACGAAATCACCCTAACCAAATGTTATCAGATTGGAAGGAATATCTGAATTTGAATTCGAGGGATTACCTGAATACAAATTTATGCACCTGCCTTTCCTATTCCTAGGTACCTTCTTCTTCCATATTCTTTGCCATTTCTGATATATTTCGGTGGCACAGAGGGGAATGGAAATATGTATGCTTGGCATTACAAAACGAGACAGAAAACCCTGCGAATGGATCAGGGAACAAAGGAAAGTGTGTGCATCACTGGAAGAGTGAAGCAATTAAAATGGAGTTGGGCAGGCATATAGCGAGCCGATAGGACGACAGATGGACCAGGGCAATCCTGGAGTGAAGATCTTTTGATCGCAGACGTCCGCGAAGAAGACCGAAAGCTCGATGGACTGATGACATCGTTAAGTATATAGGAAAGCAAACACAAATGTTAGACAATCTACTAGGACTTATTAAATAAGGAGTAGCATCTCCAATACCGCTCAAGATATGATTGTCCCAAGGCATTGAAGTTGACTAAACTCTTTTTACTTTTTTTAAAGTTCTCGACACACGTTTCGCTAACCATGCTAGCATCATCAGGAGATGACTTATCAAAAATTCCAAAATTTCAATAAATCAATAAATTTCAAAACCAAACTATTCATCAAAACCAAATCAATATTTTTGAAACTTGTTTTGAAAATACATATAACCTCCAAATGATGATTTGCCAGACGATTAAAACACAGATTTACTGACTTGCGCGCAAACTTACAGTTCGTTTGACAGCGACCCCTATCGGAAGTTTGAACTCAGTAAAAAATCACCCTTTATAACAAGAATAGAGCTCGATGCCTATTTCTTTTCCAAATCAACTAACAAGTACCCGATAATGTGACATGCACGCCAACATAAAATTGTGCTTTGTCACTAAACACAACTACATACCATAAGATAGAATACCAACGTCACCAATCCAGGTACTCAGTTGTGAGCAATAACTCAAACCGCAGTTATTGCAAGGCAGTTGAATAACTTTTTTACGACTATCTTCTGTCGTATTTAGTTTTCAATAATCTATAAACTGTTGGTTTTCAACAGCTGTTGTGGAAAAGACCGTTATCGATCACTCTGTAATTCTTCTTTGACCTTTTATTCTCTAAAGATATATTTATTGCTCTTCTTGAGAAAAAGTCGGATAATACTATGTTGCCTCATATTAAGCCTAGTAAAAATATTAATATAGCCTAGTAAGAATATTAAGTCAAGATTACTTCTTGACTGTCATATTCCCATTATCTAGCACCACTGAAAACCTACATCAAATTTCCACCTTACTATTCTGGGCTCGGTAAATTATCGATTTGAAAGCTAATAGACAGAAGCTAATAACAAAAGGCTTACAGCAATACAAGTTTGAAACTATATCGGATAATAAAAATTAAATAAGCAGTTTAGCTGACCAATATTATAAAAAAATGTCAAAAAAGAAATATTTTAACATTCTGAATGAAATTTGATGTTCATAATTCTATACCAGATGTAAAAAAGAATGTGTCATTGATAATTTACCGTAGCTCGTTTGATTAATATAAGAGGCTCTGAAATTACTCATGAGAAGAGATTGGTTATCCAGGCTTCTTAGGCATGAGATGGTTCGTTGAACAATTTTGTTGAATTATTTTATTTACAAATATTTGAGTATTTTTAACAAACCAATAGTATCAAGAAACAGAAACCCCTTATTTCGTAGACAAAGGTATAAAATAATTTATAATATAACTTGATTAAAATATTTAATATTTTTTTCCACAAATTGCATGTCTAGACTTTAATATTAATTGTTAAACCACCAGACCTAGTTCCAATAAAAAAATATTTTTTTTAACTAATACTACACCAAAAAAATAAATTGTTGTTTACTGATTACTAGTTTCAGAGGATCTGTTAGGTAGTTATATCGATCAACGGTATGTTTGTTTAGAGAAAAAAAGGGTACGGCATTTCAGCAAACGAAGGCTCTCTTAAACGCGTAAGATAAACAAAAAAGAATATAGTTTTTAGTCGTTTGTTTTTCTTTGTTATAAGCTTGTGATTCTTAATCAGACCTTCTGTGAGATAATTTCTTTTCATTCTACAGTGCGATTTTTTGTGGGTCTCTTATAAAATATGCATAATTCAAGTTCGTTTTCTAAATAATATTACCGTAAGCATATTTTATTGTATAGTAAAATGCCTCTAGAGAAGTACGTAGAAAATGTGCCACGAATCAGAGTGGATTTAGAAAAGGGGGTCATCAGTAGGCGCAATAAATACAGTGAATTCCAAAAATATTCTGACAATTATAGGCTGACAATTATTATCTGACACTCAAGTATGCTTATGAAAATAATAAGAAGAAAATAATAAAAAAGAAATTATTAAGGAAATAAGCGTTTTGGCATCGATACCAATTTTTAAAATAATTTAAGTCGATTTTATTCTATTCCTCTAATAACTTATTTTTTACACTTTCTTTATTAGTAGTTAGCATTACACCGTCAATAAACTCCAAGTTCCAACCCCCTCTGAGAATATACACTCCAAACGATCCCCACCGTGTTTAACAGTTGGACAAATATTTTCTGTGCTCAGCTCATCATTCACCCTTCACCACATCATTTGACGCCCATCTAAACCAAACATGTTGAATTTTGACTTATCAAAGAAAATAGTGTCGTCTCAATAATTTTCGGGCTTCACAGCGTACTCCATAGCAATATCCAGTCGAGTTTTAATATATTTCATATTTAACCAAGGTTTTTTCCGGAGCCCACGTATATATGATATCCACGGTTTCCTATATAACGGCGTATTGTTTTGGTGTTGACTACTTTTTGTGAATAGTTTTCCACCAATGCTTTGGAGTTAGGTACACTAGTTTTAGGATTTTTTTAGTTATTTTAAAATAAAGCGTTGGTCTCTTTCATTTAATAATTTTAGATGGCATGTTTGGTTCTTCCGAAAAATTCTGTCCTTATTTTCGTAGCGTTGCACGATATCTACAACCGTACTTTTACTTAAATGAAGCATTTTCCCAATATTTCGGTAGAAATATTGGGAAATTCCCGTTTTATAATGAAGTAGCACTAATTACCTATTTCAAAAACTGATGTTTTTTTTATTTAATAGACGACCCATTTTAAGATGTTCCTTCGACAGTAGTCTGTCAATTACTATTTGTAGTAAATAAAATTTTAATATCACCGCTAATCTTAATAGAGATTCATCCAGATGTTTGTTTTGTTTCCGCGTCCGAATGTTTTTGAGGTGTATAAAAACAATATTTACGTTATTTTCTTAAAATTTTAGAATTACATCGATGATTTCGAAACGTTGTTATACAAGAAGTTAAAAGGAGGTAACAATGATAAAATATACGAGAAGAATAGTTTACTTTTTAAATAAATTGAAATTTCTAGAATGAGTTTTTAAATAGAGTGTCTGAATAGTTTTCGGATTCACTGTATACTAACGCAAGCGCTAGAAAAAGAGCCTAAAGTAAAATATGAGAAAATATATGGAATTTTTAAATTTCGGATGAGCGTTAAAGAATAAAAAACAGTTATTAAAAGACTTTAAAATCGAATAACTACCAAAAAAAATTAGGGAATTAATAAAAATGGCAATGCAAGTAGCTAAAGAACTTATAAACGCTGGACAAGGAACAATAGAGAAAATTCCAATAGAAAGGGGCAATTCCAAAAAACAGGGAGATTCTTCGTTAGTCCAACTCTTTACTATAGCTATTTATCACTCGTTTATATATTGAATTCGGAGATAAAAAATTAAACGGTAAACAATCAACATCAGTAGGGAGCATGAGATTGCATACGCATATTTTTTTTATTCTCTAATTCGGTCATATAGACTTTATTGAGATTATAAATTGTAACTAGACTAAACTTATCTAACTATATTTTTCTATTATCTAATATATTCTATTTTCCTAACCTTGGTTGTTTGGTAGATGTAATTTCAACGACGTGCACCACACTACACTAACCACTTTTTTCATATGATTGATATACGCTTAGAATAAACTCTAGGCAGATTTAACTGTCACTACACTAATTCGATCAGTTTCAGTCTCTTAAGCCGCTGATAAATCCGTTATTTTCGAGTGCGAGATCACTTTGTCATTTTCATGGCTTCCCAGCCTCTTCTGGTGCTTGCAAACCCCTTGATCTCATCTTCGACCATAAGCAGTTCCAGTTAACAGTGTCGTAGTTAACAGTATAACAATGTTATGAAGTATTATATTTTGTAACATCTGAATGACTTTTATAATGGATTTCTTGGTACATGGCCAAAGTTGGATGCCAAAAATCTATATAGACTTCAGGTTTTGCTTATAGAGAAGCACCTTATTGTGTACTACAACACAGAGTGACGCTCTAGAAGGCAATATATTTTTCTGAATTTGAGACCCAGTTGCTCACGTTTCTTCTTCACATGCATTGTCCATATTAGCTCGGCATCCAGAGTCATGCTCAGATACTTTGCTTCATTGGCATGTGGGATTCTTTTCTGGTCGACTGTCATTGGTGTTTAGTTATATTTTCTATTAGTGAAATTGGCATAGGTCAATTTAATATCATTTAAAGATGCGCCATGTCTTTGCACAATTGGGGATATTGTTGACGGCTGTTTGGAGTTTATTTGTAATTGACGTAATGTCTTTTCCAGTAGTGAGTAAGTAGTATCATCGGCAAATGTTCCCATCACTACCCCACTGCCCTGTAGGATATCGTTGGTGTACAACAAGTAAAGGACAGGTCCGAGAACCCTTGCGGCGCTCTCTTTTTAGACACATATTTTTGACAAAATCTAAGTATCCTCACCGTGCTTGACTCTAAAGTGACGGTAGGTAATATGAGCATACGCAAATGAGTTGCGTGAATGAAGGTCGACGGTCAACGGTCGACGCTGTAGACATACTAAGGCAAACAGTAATCAAAAGTGTAGAGGCAAATATGGAAACGTATACGGTATTTTTATATTTCAAACGTTCAAGAATAGAAAATAACTATTGAAAGACCTAACTATCGAATAAAAACCAAAGCAAATTAGGGAATGAATAAAAATTACCCAGAAAAAAGCCAAAACATTTATAAATACGGGAAAGGAACAACCGCTATCATAACTATAGCTCTATATCTCCCTTATTCACTAGATTTGAGTCCATGTAAATTTTTTCAATCTTTCCACAAGATTGAAAATTAAACTCAAAGGACACCATTTTGAGACATTGCAGAAAAGACCTTAACCGAAAGCTGAAGGCGATTCCAATGTATGAATTCCAGCACTGCTGAGAGAGAGAGATAGGCGTAAATATTTTCAAGTTATTCATAGCTATGTTGAAAAGGATGGAGCTTTGATAATTCCGTTTAGTAAGGGGAAGTATTCAGATTAATGTCCATCGATCCCGACAGAGAAGAATTTTTCAATGGGAAAGTTTGATATAAATTTAGCCAGTCGGTCCCTGAAGCAAAACTGGTATAGGGTATTCTACATACCACGCATGTAAAATATTATCCATTTTTTCCAAAATCTTGTCTAGATGATTAGTTAGCTAAACTGGACGATAACTATCATACTACTATAGATTTCTTCCAGGCTAATCGATATATGACTTTAGCTGTTGGAAAGGTCCAGTACATTATATAGAACCTATTGAGGAAAATTACGAATCATAGGTAATATGATTGAAAGAAGATACACGGGAAAAAAAGTTAAAGTTAGGGGGTTACAGGCGCATTAGCAACTGAGAAGGCTACTTACCGATTGGACCCACAGCTTAACGTGGGTTCTGAACCACGGCCATCAGCTACCGAAAGCCCCGGTCAGCACCCCCCCCTCGGGCTATCAACCCTTGGTTTTGTGCTTAACCGAAAGTATCTCGAGAAGCCTACCGACTGGCGAGTGACCAACGAAGAAAACCTCTCAGAAGGCATCCGGCTCAGCCTCGAACTGGCGTGACTAAGGGGTGATTCCTTGTCAGATTTTACACTCTTACCTAGAAACATTTACAAGAATTTTAGAAAAACTTTTTTGTCTAGTACGGGAATCGAACCCGCTCCACGCTAACTGCCGTATCGTCAGGTTGACTCGTCTGAGCTAAAAGGGAGATAATTGTGCTAAAGGGTGCTGAAGTGCTAAGAGGATCGTCGCCCAATACTTCAGAGAAGAATATTGCAAAACAATTTGCGATTTTAGCTCTGCTGTGACTGGTCGTCACTAATTAGATCTAGGATTGTCTCGAGAGGTCTATCAAATTAGGCAAATGATTAAAAATTAACGCAGAAAACGAGGGAAAAATTTGAGAGGTCTATAGCTCATGCATAAATGGATCATGTTTGAAAAACTGGCTTTTCAAATTTTTTGTAGTTTTTTTACAAGGTTCGAGATGGTACTTTTTTAATTAAACAAAGATATAACAATTGTATAATGCCCTAAAAACGATGTCATTCCTTATAAAAGTAATTCATTAAGTTGGCATGTTTATTAGCCCAAACATGACACAACGTAAATATACCGAATTTTAATAGCATTAAAATAAAAAAATTCGCAATAATATTTCACTTAATTGAAATAAAAAATATGTAGCTAAACACAACACTAACCGGGAGCAGGGTCTTTTTTACCGGTTTCTTCAATTTTACCTCACTCCAACAAAGTCCAGTAAACTCGTAAAACTTTCTAGAAATTTTTCCTCCAAGGTGACGAGCAAATTTAATATCCATGCTGTCGCTTATATTAAACTGACGCCAAGCGAAATGTTGCCAACGAAAAAAAAAAACAGCGAAACAAAACGAATAGTTCACGTAATTCGTAAATGGGGGAGAGGGTGCTGCGTGCGGCCTGTTTACTGTACAGGTTGAAAATAATAAATATCCAGAATATGGCGGCAAGACAAATTCCGTAATTTCCAAATGGCGCTCGCATACGTGGCGGTTTGAAAGATGTGCCCGTAAAATATGTCGTCCTATTTATTTTCAGCGAAACGAATACGGGAGAGAATACCGTTATTTGTTTTTCGTAAATTATAGCTTAGCGTGTATTGTCTTATTAGGCGATATTTTCGACTGAATGATGATAAACATGACTGCTTTTGACAATGATTCAGTCAAAGTCTAGACCATTTTGCCAGGAAAAAAATCCAAAAATATGGCATTTTATCCCGAGGTGGGAGAATATTGTTGTAGTTGTTTAACTTTACGGACTAAACTAAAACACATCCCTGAAACTGGTATATAGAATTTTTTTATACGTGATTGTTGTTGGTATTTAATTTTATATTTTTACCTTAAAATAATCGTATCAATGTTAATGTGTATTGTCTTATTTAGTGATATTTTCGACTGAATGATGATAAACATGACTGCTCTTGACAATGATTCATTCAGTCAAAGTCTAAACCATTTTGTCGGAAAAAAACCCAAAAATATGGCATATTATCCCGAGTTGGGAGAATATTGATGTATTTGTTTAACTATATGGGCTAAACTAAAACACATCTCTGAAACTGGTATATAGGATGTTTTTATACCTGATTGTGGTTGGTATTTAATTTTATATTTTTACCTTAAAATGATCGTAACAATGTTCCTTTTTAATATATTTTGTTATGTGATTTTTATATTATATTTACACGAATACTAGGAAACAAACAAAGTTTAATACCCAGTATACATATTTGAATCAAACTGGAAAAACTAAAGAAAACAATAATTTAGCAAAAACTTGTATATTCAAATTTTAACTAATTAAACAAATTATAATATTATTTTTATGCCAAAACGTAAATCGAAGTTATTTTGATGTAGAGGGCTGCATAAAACAGAGTCGTCTAAAGGGTCAAAGATTTTTCTTCTCAAACAAAATTTCTTCATACCATGTTAATATTTTTTAACTAAAACGCGCTCATTGGAGTCTATGTTTTGTAAAGTTTTGAACCATTTTTTAATTGAACTGTGGGCTTCCGTCAGGTTTACAACCGCCATTTGATCTTCAGATTGAACTGAGTCAAAAGAATCAGGTTCTTTAATGTTTTTCTCACACATTTCTATGAGCTCATTAACTGTCAGCTCCTGATTATTTGAATATAACAGTTCTTATACGTCCTCACCATCCACTTCTAAATTTAATTGTCTAGCAAGATCGACAACGTCTTCAATAACATGATCAATTTGATCAGGCTCTGGCGCTGATTCCGTCAAAGTTTCACTAGTTAAAAAAAATTAACACACTTTTTCCAATGATGTTTACGGTATCTAACACATTAAATTGTTTCCAAAAGTCTATAACAGAGAGCTCATTGTCTTGCCTCACATCTTCACGGAGACGTGCAAATGATCTTTTCGTGTAATAAGCTTTAAATGTTTTGATGACACACTGGTCCATCGGTCGAAGCAAGCTAGTTGTATTTGGTGGCGGATTTTCGGAGCGATAAACTAAGAGAGGTTTAACTTACAGTCACCAGCTGCACTTACGCCAACTATCAATCAATCTTTGGTGGCTTTAACACCTGGAAAGGTTTTTTCTTCACATGCGATAAAAGTTATTTTAGGCATCTTCTTCCTGAATAATGCAGTCTTATCCACGTTGAATATAGTTTGGCTGCTATAGCCACCTTCTTCTATCATAACGTTGATTTTCTCTGGGTAGAGAGACACAGCCTCTATATCTGCACTTCTCGCCTCTCTACTTTCCACAATGCTATGCCAGTTACAGCGACTGTTAAATCGTTGAATCGGCTGAACCACCCGTTACTAGCTTATGGAATTTTAGTTTTTGCCGCCTCCCCAGCTTCTTCTTTGTATCTCTCAAAAATCAGCTTAGCTCGAGTTCACACTGTGTTCTGATCAGCAGGATAGATTTTTACACCTACTTCATTATCACACCATAATATCAGCATTGTTTCCATCTCATCGGTATGACGTTTAAGAATGATGCTTAAGTTTAAAAATTGAGCATTTTTCACAGTTTCAAGATTTGTTTCTTTATTTTTTATAATTGTTGAGTATCAATTCTGGTAGATGAAACTTCTTTGCCAATTCACAAAATTTTAGTTTTGTATCGAAACCCTTGATAATGTTTAGTTTATATTCCAAAGATAATGTTTTTCTTTTTTTATACACTCATATTTTGAGCGGTATCGCACCATCTAAAATTAGGAGAGCTGTAGTAAGTATATCTGAGCGTAAACAGCAACAAACCAGCCCATTTCATCCGCTGTTTAACAAAACTGCTGCACAGCCCTGATCGACTTAAGTCGCTAAGCAGATTAAAGTGTGAGTCATTGACAGAACAAGATAAAGAATTGAAAATTCCTCCACCTGAAAAACCCTTAATAGACTCCGGACCCACACTGGTAGATGCAAGGCAAACCTGCTGAGATGGGGATATCAAACTGGCCCCGACTTATGCTCTTGCGGGTCGATCCAAACAAAGGGCCATCTGTCGGTATGCCCAGATCTACAAGCCCCGTGCACCACCAGAGACCTGGCTATGGCTTCCTATCCAGCCGTTGAGTGTGTAGAATTCTGATCTTCCGAAATATGATCATCCAACTACCCTATGTGTAATCACTAGTTGAGTATACACATGTCTGTTTCTATGTAATTTTTTTTATGTCATAATATGTTCCCGACCTTGTATTTGTACATTGTATCTGTATTTGTATTTGTACTTACATACAATGCTGCTATTGCTATGTAATTTCTTTTTTTATTTTGTGTATTTTATTTGTAATGTTTGACGGGTTGGACATGAATAAATAAATAATTTAAAGAAAACGGCTACTGAAAGTTATCGACTGTTGAAAGTTATCGAACCCAAAATACTTGTAAACGATGGTTCAAGTGCTTTAAAAGTGATTATTTTGATATAATAGACAAGGAGCCACCAAGGCAGCCGAAAAAGTTTCAAGATCCAGATTTGCAAGCATTATTGGATGAAGACTCAACTCATACGTTGAAATAATTGGCAGAAGCATTGAGTTTTGACCAATCCACAATTTTTGAATGTCTATACGCGTTGGTAAAGATCGACAAGGAAGGAAAATGGGTTCTATATGAATTGAAGGAAAGACACATCGAAAGACGAAAAATCACTTGTGAGATTTTGCTTGCCAGACAGAAAAGAAAAGGTTTTTTACATCGAGTTGCGACAGGTGATGAAAAGTGGATCTATTTCAACCAGCGCGCAATATACATGGAAAGAAGGCTTTATTGTGTATGTAGTGAGATAATAGGGGAGTATTGCGACCAGAATACACCCAAAGATACGAGAAAGCCAGTTTTCAACATGACATCGGCCCCATGCTGCAAAATGTGTAAAAAACTATTTGGAAAACGTTAAATGGGACATTCTACCCCACCCGCCGTACTCACCGAATTTAGCCTCTTCATATTACCACTTGTTTCGATAGATGCAGGACAGGCTTTCAAAATAACACTTACATTCTTACGAAGAATTGAAAATTTGGCTTGATGAATGGTTGGCCCCAAAAAAGCCAAAGTACTTTTGGCGCGGAATCCATTGTTTGATTCTTAACCGAAACACCTGTTCACACACACACGCACACATCCCAACCACCCAACGGATTTGGGAGTGAGAATTATAATTCCCTAGAAATATCATTAGTCTAAATAACAAACCATATACAGCTAAGGTACAGTCAGTTCTAGCCTCAATAATAGCGAGAATTGTATGCGAGAGCTACAGGATGTTGAAGAACACCTACAAAAGTAGTTACAAACACAGAAGCAGTTACGAAACAGTGCTTTACATATCATGAAACTCCAATTAAAATTCGAACTGTATACTAAACATTGTAAAACTGTATACTATAAAAGGTACTTTGGATTTTTTCTTTGCACCTCTTAATTTTCCCAACAACATTTCCTACTTTCCTACTTTTATCGATCACAGTTACGTATAGAGCTTGCAAGCGGAATAACGTTAACTTCGAATAATTCACATAATTTAGCTAACCACCTTTGGCATATACGACTTATTTTGCAAATTATTGATATAATGGACGTTTTTCATTTTCGTAATTATACAGAACTTACAAAAGCGATATAAGCCAAACATACACACTTAAAAGGTTTAGGGAAATTATTATAAAGGAACTTAGCTCTTCAGATAAACAATTGAGTTAGTAAATAATACGACAAAAATGCAAATGTGATTTCTAAAAAAAGTTTGTTTGCAGAATATATACCAAACAATCTTATTAGAAGATCTAACAGAAACGCTAAAATTAAATAAAGGCCTAACAAAAATATATAAAAGACTTATAAAATGTTTCCTCCTACTATACCTAGAACTGTTAGATCTTGATCAGTTCTGTAAATGTTGTTTATAAAACTAAATTATATTCTTTCTATTCTTATACTTCCCTTTTTATTAAATTTCAATATGTCTTTCTTTATGTAAAAACTTAGTATAATAAAATACATACTATAATTTAATTCAATTAAGATATAACAATTAAGAAATAACGATATCAGGCATTTATAGGCATTAATGGAACGACGAACTACCGCAACACAGTCTAGCTTAAATCTGCGCCATAATTCCAATGATAAAATCCTTGCACATATTCCATGGTTCTGGCCGGTTGTCATTTTTCATCTTAAATCTCGTGTAACGTGTAATCCTGCCGCGGTGAGGATTCCTGCGACAGCGGCGGAAAATATACAGCGAACGTCACGGGTCTGGCGCCATCTGTAATCGTTACGCGCACTGGAGAAAACTGGGATAAACCCTGGATCAGGCTAATGGAGATAGACGTGCTGACTGTTTATTATAATCGTAATGATATTGGTAGGCGAAAAACCTGTTTTTTTTTCATTTTACTGATGAGAAGCTTGGGAAAATTGAATTTACTTCCTATAAATTTTTAATACATTATTAAAGTCCATGCATTTATTAATCTCTAATGGTAGATTCGTGGACGAGTGCCTTGCAATAGACTAACTAAAACTGTAATATCTATTAGACATCCAATATGAGAGTAACACACTCGTCCTAAATATATATATATATATATATATATATATATATATATATATATATATATATATATATATATATATATATATATATATACCTGTATATATAGAATAAAACTGTTCAGAATAGTGACGGCCGAGGTGGTCTGGTGGGTTAGTTTGCCTGCCTGGCAATCCAAAGTTAGCTGGTTCGATTCCATCGCTCGGATGGGTGTTTTTCTTTAATTCTACTGTCCGTCTTACTTCCTACCCTACCCACACACTTATATACACTCACATTACACACATGCCCACACATATCTACACCTAAATATCTGTGATTGTTTTTAGGCAGGAATGTAAAATTTCGAACACGAATTACCCCTCAGTCACGCCAGTTAAAGGCTGGGTAAGGCCGCATGCCTTTTGAGAAGTGTGCTACGTTGGTCACTCGCCAGTCGGTAGGCTTCCTGATAGACTCATGGGTAGGCACATAACCAAGAGTTTATAGCCTGATAGATGTGCTAGCCTGGGTTTATCGGTAGCTGATGACCGTGGTTCAGAACCCACGTTAAGCTGTAGGTCCAGTCGCTAAATAGCCTAAGATGCTGATGCGCCTCTAACCGTAAACCCTTTCCTTTTTGTTCAGAAAATTGTATATATTCAGACATATTAAAACATATTAAGCTGGGTCCACACCTACAAAATTTTGCGTGTGTGTTGAATTTACTGGAACACAGGCCGCATGTTGTGCTTTGTGTTTGTCTACAATGTGCGATAAGAGCAAAAATTCTAAAAATACAGATGAGACAAATTGTGAAAATGTGAAAGGTCTCGAAGAAACTGCAGACTGCGTTGATGAAAATCAAAAATGTAAATCTGAAATTTCTGAAGTAAAGGATGAAGCGGACAGTCCTGATGAAGAATTTTGATGTATAAACAGTCCCACCAAGCCTTTGAATGTCCAAGTGAGAAACTTGAAGAGATATCATCAAATGTCATTTTACGACTTACATTAGGGGTGGTAAGAAATCCTTCGCAAAAGAAACATGATAAAACGAAAAGCAAGAAACATCATCGGAATGTAATTCTGACGAGGTCGATTAAAGAAAAAACCCTATTAAATATTATACGTCATTTATTTCAATTTTCATTGTGTTTAATTAGTATAAAATAAACAAACTCTGTTGTCCATATTTTCAATGATCTAAAGTTTCTGAATTTTCTTTATATAATAAAAGTTATATATCCGTTATTTTTCAGCCCCTTACAATGGTGTACATTGTACGTTTGTCATAACTGAACTTTTAGATTATTCTTCAAGTACATTTTTCGAGACAACAGTCGTAATTCAATGGTATAACTTTGTTTAATAAAGTTTGCAGACCTTTTCACCGATTACAGTGGTATAAGTTTTAGATCCACAATATGACGTTAAGTTGAAAGTTTTAGTCGGTAATCTTCTTCCGTCTCTTTTTCTGTGTTTTCTAGATTATGAAGCCTTTTAATAACTGTTCCATGACGTACGTTATAGTGGAGGGATTTTGATAAAAAAATATATTGTTTTAAAATTTCGTCCTATATTTTAACCATGGAAATTCATAACTATTTTCTGTATAAGACCTGGGATATTACTGTTACATGAAATATACTATATCAACATTTCAATATCATTCTAATAGCCATTTTTTTTGCATGCTATTGTTATATATTAGGTACACTAACAAGCTGTTTTTGATAATGGTCTATTTTGGAAATCTTTAAAATTTACCTGGGCCATGGAATTGCATATGTCTATATATATATATATATATATATATATATATATATATATATATATATATATATATATATATATATATATATATATATATATATATATATATATATATATATATATATATGTATATATATATGTATATATATATATATATATATATATATATATATATATATATATATATATATATATATATATATATATATAAGTATATATATATACATAAATCTACTGCAGGATAAAGCATGTTGATGATGAGAAGCATGAGATTTTTTTTAGCCCATTGTGTTTTCATCAATCTTCTTCGTGGACGTTTATGGTCAAGCGGTATCACACCCAGGATTGCTTTGGTTCATCTATCGTCACATCGCCTCGTTATATGGCCTACCCACCTCTATTTTAATTATTTTACTCTTCCTATAATGTCACACCTTCGTTTGTTCTCGGATCCATATGCAGGTTTTTCTGTCCCACTTTGCAATACCAAACATATTCCTTTCAATTCCCCTCGGTGCTATCCGAAGTTTTTGAAATGATTGTCCAGGTGTCCAGGTTTTACTCCCATATGTCATAATGAACAAGTTGACAATGTTGATTGTTGGTTATTAAACACTATGTTTAACTTGCCAAATGTCTGCTAGCCACATTTAACAAGTCGTTCCACTTTCCGGGCGGAATAAAAATGATTGAAAATCGTCTCTCCATTGAAATCGTTTTTGATATTCAAATCCCTTCTCAAAACAAAAATGATAACAATAAATAGCTGACTCTTTTTCAGGATTATTCACAAGCCAAATGGTTATCTCGCTATTTGCAGATCCTGTATGTATTTTTGTAGCTCATCTGGGTCTAGTGAAGGGCAAACGATATCATCATGAATATAAGATGTCTTAAGTAAACAACATTGATTTTTATTCCACCTTATTTCCAATTTAGTTTACGAAATAACTCTTCAAGATAAAGTTTAACCACCAGATTTTAGTATTTCAGCAGTTATACTATCTTCTCCTGGAATCTTATCATTTTACATCGATGCTATAACATTTGTCACTTCATCCACCAGGATATATAGCATAAATTTGAATACAATCTTCTGACACTTTCTATACGCGCCCTGCACATCGTTCGATATAACAGCCGGTGTTCATCCACTGCAGAATAAAGACCCTTTTAGCATGCTTTCAACTTTTACAATTCTGAGCTTTTTTTGCCACTCGGGTCCAATATACTTAACAATATCATCAATTCATCATGCTTTCGGTCTTCTTCGTTGACGTTTGCGATCAGCCGATATCCACTACAGGATTGCCTTGGTCCATCGATCGTTCCATCTCTTGCTATATGGTCTCCAAACTCAATTTCAATTCCTTTACTCTTCCAATAATATTACATACTTTTGTTTGTTCCTGATCCATGTGAAGGATTTTCTGTCCCGTCTTGTAATGCCAAGCATACATCTTTGCATTCCCCTCTGTGCTACTTGTATTTTTTGAATTGATTGCAATTTGAATGTTCAGGTTTCACTTCCGTATATCACCACGGCAAAAAAAATGTGCCAGAAAGAGTAAATCAAAGCAATCAAAAACATATATATATATATATATATATATATATATATATATATATATATATATATATATATATATATATATATATATATATATATATATATATATATATATATATATATATATATATATATATATATATATATATATATATATATATATATATATATATATATATATATTTATATATATATATATATATATATATATATATATATATATATATATATATATATATATATACGAGCCCATATATGGACCCATACATATGGACAGATCCATTACTTTTCGACGAAACTGTGCGGGCACGGGTCAGCGATTTGACTGCAGATATTTTTTCCGAAAATAGGTCATAAAAGAAGGTAATTCTGAAAATTTGAGCTTGATACAAATAATTATATAATAACTCTAAGATATAAAAGCAAATATCTGTTTAGTTGATTAATTACTATAAGAGATCCTTATTTTCGAAATTAAGATTGATAAATTATTATTATAAAATTAAAATCGATACTATTATTATTAAATAATTAAAACAAATATTGAAAAAATCGGTTTTAAATTATTTTGTATAATGCTAGAACGAATCAGAGAATTTATTTAAAAATTGAATTATTAAATATCTTACGATTTTTCATAATGTTACTAGAATATTGAATTTTCTAAGCTCCATATATCTGTAAAAACAATAGATAAATATCAATTTATTACGTAAAATTTAAGATAAAAACAAAAATAATTGGAAAAAAATTAAAAGGGGGTATTAAGTAGAAAATTTGAAGAACTTAAAAATTCCGCACTTCCGATAGTCGCTGTCACACGAACTGTGAGTTTACGCGCAAGTCTGTAAATCAGGTCTCAATAATCTGGCAAATCATCATGGAACACTTAACATCAGAGCCAAATTGTCGAAATTTCTTATGAAAATCAATATCCTGTGCGCCGATCATATAGAGCACTTCGAAATGTATTCGCCGAATTATCGACAAATTCCAAACGTATTTCACGCTGAATTCTAAACAAAAAGCTGTGCGTTCTAAAGAAAATATCACCGCTGTTGCCAGCAGCGTTGATGAAGATCGAAATTTATCAATTCATCGCCATTCGCAGGAAGTTGGGCTTTGTTATTCGACTACGTGAATTATTTAATTTCGAATTTCAATGCTATCGATCTAGAGAAGATCAACAATCGATTTAATGGAGGAACAATTCGGTCTGAAAATTATTTCGAGAAACGGACTTGTTGGCCACCGACGTCATGTGATTTAGCGCTTTTAAATTATTTTTTAGGGGGTTATGTTAAATATTTGGTCTAAGCCGATAAACCAGCAACTATTGAAGCCCTGGAAGCAAGCATAACTAGAACAATTGGGAACATAACACACGAATTGCTTGAAAAAGTGGTCGGAAATTGGATTGGCAGAATGCGCTTTGTCAGAAGTAGCTGCAGCGGACATTTGTTTGAAATCATTTTCAAACATTAATACCATTGAATGTTATTTGACATAAAATAAGTAGTTTTAAAGTATCTAATTTGGTTGTTGTTTCATTAGAATTTAGAGTTCGAACGCACTAAAAAAATCACTCTATATCTCTCTTGCAAATCTCAATGTATTCGACCCTGCAAAGAGACTGCCTGCATTCAAAAGTTAATTCAAAAATTAATTATACCGAAAAAAATAAAAATAACGATAGAAATAGCTCCCAAGACATTCTACAAAATGAAATATTTCTTTTGTTGTAGAAAATTAAAAAAATAATTGAAAATCCGAATGACTTGCTGCTACATGTATTGGATTCTCTTTTATGGTATAGAAGCGTCCATCCTTAATAAATATATGACCAAAAGACTCAAAGCTTTTGAAATGAAGCTATTCAGAAGAATACTACGAATATATATATATATATATATATATATATATATATATATATATATATATATATATATATATATATATATATATATATATATATATATATATATATATAGGATAGAGAAAGTTACAAATGAGTAGGTCCTACATAGAATATCCATGGAAAAAAATCAATAACAACTATAAAGATACGAAAACTGAAATTCAGTCACGTAATGAGATGGCAGCGTTACGAACAATTAAAGGTGATTGTGAAGGCAAAGATAGAAGGGAGAAAAAGGGTTGAAAGACCAAGAATATCATGGCTGGGATATTTGATAGAATGTTTCAACTGTACATCGAACCAGTTATTTAGACCAACTGTAAACAGAGTTAATAATCATGGTGGTCGCCAACCTTCGTCTGAAGATGGCACGATACGAAACTCGTCGATCTATTTTGTCGGAATCCTTGCTGTTCATCTTTGTTTTTTATGATATACTTTGTGATATAGAGTAAGGATATTTCTCTGTAATTCTCGGGATTGTTTTTTTGCTCTTTTTTTAAAAATAGATATGGTGATGGTTCTGTGCCAATTTGCTGATATGCTGGACGTCCTAATTGTTTTCTTGAACAGTTCTGTTAATTTCTTTACCAGTTATTCGCTACCAGATTTTAAGAGTTTGTGGGAGATGCTGTCTACTACTGAAGCTTTTCTGTTTTTCAATTTTTTTAAATTTTATTCAACTGTATCTTCTGTGATTTTTACTCTTACTTCTACTTTGTCATTTGTTGCTTAACTTTGATTTTCTTCACGGTCTATATTTTCATAGAGGGTTTAGAAATATGTTTTCCACATATTCAATGATATTTTTTAATTTGGATGAACACCTTCACAGATTTCTTTCTGTTTTTTTTTTATTATTTCGGCATTTTCCATACTTTCCTCTACGCTCCATAGAGGTATATGTCCATGTCATTTGTAAATTTTTCCCAGTAATTTGATTAATCCCCTTTAGATTCTGTTTTTCTAATTGCTGAATCAGTTCTATTTGTTCTTTATTTGTATTTATTACAGATTTTTTCTGTTGGTGTGCTTTTATATCGTATCACTTTTTTTCTTCAGACAATATTTTCACTTTTTGATTAAACCAGGGTTTGGTCTTATTTTGTGAGTATAGATATGTTTTCTTATTCCTATTGATTCATTGGCTGCCTGATGTATATTTCTTTTAATTTTATTTATCTAAGGATTTCAGGTTGAACTTTTCAATTATTATTGCTTTTTGCTTCGGTCTCTGGTACTTTTCCATTATAAATTTTCCGATGGTTAATTTGTAGTCGTGTCTATGTTTTCCGGTGTTATTAATCTCACGTCAGTAATTTTATGAGGAGTTATTAAATAGTCGAGAATAGATTTTTTATTTCAAGTATTGCAGAATATGTATTTATGCTAACCTTGATGACAACATACGTATTAATTATACGTAGCTCATTTCAATGAGCCCAAATCAATTAATGTGTTTATATTTTACTAAAAAGTGATATTTATTCCTGACATTGTTTATATGAACTGACTATAACGAATTGCTCGATAACTATCCATTAATTAATTCCTTATAATATTGATACTAAAAATTAATAGTTAAAAATAAAGCTATGTAAGTTTTGAAGCCTCTTTTTACATTCATTAAATATAAAAATGTTAGATTGGATTGGGACTACGGACACCATTTCACTTGAAAGGTAGATTGGAACGAGATTATATTTAGTGAGGAATCGCAATTGTACCAATATTCCTGATCTTTCGAAATGAACTAGAAGGTATAAAGGAGAAGAAAGCAATACTCGGGTTTCTCTAGAGAGACATGTGCAACGTAGTGTACGGAAAATGATGTATAATACCGGGGTTAATTCTAACTGATTCCTGAGAATTATTTAAATTCTAACTTTTACCCTCATCACAAAAATATCTAGAGGTTTTGTTAATTGAGCAAGATATTGACAAACTATTGCTGAATTTACCAAATCCCCTAGAAACCCGTAAGATACAATGCGTTAGAAGTAAATAAACTGAAATCAAATATCATTGGTCAATGCCTAGATGAAACAAATATTATATAAGGGATTGGGATGGACAAACACATTGTTAATAGTTATTGGGTAATCCACTAGTTCAATAGTCTAAAACATAGCTTTCCAAGGGGGACTGCACCATCCCCCAGTAAGCACTGAAGCCTTCCATGGAAGCGGTAATGGGTTCGCAGGCAAATATGGGCGTTGAGACAGTCAAAGGAGGCGGCTGTGGCGTACCTACCTATTAAAGAAATTAATATAATAAAATACTTACTTGAAAATATCAAATGTGTTTATGAATAAATATTGTTTCTAGCTTAAGCATTAAAAAGTTTATATTAGCATTAGGTATACGTATACCTAATTCGGTTTACTATGATCGGTAACAAATCTTTGCTCGTAAGCAAAGACGCGATTCACGCAATCAAGCATGTTTAGACAAAAATATGAGACCTTGTAATGACTTGTTTACATAGCAAGTGCATCGGCATAACAAACAAGCAAAGTCATACAAGCAAGTCATACTCTATCTAATAGCGTTAGAAATGCCTTATTATTTTTGTGTGCTTTGTCAAGAATCCATATTCGTGAGTGATAAGTGATTAGTGAGTAATAATTCTTTATAGCCATTATTTTTATAACGGTCTATAAATGAGTTAAAAAGTAAATTCATTTAAACCGTGGCAAATTTTATATTTCAAAATGTCTGAATCTAAGAAAAATTTGCGATAATAGCATATTGAGTATTTTATTATATATTTTCATGGACGGGAAAAGAAATATTTAATACAGCTAACTATATCGAACCTTCGTCGTTTTATATACAAGGTGATGATGGACTACGAGTTTCATATAATATTTCATAGTTAATCGCAAAAACGGGAACACCTGATAGAATTGGTGAGAAATTAATATTGCTGGCAGTCAAAGAGACAATAAAAACTGTTTGTCATCATAAGACACTGTCAGATATTCACGAAAATTCCTATGAGTAATAATTCAGTGCAAAGAAGAATACATGAAATTGCTAAAGACGTTGAAATATCATTATGCGGTTAGTAATAATAATAATAATAATAAGCAGGCAGGGGGCGGATAGACCGCTTGGTGAGTGGCGCCACCACCTTCCCGAGCTGAGAGGAGTACACCTTTGGAAAAAAAACCCCAAGCTCAAGGTGGAAATCCATCGTGCCGAAGAGCTGAATGGCACAGGGTTAAAGTGTCTCTAACGATATCTCCGGATACCTAGCGCAGTCCGGTAGTAAATAGCTTTCCCATGGTAAATCGGGGCTCTACCTTGGGTGACCGTTTTTTCCCTTGAACCCAAAAAAATTTTTTATGGAGATTGAAACATATAATGATATTATACAAGGCAGTAGAGTTTTGCGGATGGGGGAAGAACCCTTCGGAACCGTCGGGAGGATTTGTCCAGGGTTGGTGAGTCTGGAGCGAGTGGCAACTCCCAACTCTATGACACTACAAGAATGGCAATGAACAAGGCAACTGAAAAAATCCATCCACAATTAGAATATAATAGTCAATCAATACAACAGAGACTTCAATACAAACCCAACAAAAAGCAGGAGCTAATAATCAGGTACCGGCTGGCTCGCCCCCCATAAGGAGGGCTGTCAGCAGTACCGAGCGCACTCCACGTATTAGATGGACACGTGAAATGAATATTGAAGTAATGAGTGCCTATTATTACGTGAACCAGTGTGCAGATATACCGCTACCTGGATGGAGAAGTGCACTTCACCAAGAATATAAGAAGAGGTTTGCTGAAACACAGTTATCGGAACAAAAGTTAGCAGACCGTAAAAATCTTATATTAAGAAAAAAATATCTTACCGAAACAGAATTAATAAACATCAAGAGAGAAGTCGGTAATAAATTACACCAAAGCATTACATATGACCCACCTCAAGAAAATAACATGGATATCCTTAACTTGAACACAGAGAACCAACCGGTAGTACAAACTCCAATCCTAACAACAGAAGTATCATCAACTCAAAATGAAGAAACAGTCATAAATGGAAACTTTTTTAACATACGAGAAAGATTTTACAGTCTATTGGATCATTTTACTGGCTCAAATCCATTAAATGGGCCAAAAATACCGATTCTGCGCAACATTGCAAAATCCCGCTTTACTATAATGCAGGTCAATAAAGTTTTGGAATCGCATTTATCGGGGATAATGAACCTTAGTGACATACATCTTGCGTTGTACTGTGCAGCAGTAACTGTAATCGAGGTTTCAGGTCAAAAAACTTACACCCTCAATGCGACAAGGCGTAATATCCAAAAAGATACACCTGCCTGGAAAAAGCGCCTGGAAACTGATATCAATGATTTTTGAGCGAAGGTTGACATTATTTCTGAGTATCTTGCTGGAAATACATCTAGCAAAGTGACGGAAAAAACGAAAATAATTGCTAAAAAATCTGGCATTGGATGTGAAGAGTCAAACTTTTGCGAGAAATTATTAGACCTGAAAGATCGATTTAGACAGAAGGCTAAAACGAAGGGAGCCAGACTAGCCAGATACAATGAGACAGAAAAACGAAAACACCAAAATGCAATGTTTCAAAATAGCCAGAAGAAGTTTTATAGAGAACTAGAAGCTCAGCGTAACCAGTCAAAACATGAAAATGTGAATGTATCTACCTTTGAGAAATACTGGAAATCTGTCTGGAAAAGATCTGATGGTTATGAAAAAATGGTCCCGTGGGTTGCAACAATTCGAAAACAGACTGATGCACTTCCACAAATGGAAATCAACGGTCTTGAAGCGATTGACATCTGCACTGCCATCAAGAAAACTCAAAACTGGAAGACACCTGGGCCAGATGGATTACACAACTTCTGGATCAAAAACTTCACAGCTATTTACCAGGTACTTGCTGATGCATTTAAAGAAATAATGATGAATCCTGATACTTTCCCCGACTTTCTAATGGAGGGAAATACATATTTGTTATATAAAAAGCGTGATGCTAACCAACCCAGTAACTATAGACCGATAACATGTTTATCCGTGTTGCATAAATTATTCACAGCTCTGCTCAATGAAAAAATTTATCAACATTGTGACTATAATAACATATTAGAAGATGAGCAGAAAGGGTGTATTAGGGCAAGTATGGGATGCAAGGAGCAACTGACGATTGATGCTGTAGTTCTTGCGCAAGCCCGGACAAAAAAGCGCAATTTGAATATGTGCTATATAGATTACAAGAAGGCTTTCGATAGTGTCCCACATGACTGATTATTAGAAGTTTTGAACATCTACAAAATTTGTCCGCAGATTACAAACTCTTTAAGGTATCTCATGAGTAAATGGAAGACTAATTTATTTGTCCACCAACAGTACATTCGAACAACAAATATCGAGAGAGGAATATTTCAGGGAGATTCATTTTCCCCTGTTTGGTTTTGTCTAGCGTTGAATCCGATGTCCACATTACATAACAATAGCAATATTGGCTACAAACTTGACATGAGAAATTCCAGGAAACTATCTCATTTGCTATACATGGACGACTCAAAACTCTATGGAGAAACAAGAGAGAAACTAAATTCATTAATAAAAACAGTAAGGATATCAAAATGTCATTCGGACTCGAGAAATGCTCCACTATCAGCATACAAAAGGGAATAATAAAAGAACAACATTTAACAGTCTGCGGTATACAAGAACTAGGATCAGAAGACTCATACAAATATTTAGGAATGCTTCAAAATCATAAATTTGATCATAGCCTATTAAAAAAGAATTTTTCCACTTTGTACCAAAAACGACTGACAAAACACTTAAACACCAAACTGAACGGTGGAAACCTCATTAAAGCGATCAATGGCTGGGCGGTGCCAACTCTGACATATTCTTTTGGCATTGTTAAATGGTCTGAAGCAGATCTTGATGAACTGGATAGATTGACACAAAGAACATTGACAAAGTTCCGATGTTTACATCCCAATTCGTCCACAAAAAGGCTATATATTCCAAAAAAGTTGGGACGCAGAGGGCTTGTGAATGTCCAGAATCTTTGGCTCAATCAGGAGAATAGGATGAGAGAGCGCTTCATTAGTTCACATAGCACACTAATGAAATTGGTTGTTAAGAAGGACCAGGGTTTAACCCCACTAAATGTAAATAAATAAAATCGTGTTGATAGTAGAACAGCACTGAAGGATATCGTTCAAGAATGGAAACAACAGACATTACATGGGAGATTTCCTAAATCACTTCAGGATGACTCCATTGACAAATATTTGTCTCTAAACTGGCTTACCGATGGACTATTATATCCAGAAACAAAAGGCTTCGCGACAGCTATTTAAGATAAGGTAGTAAGGACAAAAAATTATAAAAGACATATTTTACACATGGATGTTGTCGACAAGTGCAGGAAGTGCGGTGGTGTAGGAGAAACAATTGAACACCTTGTTGGAGGGAGTCCAGTCCTTGCCCCTAATGCTTACCTAGGCAGGCATAATCAGCTGGCGAAAATTATACACCAGCAAATCGCTTTAAAGCACTCGCTATTTAATAAGATGCCTCCATCATATTACAAGTACACGCCTTCCCCCGTACTTGAGTCAGCCGATACAATTCTTTACTGGGATAGACCAATTACAACAGATCGGACGGTTGACTATAATAGGCCGGATATTGTTCTAATTAACAAAAAGCAGAGGAGAGCTTTCATAATTGACATTGCGATACCACTCTCTCATAACATCAGAAAAACTGAAATGGAAAAGGTCACGAAGTACGAAAATCTTGCAATTGATCTGAAAAATCAATGGAAACTCCAGAAAGTGGAGGTGTTACCTTTTGTTATATCCGCCGAAGGCCTAGTAAGCAAAACCTTTTCCAAATATCTGGAAATTCTTGGTGTTTCAAAATCGATTACCACAGTAGGACAACGAGCAGTTCTCTTACAAACTTGCCACATTGTTCGTAAGGTACTAAGCTGAATGGGAGGAGCTGAACTGCTTTCTCATTCTGGCATTGTAAACCCGACCAGCCTAGGCTGAGATGATCGATGAATCATGTTTGTGATAATAATAATAATTTATTGAATCCTCAAGACAATACAAATATGCATGGATCAAGTCAAAACAAGAGTATGCACTTTGCCACACTTCTGTGCATACAAAGAATATATAACATTTAAACCTACATATAAATATTTTATTCTTGATAAGGTATATAATTTAATAATTTAATAGTTTAATAAAGTATTTATTCAATCCCCACAACAATAAAAATATCCATGATTAAGTCGGATTGACAGAATGTTCAATGACACGACCTCAGAAATAATACATAAAATGATAATATTGCACAAATAAACATTATATACATAAATAAGCATTGAATCTAGTTATTGATACGACATATATTCTTCTAAACTATAAAAACTTTGACTTATAAGAAATTCGCGGACTAATTTTTTAAATTCGTTGTCATTCTGAACATGCTTAAATCGTTATGGCAACTTATTATACAGCTTCACACCCCTATAGATAATGTTCAACTATCTTACATGAATGTATTGGTAAAACAAGTTCATCAGAGCCTCGTGTGTCATAGTGATGAAAATCACTATTTTTTACGAATGCGAAAAAATGTAGCCTAACAAAGATGGTAATCTCCAAAATATATAATGATGGTAGAGTCAAAATCCTGCATTGTTTAAAAATTGGTCGACATGTTGTGATGTGACATGGGTGACACCCCACCCATCATTCGAATTATCTTTTTTTGTATTTTGAAAACACGCATCAGATGAGGCGACCCACCCCAAAATATCAAACCGTACCTAGCGCGACTGTAAAACTGCATAGTAATATGAACGCACAATATCCATGGTACCAACCCGTTTCAACCTATAAACAGCATATGAGACAGCAGCTAATTTCTTGCATAGTTCAGCTATGTGTTCATCCCAGCAAAGTCTATTATCGAGATGAACACCCAGAAATCTAGTACAGGATGTTTGCTGTATAGACTTACCGTTAATTTTTAGTAACTATGACTCCGTTATAGTGTGTGTACGAAGAGTAAAAGCAATAAAACTGGTTTTGTACACGTTAAGTGATAACTTATTATTCGTAAACCAATTATAAAATTTATTGAGCATTTCCTGTACCGTTTCAATGGCTCCGTGCATGTTTCTATTTCCTGTTAAATAGCTGCTATCATCAGCAAACATTACCATATTTCCGCTACTGCAAACATCTGGCAGATCATTTACAAAAATTAAAAATAATAGTGGACCCAAAACACATCCTTGGGGCACTCCAGAAATAATCCTTAATCTTTCAGATGTTGCTTCATCAATCTGTACAACTTGGTATCGGTCAAACAAGTAAGATTGCAACCACTCTCTCATCCGACCCCTCAAGACATAGTGATGAAGTTTGTCCAGCAGTATTGCGTGATCCACCAGATCAAAAGCCTTACTTAGATCCATAAACAGACCAACACATTTGCAATTATCATTTATGTTTTCATATATCTTGTTTAAAAATTCACAGATTGCTGAATGTGTAGATGGACCACTTCGAAATCTGTGCTGTGATGATTTCAATATATTAAAGCGCACAAGAAAGGACATGATCTGCTCATACACTATACGCTCCAACAGTTTAGATAACGTAGGTAGAATGGCTATTGCTCTATGGTTGGAGAGGGAGAGCCGGTCACCTCTCTTGAAGACAGGAATTAGTTTTGATGTTTTTAATGCCCTCGGAAAAATACTAGTTTCCAGAGACCAATTCACTAGATATGTTAACCGTATTATTAATGAGTTGATAGACTTCTTCAGTACAACTGAAGGAATATTATCTAGTCCCACAGAATTTGTATTTTTTAGTTTCCTTACTGTTTTAATTATGTCATATTGGTTAACTGGCCGTAATATCATAGAGTTTTGAATTGGAGTCACTTGTCTAACCCTAGTAGCAGCCATTGAACTCACCAACACGTTCTTAGGAAGATTAACAGAGTATTTATTAAAACAACTCGCAATTTCATAGTTGTATTTCAAAGCAATTCCATCCTCATCCCTTATGGCGCTTATGTTACTTCTTGTATTGCGGTTGTTTTTAATGTTATTGTTTATTATTTTCCAAGCCTTTTTTGCCTTGTTCTCCGATTCAAAATATTGTTTCACATTGTAAAGCAGTTTAGCCCTTCTTATAACCTTTCTATAAATTCTTTTGTACACCCTATAATGTGTAGCATCTTGTTCGACTCCGGATAATGGTTTCCTTCGATACAATTCGTTTAAAGTAATGGATGATATTCTGATATCTTTTGTCAACCAAGGTTAAAAATGACCCTCATTGGACATTCCTACTTTTCTAAGGGGAAAGCACATATCAATGTAATACTCCAAACAATGTGAAAATGCCTCAAATCCCCGATCCAAACTTTCAGCCTGAAATACGTCATACCAATCTTCCCCGCTCAGATACAGCTGAAATAGTTTCATATTAGTTTCACTATAATGTCTTTTAAATTTTCTTATTTCATGCAGATTTGATGTAATTGGAATCTCTATCAACTGAGCCGAATGATCAGACAGACAATTACTCCAAACAATACAAGACAAACCATCTAATTCATAATTCGTACATATGTAATCTATAAAAGTAGCCGATCTTTCTGTGGTACGAGTTGGTTCCTTTACTGTATTACATAACCCATAACTAAGTAGTACAGCCTTTAAGTTACTAACAATATTAGTATTTTCCTTATAATCGATGTTTAAATCCCCACATAAAACACATTTGCAATTTATTGGAAGGCGTAACTCTTAAAGAAAGCTATTCAATTTTTGAAAAAAAATATCAATATTAGTATTTGGAGCCCGATACAAATTCAATACACAAATTAAGTCATTCTCAAACTCAATATAAATGCCGCAAATTTCAAATATACCATCACTGCTATATTTATTTGTTCTCTCTATCTCTTTAATGCATGAACTCAGCTTTTCACTAACAAGTATCATGACCCCACCACCATTTGAATTTTCTCTACAATAAGCAGTACCCATTTGATAATTATTCATTTTGTACAAGTTCATTTCACTGTGTGTTAACCAGTGTTCCGTTATGCAGACTTACTTAAAGACTTGTTACTTAAAGACTTGCAAATTTTCCATTCAGCTCGATGAATCAACTCTTCCAAATAACGAAGCACTACTTTTGTCATACGTTTGATTCATAAAAGAAGAGATCATCAAGAGTTATTATTTGTTAAAAATTTGAAAACCGATGCAAAGGGAGAATTGATATTTAATAACATGAACAAGTTTTTTCAAGAGAAAGAAATCCATATTCGTAATATTTTGTGAGCTGATAGTGATGGTGCTCCAGTAATGGCGGGGCATCATAAGGGTTTCATAGCACATTTGAAACGAGCAGTATCAAATGTACTCGCTATACATTGTGTTATTCATCGTCAAAATTTGGTTGCAAAAAACTAAATGAACGCCTGCATACGTCGCTCCATTATATAGTTACAGTAGTTAATAAGATTAGAAGCGATATATTTATATTGAAAATGATGAAAATTACAATCGTTTGCTGCTGCAAACAGAAGTTCGTTAGCTCTCAAAAGATATTTGTCTAAATCGTTTTTATAATCTATCTAACTTTGTCTAGAAGAAACCAAAAACTGTGCGAAACCTGATTATACCCAAAAATTTACAATTGCAAGGTGATGAGTTGAATTTAATTAAAACAAAAAAGTCATAGATGCTTTTGTGGGAAAACTTCTTCTGATCAAATAAAATCTAGGTAGAGGTGAAAACAGCTATTTTCCCACATTATCAGTTGATTTCAGTTGATTTAAGGCATTCTCAGAAAACCAATATACAACAATATTCAAAACAAACTTCGTAACAAAAGGCATTTAAGTGAACAAAATGTCCACAAAATTTGGAATTTTATGCGTTCAGGTCATCGGTTGAAATTCAGAATGTTGATCAGCCGTTTTGAATTAAGCTCACACAATCAAAAGAAAAACAGTCTGAAAACTTGCCTTTACATTTTGGGGTGGATTGAAAATGACCCCGGTTTTCTAGAACATGTGACCAGTGATAAGTCTTGATTTTTTTAATTCTCAGAAGCCAGAGCCAGGAATGAACTCCTCATCACCGCCAAAAAAAAGCCAGAATGTGCAAATTAAAGATTTAAAGCATGATAATTGGCTTTTTTGATAGCCAGGAGATTGCTCATAAAGAATTTGTGCCTCAATGCCAAACCTTAAAAAGGGGACCGCGCAAAAGAATTATTCGTGTTGAGACCGAATACCTGAGTGCTGCATCACAACAATGCGCCTTACCGCACAGCACATTTTAATTATCGAGTTTTGGCAAGCCCCTTCGCTCCTCTTTATTCACCAGACTTATTCCTTTACTCAAGATTAATGGTTTACCTTAAAGGACACCATTTTGAAACATTGGAAAACATTGGGAAGGACGTAGCCGACCAGCTGAAGGCGACTCCAATTTCTGAGTTCCAGCAGTGTTATAAAGAATGACCAAAACGGCTTTAGCAACGTGTAGCTTCCCAAGGCAATTATATAAAATAATATTAAAAAAAATCAGTCCCATTAGTTTATTTACTCACCTCGCATCACGTTTCGTAGCAGCGATTGTTTTCCGGAGTGGGACTGCTAGGACCACGCCCAATTTCAAACACTATACACCTTTCTCATCCCACCAGATACCAAATAAGCCGTCTTGGCATGGACATTCGACTTTGGCGTCGATATCGAAGGATGGGAACTCATGATTTTGTACATTTAAGTGAATCACAAAAAATTCGCTTTTCATCACCAAAAATAATTTTATACCAAAAATTCTTATTTCGAAAATTTCAAAACAAAGTCAATGGGGTGTTTTGTCAACAATTGTTGTTGTATTTGGACGGTTCAAGGCGAACCGATGTACCTACCCACTAAACTTATCCTAAACTTCCTTCAAAACTTCTAAACCAATCTGCTGCATGTAAACATATAAAAATGTTTTGGTACATGACCTTAAGCTAATCTGTAAACTCCTTTAAAGTTCGAAGCTACCCAGCACGTGTCTTTAAGACCGAAATCTTTTTGGAGAACTTTTTAATGCCACCATTTAAAACTAGCTTGGCATACAGTATTTTCTTCATTCGCAGAAGAAGTCATTTCAATGGCCTCAGCAGATCTTTTTTTCGCTGACACCTAAAGTAGATGGAACACTACTAAATTTTGAGGTTATGTGTATCAAACATCAAACCCTATGGTATTTTTAGAAACCAAATGTCAATGCTTTAAGGGCGGGAAAATTAATACAGTCTGTTTTGTAATTTCGGTTGAATGAAACTTAAAAATTAGATATTTTTTGCTCATCTAATATATCGCTAAATTTGATCGGTCATAGAATTGATCAAATAAGTTAGTTCCATGTTTGAAAGATCGCTTAAATATTTATGCATATGGAAAAATCAACAGTAAATTTTCTAAATGTTACTTAGGTAGGAAAATATTTTCCATCAAATTGTAACTATTGAGATGAATTCTCGAACTCCCAAGGATGCAAAACGAATATATTTTCATATGAAAATGCATTTTCGGGAGATTTGGCTGATAGAAATTTTATTTACTAGATTGTGCAGGAAAGATATTTCAAAGTATTTAAAGTGGGAATTTCTACAATTCATATTTCCACCTTAAAGGATTCTGAAAAGTGCACAAACTATCATCCAATAGAGGAAAGTAATAAAGATATTAAGACACTTTTATTCTACAGTATTACTCTTTATATGGGATTAAAATGATTCCAGAATAAATTAGGGAGAAAATCAATTTATCCTTAAACATCCGAATTATACCGGAAATATATACTTTGTATAGCGTATCTATAACACAATATACAATACATTTTTATCTGATTACGTTTCTTAATGCGATGATAAAAAAATTGGGAGAATAAATAGTTTAACAATTTAGTTTTTATAATATTTTGTGATATTTTTGCATTATTTAACTCATTGCATGGTTTGGAGACTACTTTAAAGTTCTCTCTTTTCAAAATTCTGTTTTGTTGAGACAACTGCTTATCTTGCAGAGATGGCTAAATAGGATTACAGTAGTAGTACTACAAGTAGCAGTCAATGCATTCTTGCTAATGCTATGATGCTTGATATACAGTAAGGGTTGTTGTTTACCCCTATCCGAGAGATGTGGATTAATATGATTTGGAATCATTGCACACAATATACACTGCTTTGTAAAAAATAACGTTACGTTAGTACCTCAGCCTACAAATGCAACATCTCTTATTACGCGATTAAGCAATAGGTGTAATATATATTATTATTAACGAGGTAGTATCTAATACTGCCTAGTTTCTCAACAAATTTTTGTAACTTTAATTTACTTCGTACACTAAATCTAATATTGTTCTATAATTGTATCATTATATACTTGTAGTTTTTACCAAAAAAAATGACTAATTTAATTATCGACTAAGTTTAGTTATTTTGTAGACATACTGTATATTCCATGTTCTAGTACTTTAAAAAAATTATCGATTTTTATACAAAAACTATATAAAATTTCATTGAATGACTTAAAACAAATATGAGAAATGACATATTGATTTAAGTTTTCAACGGGTCCTAAAATAACATAATCAGACACTTTTAAATTAGTAATATACTATCCATAGCTATCAATATCTAACTAGTAACAGTGCTAATGCATCGAGAAAAAACCGCAAACTTATTAAGAGTGATTGTTAAAAGTCAAGCCGAATTTCTGCGAGAGTGTGCGAAGAGTAATAGTGCCTGCTACGTCTATGTGAAGAATTATAGCTAGTATGAAACTATGTCTAATACTTCCGTTTAACTTGGCTTACATGAAATAGTTACAGTATATTACCGATCGTGAGTATATTCAATACTTTAGGCATTAGGGCCTGCAAAAGTTAACAATGTTAACACATTTTGAACTAACAGTTTAATACGCTTCAATGTATTTAGATCAAAAATGTTTGCTTATAAATACTCTTATTTATGTAATAATCTGAACAAATATTGCAATAAGCTATTTGTACCACCCACTTAGATGTTTATGGATTAAATCCAATAAGTAAATTAACTATCTAATTCCAAACAATTAAATTTCTTTGAATCGGATAAATAATCTACCTATATAATTCCAAATATTTTTTTTTGCCTATTGATTGCCCTTACCCCTATACCTAATGATATTTACCCTCTTTAAGCAAATCAATTTAATAGGCCCGAAGGTAAATCATTTTTTGTCTCATAGTATCAGTACACTATTTAACACTGGACTAACCAACACGTAAGGGTGTACAGATACTCCATAATGATAGTTCGCAAAAATCTTAGAAATTACTTTTCTAATCGGAGACTGGAAGATCCTGCTAGATGTCTACGTTTGATACATAATAGGATTCATTAGTGATCCACCTCATCACTTTATTTTTGAATTATTATATTGCTGCTCATCATTTAAATTGTTATGGCGAGTGGTGCCCCGAAGTTGGATGTCATAAGTCCAAACTGGCTGAGAAATGTTAAAAATGGAGGGGTAGCGGTAAATGATACGCTCCTGTCGAATATTCGATGCTAACTATATTCATATGGTAATATGACTAGTTTGACATTTGTATAATTGAGTAAGTGTCCGCTAGAACAGACAATTTTTGAGCAGCTTGATTATCATTAAATATTGTTATATAATCCAACTTTCCTGTCAACTCAGAAAACAAATTTCTCAAATACATGGCTTCTTTAGCAGCCTCGCTTAGAGCCATATATTCAGGTTCTGTGCTAGAGAGAGCAACAGTATTTTTCTTACAGCTTTTCCGTGATATGCTGCCACCACAAAATACAAAAGCATAACCTGTATAAGATCTACAATCGTTTTTATCAGATCCCCAGTCTGCATCTACATACCCTTGCAAATCTAAATCATCCCTTGTAAATGTCATACAATGACTTTTAGTACCTTACAAGTATCGTAGCACGCTCTTAGCACATTTCCAAGTATATGTATTGCTACAGTTATTGTATTGACTCAAGAAAATGTCGGGTCGTGTTAATACAGCTAAATACATTAAGCTATCAATTAACCTTTGATATAATTAATTTTCCTCTTTCTCACTTGAATTACATTCATCATAATCAAATTTATCCATGGGAGTATTTACCGGCTTACATTCACTCATATTAAATCTTTTAAGAACTTGATTTATATAATTTTCTTGATTCAATGATATACAATTATCTGTTTTACATATTCTATTCTTTTACAGTCCTAAGAAATGTTTAACTTCCCCTAAATCTTTGATTTTAAACACAGACCTTAATTTATCCTTAACAATTTTAGTATTTTCTACATTGTCAGAAAAAATTAAAAATTTATCTACATATAAAGCTACAATCATAAAGGACTTGTCATCCTTCTTCGTATATAGGCATGGTTAAAGTTTGATCTTTTAAATCCTAGTTCAAACAAAATATTATTAACTGTATGATTCCACACCTTCGATGACTGCTTTAAGCCATAAATTGCCTTATTCAATTTACAAACTTTGTTATTTTCAATAACAAAACCTTCAGGTTGTGTCATGTAAACTTTTTCTTGCAAATGTCCATTTAAGAATGCAGTCTTAACATCAATGTGAGTTATTTGCAAGTTCAATTTCAATGACAAAGCCAGAAGCAACCTTAAACTACTAAATCTAATCACTGGCATAAAAGTCTCATCATAATCAATACCTGCCCTTTGTGAAAAACCTTTTGCCACTAACCGAGCACGATAATTGATTTTATTCTGACTCTCACACTTCTTTCTACCAGATCCCATGTATGATTTTCTTCTAATGAACTCATTTCCTCCTCCATTGCTTGCTGCCAACATAGCCTATCTGGTCTGAAAAACGCTTCCGACACCGTTATGGGAACATCTTCTAGATCTATATCACCAATACACAGAGTCATCAAAATTATTCGGTTTTCTTTCCCTTTTTGACCGTCTACTGGGCTCACACTGCTTTACTGTGTCATCTGATACAAGAAAATCACTATCATTAGAATCATCAATGTAACTTTCAGAGTCATCATCCATGAGCTCAATGCTGTCTATAGATGTCTCCCACACTGGTTCAATATTCTCTGAAGGATTGTCAGTGATCACGATTGAAGTTTTTTGCTCCTTTTCCTTTTCTATTATAATGACGTCTCTGCTTGTAATAATGTCGTTTGTGTTTGGACTATAGAATCGGTAACCTTTTATATTTTCATCCCATCCAACAAGTATCATCTCTTTGGATCTTTTGTCAAATTTTCTACGCTTTTCTATTGGAGGACATCTTGCCTTTTTCACAATTGTCCTGTTCATTCTTTCAAGCATCCCATTTTGTTGTGGAGTATAAGGGTTAGTCTTTTGAATGCAATATGCCAGATCTTCGAAGAAATGTTTCAAATTATTCGCTACAAAATTATCCACAATTATCACTTCGTAGTATTTTTATTTTCATGTTACATTGATTTTCAACCATATCTTTAAATTCTTTAAAGAAATCTATGACTTGATCTTTCCTTTTAAGAAAATAAACAAAAGCTATTTTACTATAATAGTCTTCAAATAATAGAAAATACCTTGATCCTCCAATAGAAAGTTCATTCATTGGTCCACATATATCAGCATATACCACTTCCAACAAGGATTCTGCTCTGTTGCCTTTGTTTGTAAATTGAAGTCTTGATTGTTTCCCTTGACAGCAAACCTCACAAACTTTACTTTTATTTAAGTTGTCATTGCACGTAAGCCCTTCAACTGCTCCCTGCTGCATTAGTTTTAAAATTGTATAATTTAAATGATCAAACCTCCTATGTAAAATATCAGCTGTTACTGTTAAGTTAACTAGAGGTTTTTGATATTGTTTTACATATTTCAGTTCATACACATTATTTTTAATGTCAGCTATAGTAATAAGACCTTTGTCATTAAAAATTTTACAACCATTTTTTTCAAAAATGATTTTGTTTCAATTTTTAATCGACTTAGTAATAGACAACAAATTTGTGGTTAAATCAGAGACATATAAAACATTTTTTATAACAACATCATGCTTCTCATTCTTGACAACTATTTGAATTTTTATGTCTCCAGAACACACCATTCACATTCACATAGTTCTCCATTGAATCACAGTTCTCCAGCCGTAAGGAAATTAAAAATCGCAGGAAACTGATATTTCTTGTAAAACCGCCGTCTGCATACAAACAACTTAATTTTTCCCACACATTCTGAGCTGTTTTCACGTGTGAATATATCGATGTATCTAAGGTCAACACTAATTTGGCCTTCGCTTTCGCAATTTGCACTGAATCTGTCTCTTTGCCACTGAGAGTATTTTCTAAACCCTCTAACACGAGAAAATTCTCAACTGCAAAAGCACAATCATCGTAATTTTCTCTACCGAGAAGCTTTGGCACACTGGATAAGTAACTTCCTGCCATTTTCGAGTTCTTCACTATTCGACGACGTTAAAAAATGACTTACCGATACTACGCGAGAACAAAACCACGTGGGCCTGGGTCCATAACCTGTTAAAAACGGAGGGGTATTGGTAAATGATATGCTTCTGTCGAATGTTCGATGCTAACTATATTCGTATGGTAACATGACTAGTTTGACATTTGTATAATTGAGTAAGTGTCCGCTAGATGTCTCTCATGAATTTTTTTATATAAATTCCAACAAGAAATGACATTCTATAAAAAATATTTTATTTTCTAACGATAGTTGCGACGGACATCCAAGAGGAAAATACATGTGACTAAGCTTGAGATCTAAATCATTTCGCCTCCTAGAAATGTGTATTTTTTTAATCAGATCTCTATTAAGGTGCTCATCTACATATCTATATATAAATATAGATATGACATACATATAAATGACATACACTTGCAGTTAACCTTACTTAATACGTCATTTCTTAAGGCACTCTTGAATTTTATTTAAGCCAAAAATTTTAGATTCCAGTGTTAGATCTATGTGTGAGGTTAAAATATATGTAATGTCTGAATAATTGTGGCGTGTTCATATATTTTTTTTCTTTTATTTGGGTTTTTTGCTACTATCTAAAACTCAAAAAATATCAAAAATACCTGTTCTTATGTAAAGAAAGAATCACTGGGTAAAAACAAAAAACCAAACGGAGACAGATTTTTTAGTGATTTTTTTTGTAATAAATTTGCCTACCTAACAAAATTTTAAAATTATAAAAATGTTATAAAAAAATTTACGAACTTTTAACGTTAACGTTTCGGAGGGTCCTCTCCCCCCGTTTTCCAAACTAAACTAAAAAATCAATGATATTAATTTGTATTATATAAAGTAACGAGTGAAAGTCCATATATTTTTTTTTGTGTATGTCAACGATACTTACATTGGCAACAATTAGATAATGGCGAAAAACCCAAATAAAGGAAAAAAAAAAAATATATATATATATATATATATATATATATATATATATATATATATATATATATATATATATATATATATATATATATATATATATATATATATATATATATATATATATGCCATTCTACCTGATTTAATAGGATATTTATCAGATAGGTCATTTTGATTTTTTTCAGACCCAGTATTTTGAAACGGAAATACTGGGTATGTAATTTATTTTTTAAATAGAATCCAGTTCGTTATACTTATTACAATATACATACTAAACTATGGAATGCACCTCACACATCCAACCACTATATCCAACAAATACATAGCTGTATTTTTTTAATTTTAAATTAATGAATTAGTTAACTGATAATTTAGTTGATCTAATTGTGGGCTTATTTTCTATATTCTGTGATATTTGGGTTAACTTGATCGTTCCTCATTTGTAATGAAATCGATATTGTTATTATGACCCGATATTTATTTCATGTGTGATATGTATTAACATTTTTGGCAAAAAAGTGATATAACTTTTGGTATCTTTGGCAGTGATGTTTATAGGCCTATAAGATGTGACCTCTTCTATTTTTTTAAATTTAAGAACCATATATATTTGAGCAACAATTGTAATAATTATTAATTCGAACAGTTTTATTAAATAGGCATACTAGAGATCAAAATAGGGTCAATACTCAGTATACATATTTGAATCAAACTGAAACTGAACTAGCTGTATAGCATATTTTAAACATACACACTTGTTTACTTACTGCTTTACTTCTATGTTGCGTTTTTTTTTATAATTGGAGGTTTATTTTTCGAATACTAGCAATCTAAGAAGTATTTCTTCTGATTTTATTAAAAGTCTTTAAATACTTTTGGTTCGGTTCGATTCAGATAACTATAAGAATTTGAAAGAGGACAAGCTATTGGTATCATTGAAAAGCCGGTTTAAGTTTTCTTATTAAACAGTTAATTATGACTAATTTAAGTTTGGAGGACAAAGTTGAATTAAAAATGAACGGTCGTCCCACACCCGTGTTGAATTTGAGTCAAATTCAAAAATAATGTAAAAACATCAAAAAAACATTTTCAGCAGCATTATTTTCTTCTACGCCCTCCGACTTTAAAAACCCACGAGCCGCCACTAATCTAAAGATATAACGAACATCTGTCGACTTCTTGCTCTACGACATCAAAATGTAATTACGGGGCAAGTGCATTATTTTATGGTACTGCTTTTTCAAGAATCATTTTTTAATCGACATTTTCTTGAGATGGGAATGCCTGCTCAACATCCTTATTAGACCTTTTTTCTTATAGCATACCACAAGATTGGTGTCGTCATCAGTGGTATACTGGCATGCGTCACTTGGGACAAACAGTGCCAAACTAAAATTTAATGGGACCTAGAATGGTCCTACTAAAGGAATAATTTTAGAATGTTTTGGTATTAAATTCCATCATAATTGTTTCATCAAAGTTTTTGTTTTAATCGATTCATGGGAAAAATCTATTTAGAATGAAGAATATTAACCTCTATATGTTCTTCTTCATTGTTTGAAGTGAATGGTTGGGAGATAATTGCAAACACATTTAATTATTATCAATCAGTCATTTTAGCTCTTTTGTTATTAGACTTTATGAGAGGATTATATTATAGATGTATAAGTGGCCTCTATGGCCGTTATGGCCGTTAAATCTTACAAGTTATTTCTCGATGTCTTGGTTTTTATAGTTAAAGTACATGTTTTAGATTTTTTTTTCTTCTTTTAATAATCTCTTCTATTTTTAGTTGCTCTTAACCACTTAACTATTTTTAGTTGCGCTTAATCATCAGTTCATCCAGCAACATTTCCTCTATTGACTTTCTTCAGCAATTTCTTGTTTATTTTCAGATGCTCTTGATCAGTTGATTCACCAGTATTTTCTCAATTATCTTTCTTCAGCATTTTTTTGTTTAATAGTTTAAAGTATACATACATTATTTATGTTTTGTCTTGATATCTGCCACTGAAAACCAAGGAACTTGTTGAATTGCTTTGGCAAACTTTCCACAGCCTTATTTCTAATATATATTTTCAACAAATCTAAGTAAATATTCAAGTAAAATGGTTTCATGTAACTTTTGTCCAATCAGTTCTTGGATTATGGAAGAATATTTGTTTTTTTGTTAGAATTTGGAAATTTATACTATTATAGATGAATGATCAGGTGATATATGAAAACAAGACTCAGGGCAGTTATTTAATATTTGTACATTGACCATTAATACATCGTTTAACTTATTGATTTGTATTTCATGTTATTATCAGTTGTGGCTTTGAGTAATTCTCTTCCTTTATTCGGAATCAGTCTTGACCCTTAAATATTTGGTATTGTAATTTCCTCTTATTATAGATTTATTTCGCACCGAATGGTAACATTGTAAAAAGTGATATTATTATATAAATAATTAACTTTTAATATTATTATTGGGCTTAAGCCAACATTAGTGGTAATGTTACGTAAATAAACTGCATATAATACTTGAGACTAAATTCTCATGAGCTGTTTTGTCAGGATGATTGTTGAATTATATTCGATATTTTATAATGCTTATTTCATATTTATCTGTAAAGTATATCTTCAAAATCTAAAAAATAATTTTTGTAAAATGTATGTAAATTCCTTGTAATTTTAGTATTGCTTACACTGGATGAAATGCAAAACTATAGAGCATGTATTATATCTAATACAATTTAGAAAATATTCAATCCAAATTAAAATGCACATACCTGACCTTATATAATATACCATCGTAGTACTAATAATAATTTTTTTATGGAAATCATATTTAAATGTGGAGTATATAAACTTATATATACTTATAATTTTAACATGGATGACAAACGGTTTACATATAATTCTGATATATTCTTGATAAACAATTTCTTATCCATTCGGATATTTTTAAACGTATTTTCATATTACTTTATTTGGTTTATTAAGAAAATGTGTACGATGAGAAAATAATAGAACTTAGCTTATCTTCAGCTTTATTCTAAAGCATATTTCTTTACTAAATGTTATATAAATAAAATTTAAAACTATTTTCTAGCGAAACCATAAGACCAATTAAAAAGTAAATCCGTTAGACAAAGCAAAAATTTTATTTTAACGTTACATTTCACCGATTGCCACTAAACTAATGGTGTAGAGGTTCTATTCAACTCGAAAACAATTTAAGTGCTAATGATTCGGGAGCTAAATGTTTGCAGGTCAGTGGTCCTGACTTCAAGTTGAAAACACGGTAGCAACTAAAATATTTTCTCGAAGGAAGGAGAGAAGAGAGCCAATTAATCAAACTGTTTCTTATTTTAATTAAATGTATCATTTAATGATTACAACTTTTAAAACAGTCATTTTAGTAGTATATATTTCATGCTCATGAATATACGAAATATCTAGATTTATATAATGTGACTGGTGTCACCATAACTAAATTGTAGATGTGTTAACTCAACCCAATTAGGATTTAATAATATCTGGTGAATTACTATGAATGTATGTTGTCAAGCATTATCGTGGTAGAATACAAAACCTTCCCGATCTCCGGTAATATGCTCCGGTTCCTTGATAAAAACTCGATATAGGACCCTAACGATCGCACTAAATTGATCAAATAACAAATAATTATATTTTAATGTAAATATAAACTTTCTATATTGTTTAGGCTATTTTGTCACGTTTACTATCTCTTCTTTTATGTTATATATATTACTGTAAGTAATCTATTTTTATCTAGTTATGATTTAATTTTCTATAACCAGCCAAGTTGACCCTTAGGCCCTTATTTATGTTAAAGGAATCAAGCACCCTAATTGGGATATGGTGATTAGAGATTAAAGATTAGAGGCAATCTATCTAGTTATGTATTATTTTTAAAATAATTCGGAAACAACATTTAAAGCAGTCAGCATATACATATATTCAAAGTCTGGTGTGATGTTCATAAGCGATAATTGCACCATTTATTTTTTGACATTTGATGAGGCAACGAAATCACACAGTGTTAAATTAGAACTATACAGCGGATTAGACATTATTTCAACGTACTTTTTCTTCAAAATATAAATTGTTAGTGTGGTTTTCTTTGCAAAATTCACTGATGACGTGTGACTATTTCTTTCTGAACAAATAAAAATATTGATCACAGCGATGGCAGCTATTTGCCGGGAGCACCGAGAAGAAGGTCCTGGAGAGGTTGAAGCTGCGTGACAAAAGAGTGCCACCCAGTTCGTTACTATATCTGATATTAGAAAAGACCCTGGAACCGGGAAGGGGTCTATCTTAAAAAAACTGTTTACTTGATTTTATACTTGCAAAATATATATACTTATAAAACAAATTGCTCTAAACTACACCAGCTCGTTTCAATATCCTTGTACTTATAAATTAGAGCTTACTAACAACCTTACTAACAGACAATAGTAAAAAGAAAATATAACTTAAGGGTAATAAAAATAGGATCAAACGGCAAATAGATAATTTAAAAAATGTTAACTGAGATCTTTATCTGTATACGAAAATATAATAAAATTATATTTGTAAAAAAATGGTAACTGAGATCTTCATCTGTATATATGAAAATATAATAAAAGTATATTTAAAAAAAAAAGTGGTAACTGAGTACTGAACTGAAAATATAATAAAAGTGTATTTGTCTGGCCTTATTTCCTGAGTGTTGGGTTTATTGCCTATCCCGTACTGGGTGTCGAAAAACCCTGAGTACGACTATGGGCAATTCGGTATCCCTATGCTTGAGTCCCAAAATAGTCTGAAATCTGACTGACCGGTTACTGTGCCAAGTGCCAAGCAAAACAATTTATTCAATATATATATATATATATATATATATATATATATATATATATATATATATATATATATATATATATATATATATAGATATATATCATTTAGTCTTGACATCTCAATATCAAATTTCCAAGGTTTCCTTTGGGTTCAGGATATGTTCTTAAAAAAAAAATAATGTTTTCTCTTAGAATGAACAGTGATAAACAAAACAAAAAAAAACAGCATTTTTTGATAAAATTTCTTGATTTCAACAACACGAATTTTTACTGATTATGAAAACAAAATAATAGCAATAAAGTTATATTACTGCAAATTACTTGAGTAATTATGCAAATTGCTTGAGTTAATCTATGTTCTGTCAGATATTTCTATAAGCTGCAATTATTTTTGAATCTTACTTCACCTTGAAAAACCATCTCACCACCATAAGAGCAGTTGTATATCGATGGGTGATGACAATGACTGGTCAATACAAAGAAGAATAAATATCTAAAAATTTTAAAAAAGGTAAAATTATAAATCAATGGTATCCCTAAAGAATCGAGCTGGAAGTCTAACAAAAACAAGTAGCCGAGGATATATTTGCTTCTTTATACAGATAAAAGGTAAATTAGTCAAGGTCTAGCTTGCTGATAGAATAAGTAATATAAGAAGCAGGGGCCAGTAGAACTGGAGTGGTATATAGAAGAAAACATCAATACATCGCATTAATAGTTGACCTTGTATTGTTGGTAAGAAGCAAACAAGAAATAAAGGAGGTAACTATGAAACTAGAAAAAGGGGCCAAAGGAAGGGATTCTATATTAATGAGAGAAAGACCAAGTATACAGAATGAACGGACGAAGAATGAAAGAAAAACAGGTGAAATCAGACTGCGAGAACGTTTATAGATTTGAAGTTGACCAGTTCACACACTGGATACACCAAGAGAAGACATAGAAGTAAGAATAAAAGTTAGAAATTGTTGCGTAAGTGTAGTGTTTATGTATTGTGTAGTGCTATAGGAGGTATTGAAAAGGAAACGTATTTCCAGGAAAGCGCAGATATAAAATAGGAATATATAAAACAGCAATAAGACCCATCATCGCGTACGCAAAAGGCCTCTAAAGAAAACAGAACAAACAAAATTTTCTACAGAAGATATTTCGAGGGAAGAACATAAAAGCAGTTTGATTCAGAAAAACGAATTGAGAATTATGGGAGTTGTATAAGAAACAAGCATAGTTGATTGTATAAGAACCTATCGAATAAAAGGGATAGGCCACTTGGAGAGAACCAGGGAGAAATACCTAAAATGTTAGGATAGGGTTATATAATACCGTGCCCTTAAAGTATTATAGCTATAATATGCTACTGCTACAAGCAGAGGTACACAAACTTGATTATTAATGAGACAGTTTACCTTGCAATCAATTTCTAATGCAATATTTAATTACTTTATTACAGCATCCATGTGACAACGTTGAATGTAAAAAAAAAATGGAAAGCGCGGCATTATCAAACTGGTCTAAGGATAGCGTATCTCGTTTTTATAATTATGTGCGTTATATATCATAGTCGTTATACGAGTCAATCAACATTTATCTCTGAATAAATATATTATTATTAATAGTTTTAACAGTAGTTGCAAATAAAATTTTAAGCAGTGTCTCTAATACTGCATTCTTTATGGATCCAGCTGGAACAACTGCAACAACGAAACCATACTTCCTTATCCTACAGTATTATAATTTTATTTGTATTTATATGTCCACGTCATTATAATCGTTGTCATTGCATAATTGTGCTAGAATAACTTCGTCATCGCTAATGGAAATGAATTGCTGCTTTAATGATAGTTTTTCTATTTGCTAAGGCTTTTCCTTTTTTATTATCGTTGTCTTTATTCTCTTTTAAACTTCTAACTCTAACCTTTAACTCTTAAGGGAGTGGCAGTCAATATTTGTGAATGTTATTTCTTGAAACGTATTTTAATCTTCTGATTTTTTTGAGGTACCGAACTTAACATTTGCAAAATACTACGTGAAGAACTAGCAATAGCTTTAATTTCATTCGTAACATATGTCATAATAAATACTGCGCTTGCTATGTCATTATTTATTGAAGTTTGATTTCGAGATGTTAAGTCTCAATAATAAGAACTGATATAGTCATGGTCGCCATTGGAATTTGTGGGATAAATGCCAGTTACTTCGAATCCTTTTACTGCTATGTCCATCGAAGCTACTCTCAAATCATGATTTTTTTTTATATGAATGGTTTTTCATATATAAATCACACTCTCTGGCTTTTAGTAGACATAAAAAGTGACGACCCGTGGCTGCATTCTATGGGAAGTATGTGGAGGCGATGATAGCATGAGGATCCCATTTTGGAGGCTAAGTTAAAAGATCTTCATTAATCCACCTTATTTAATCAATTATTAATTATATTAGTTAATCCACCTGATTTTGAACATTCATATTCAGCTCCAATGTGCTCGCCAACCTTGAAGACAGGAATTGATCCTTTGGCGTAGATTTATATACATAGGTGGAACGAATGTGGCCACATTGCACAGACAACTGTGAGGTTTTGTCTACACTCTCCACTCGTAATTTTACCAACTTGTTTAAGCCCTTTAGGCGCATACATTTTTCCTGGTCTTTGCTTAGTTGATAATCCTGTTTCATCAATATTAAATATTCTTTTGGCAGGATAAGCATTCTTCTCCATCATTTCCTCTAAATTACAAAAAAAAACAAATTAATTCCAGTTTTATTAAAACCCAACACTCTGTTCAAGCTTGTTGGCTCCGGCGCTCGCAAAGAGATCCCAGGATTTCTTTTTAAGAACGTATTGTCCTAGCATTTATCTGCCATGACTTTTTTGCTGGAAAAAATGTTTTTAATTCTGGAGAGGGACCTGAAATAACTGAAGATTTTGATTTCTAATTAATTTTTTATGTAAAGATTGTTGTACCAAAATTGAATACAATCTATTAACTAATTCAACGCATTCGTATTTCGAACATCATGTTCGTCAATTTAGCTAACGCTTCTGTAAAACAATATAACTATCAGACATTGAAATACTACTTTATACTGGCAATAATTATCAACGTATTTGTAATGAGCTGATGAAGCTCACGAGCTTCACGAGCTTGAAGCTGAAGAGCTTAATGACGGTCCAATTAAATTCAACTTTCTCTATCTGTTTGTGATTTTGTGTCACTGCACAGAACAGTGGTTTACGTTATTACCTGATTTCCCATTTGTGTAATATATTCTGACCTTTATTATTTAACGCCTGATTCACTGGCCTGTCAACAGTTTTCAAGCTAGGTGAAATATGGACGTTGTTAGTTTTGGTGGCAATTCAGTATTCTTTTTATTTGATCCAATTTAGTAATATATTTTTCCGGAATTTGTTAAAAAAATTAATTTTTCCATAGAAAACAAAATTGCGGCGATGTTTATGATAAATATTTATCCACTGTTACCAGGTATGGCTGTTCATAATTCTTAATTTTTCCTTAAAAAAAATCACTTTGAATTTGGGAGAAAGGTAAAAAATTACTATTCAAAGTATACGCTATATCTAGCTACACATTTTTTCCATCTCTCTGGCAATTTGCGGATGTCCTTCCAGAAAAACCCTACAAAAAACCGTATCAGATTAATCATGTGTTGACAATAGCGGATGCTATTAACTGTTTCACATGGCTTCAAAAACTCATGGTACACGAAACACTTCTGATCCTGCCAAATGCGCAACATTGTCTTCTTTCCAAAGCGATTCAGTCGTGCGTTCGATAATAATAGTTCTAGGTCAACCTATGCTTTTCTGCATTTTGGGTTCTCAAAATATATCCATTTTTTGTCTCCAATCACAATCAGATTCAAAAAAGCTTTTTGTTTTTCTATCTGTCTATTGTTCAGCTGATGTGATATCTATTTTCCTTCCTTCTGGGTCTTTCCAGTGGAAATGGTCCATTTCCCATTTAACCTCTGTGCCATTTGTTGCTGAGTTTGTTTCTTCCAATAATGCTTCTTTCAAATCGAAATCGCCACTTTTGAATCGTATAAATTAACAACCGCAAGCCTTTTGCATTTGACGGCTAGTATTACGTTAGTATTTGACGGAAGTATTTGACGGCTTTCACTCACGTTTTTCTTTTCATTGAACAAGAAAAGCAGTACGTGCCGCAATTGCTCTTTATTTGGCTCGGAACTCGACCACACTATTCACAACAAGAAAAAAATATGACGCTAACTCGAAATAGTTTAAACTCAATGGTCTTTTGATTGGTATTATTTTAGCAACAAAATGATATAAGAGACTAAACTGTGAACCGACCCTTACTTCCAACTCCATCTCTTAAACAAATTAAAGATTATTATCAACTTAATTTTTAGCCCTTTCATTTCATCGACTGTATAACCTATTCGAATAATATATCTTCCCACCGCGTAAATATTTTAAATATCTACAAATATATATATATATATATATATATATATATATATATATATATATATATATATATATATATATATATATATATATAGACACAGAACACTAATTGACTAGACTCAAACTTAGCTTAAAACCTCGAAAACTTATTCAAAAGAGACTGCTAATACCAAAGTTCGACCCTACGAAAATAAAACCAACTCTAACAGAAGAGCTTGAAAAACAACCAGCACAGAATTGAAACAAAAAAATATTAAAACAGCCTTAAAGTTGGTCCCGTTACAAAAACCTAGAAAACAAGCCGAAGTAAACCATTCAAAGATTGGAACAATCAAAAAACAGCAATAAATTATAACATATTTTTGGAAGCAAGAAAAGCAACATCGAAGCTAATTAGACAAACTAAAAGAAAATATGAAAACAAAACAATCAACTTAATGCAATAGAAAAAGATTTCCAAAAAAATAACACCCGAAACTTTTACAAAACATTTAAAACTAAATCAATAGGCTAGCAACCCCAAAGTATTTGCTTCCAAAAGGAAAAGGGACAATTAACTATAAATAACCAAGACAATTGCCAAGGACCTGCGAAATATTTTGAACAGCTACTAAACTGTCCTGAGCACGTAAATAAATTACCAACACTGAACCCTAAACAAACAAACCCAGGTTCATTACTACCGAATGAAGATGAAATAATTAGGCAAATCAAGCGACTTAAAAATAACAAAGCTTCTGGTGAAGAAGGAATCACTGCTGAACTTTTGAAATCCGCTGGTCCAGGTACAATCAAGGAAATAACCAAAATTCTACAAGAAGTATGGCGAACCGAACGGATTCCGAAAGATTGGAAAGATGCTGTAATCTATCCACTACATAAGAAAGAAGATAGAACGGATGTGAAGAACTACAGAGGGATATCTCCCAGTTTGTTACAAGATTCTATCTCAATGTCTACTAGACAGAGCACAGGGCCAGTTAGAACCTAAAATTGGTGAATATCAAGCAGGTTTTCGACCGGGCAGATCCTGCCTTAAACAGATCCTGAATCTAAAGTTGATTCTAAGACATCAAAAACTGTACAATAAAAATCTCGTCTGTAGATTTGTGGATTTCAAAAAAGCATATGATTCTATTAATCGCGAATCTTCCAAATCTTGAAAGAACAAGGACTAGATCTGAAAACGTTGGCAATTATTAAAGCTACATTAGCTAAGACAAGGTCAAAAGTTAAATTCATGGGTGACATCTCAGAGCCCTTCGGAATTAAAACTGGACTGAGACAAAGGGATGGACTCTCGCCATTCTTATTTAACTGTGTTCTAGAAAAAGTAATACAGGAGTGGCGTGAAAAAAAGTCGGCCCTGAATATTGACCAGCCCATTAAACTGGTGAGAACCAACATCAAAATTGATTGTCTGGCGTTTGCTGATGATCTAGCAATTTTGGCTCAAGATACATTAACGGCACAAAAACAGATTGAAATCCTAAAAGGAGCAGCAGAAAAGGTAGGTCTCCAAATTTCCTTTGAAAAGACACAATACATGACCTGCAACAAACTAAGAACACCATTTCTTAAAACAAAATATGGCAACATCAGACAAGTCTCCCAATTTAAATATTTGGGTGAAATAATCTTGGAAAATGGATTGGAAAAAGCGGTCAACAAGGGTAGATGTCAAAAAATGGAAACGGCATTGAGACTTACACAAAATATTTACAACAAAAAACGCATATCTAAAAACACAAAACGGAGATTACAACACACTTATTAAGCCAGAATGTCTATATGGAGTAGAAATGCTCATTTTGAATAGAAAGGGAGACATCAAGGACATTGAAAAGAAGGAAAGAAAAATCATAAGAAAAATCTTAGGCCCGAAACAAATAAATAGCACAACATACCGACTTCGAGAAAACCAAGAAATCAAACAATACACCGATATGCATAGCGATATGAGAAAAAGAAGACTTAAGTTTTACGGACACATAAAACGGATAAATCCGAGTAAACTAGACAAATAGTCGAATTTTATGAAAATATGCCACTAGTACCACTCGCTTATTGTCTTTATAATGGGTAAAGCAGCCGTTTTTTTTTTCGTAATATTTATAAGTTTGGATTTGGCTGTTGTGTAGTGCAGATGTACAAGTGTTATAACTATATTATAAAAAACATATATTCTGTCTTGTTTCTTTTAACCCGATACTTGTTACTTGCTTCCATGTCTTCCCAAATATCATTAATCGCTATAGTTATAGGATATTAAAGACCGTTTATTCTAAACTCGAAGAGTAAGAAAAAAATATTTTAAATAAATGTTAAAATATGCGAAATATATCTGAAATTGTCAAGGGTTTGCAAGAGAAAGATTGTTTTTATTTAGAAGCAGATATGGGAAATAAGGTTGTAGTAATGGACAAATTTGATTATTTGGAACGCGTTGAATGAATTTAAGATGGTCCATGTAAACGATTATCTAGGAATCCATTGTCATAGATGGTTAACCAAGTCTGAGATACATTGAAATTTTGTAACAGCCTTATTTCTCCTTCTTTGAAAAGCAAACTGCATAATGTTTAATTCAAAAGTGCCAAGACTGTATGCTCTACCAAAAATTCATAAACCAGGAAAATCAATGAGACCAATTATATTAACCATTGATTCTCCAATATACAACTTGGCAAAATGGTTAACAAAGGAATTTGAAAATCTACCAAACCAACTACCTTTCTGTTCGGTGATAAACTCAAGAAAAGCCATAGAAAACGTTAAAAAACACACATCTACGTGAGAAAGGTGAGGTCTTGGTTTCCTTTGACGTATCATCGTTATTTCCGAGGGTCCCGATTCCACATACCTTGAATACCTGAGGGAGTAACTCAAGTTAAATGGTTTTAATGCAAGATTGTTTCTGAATACAATTTGGAGATGATTTAATCTCTCCTCTTTAGATTAAATGATCTCCTGATGATGCTAACATGGTTAGCGAAACGTGCGGCAAGATGTTAAAAAAAGTGATTTGGTATTTAGTGGTAAATCTCTTCAAGTTTAGTGTTTCACACCAAAGGTTCCAATAGAAGAATTGATATTAATGTAATGCTCAGTAAAATTCACGGTTCATGATTTTTACACGTTCCGTTAGGTACGATTATTATAAAAATAAAACATAGTTTAGTTTTAGAATTAGATTAAATCATCATCCTGATGAAGCTAACATGGCTAGCGAAACGTGCGTCGAGAAGTTTAAAAAAGTGATTTGGTGTTTAGTGGTAAATCTCTTCGAGTTTATCTCTGCTATGCTATGTTCTACATATTGTGATTATATGTTTCATTTTTTAATGAGAAACATTTGACGTATATTATAAAAAAGCTTTGTAGTATAACATTTCTTAACATTTGATCGAGACTCGAGAAACAAAACTGGCGTCAACTATACAACCGAGGATCTAAATTTTTTGTATACTACTAAGATACAAATGTCAACACTTGTTAATAATTCCTAAGTTTTTATGATCACGTAGAGCTTGTGGCTTTAAAAACCAAAAGACTCTAAATGTTTATCACATCAGAAGCACTTCAGTAAATTTTAAATTAAAATCGAATCATCAAATAATCACTGTTAATTATAACAATGTCAGAATTCACAGAGTCGCTCAATCTGTCATTTAACATCAAAAATAGTCAGTTCTGAAGAAACTACAGTGTTAACAAAACGGGTCAAATAGTAATAATAAAGTGGAAATTTAGATAAAAAAGTAATTTATTAAACATTGCTGCTATATGTAAAAGTAGATTTGAAGAGCAAAAAATGTCTGTTCCAACAAAAATCTTAACAACTTAGTCTCTCAAATGGCTCTCAGTAGCGAAGAGGTACATTTTAACTAAAATAGAATGGTTAAAATACAAAACATCTATATACGTGAGAAAGAAACCCCAGAACTGATTCAATAGAGGCTGTTAGATCCTGCATAACCTACTCTTTGATGCTGGGGAAACTTCTTCGAAAATGATAAAAGAGTAATGTGACAATGATATCTCACTTCTTGTGGCCAGAATAGGAAAATTTTGATTGGAAAGACAGGTGGTCAACAAGATGGGCCAACATGCCTTATAGTTTAATAAACAACAAGAGAAACAAATTGCGTGAGAAGTTTGATATAAATGCATATCAATGGTTTATTCATGGTTTGATGTATTCAACTGGCCACCAAAATCATGCTAGTTGACACTGTTAAATTTATTTTTGTAGAGTTACGTTAAAGTGCTTAAGGACAACGTCCATAACGTTATAGCAAAGATAAAGCTCAAAATGTGTGAAAAAGATCGTCGAAAATTAGTACATGCAGATCGTGAACAGTAAAATGTCCCGAGGTCATTTGAAGGATGTTGTATCTTATGTGTAGATCCAAGAACCAAATTATCATTTAATATATTTTAATATATTATTAATATATTATTATTATTATATGGAACTGGTGAGCGAAAAAATAGAGGTGACAGATTGGTTGATTTTGCTGAAGGACAAGAATATGTGCAGAAAATGGACATGGAAAAGTCCATCTGGACCCACAAGTGAAATTGATTACATTATGACTAAGGATAAAACAATACGCTGTAATTGTATCCTTAACAATTTTAATGTTGGAAGTGACCATCGAATGGTAGGAACAAAAGTTAGGAATGCGAAAGAATGGTAATGGTAATAGTAATTGCTGGAGAGGGGCAGCGATTTTGAAATTGCTTTGTCGAACCGCTTTGTTGTGTTACAAGATCCGGATGAGACAGAAATTTCAATTCAATATGAAGAAATCACCTACAATGTGATTCAAATGACTGCCTTAATAGCACCAAAAGAAAAATGTCTCAGACAAAAATATCCAGTGAGACCATTACTTTAATGAAGAAACGTCGGACAATGAGAAATGCAGTGAATCCTTTTGGCAGGGCCGAGAACGGTGAGCCCTGCAAAACTATAAGAAAACATATAAAAAAAAATCCTGGAAGAAAATAAAGGAATTAACAAGGCTAAATAGAAGCTGTAAAGCTGTGAACAATGTGCAGGGCGCGTACAGAAATGTTAGAGGTTGTCAGAAAACTTTATTCTCAGTTATATGAAGATCAGAACCAATCAAAGACAACAATACCAACGGAAGAACAAATGCCAGATATCCTAGTGGAGGAAGTAACAAATGCAATAGAATTGATAAAAAACGGAGAGGCTCCAGGAAAGGACAGTGTAACTGTCGAAATGCTAAAAGCTGGTGGTCGGACGTTACATAAAACACTGGCAAAGTTATACTCAAGAAACAGGACATACCTGTTATATTTCATTATATAAAAAAAGGAGCACAGGAAGATTTAAAGAACTACCGTCCAATAAGCCTTCTATCAGAAATGTACAAAGTTTTCACCAAGATAATATTAAAAAAAATGAATGACGCACAACCAAAAGATCAAGCAGGATTCAGAAGTTGATTCAGTGCAATGGTTCATATCTAGGTGGTAGAGCAGACCATAGAAAGGCACAACACAGGAATACACCATTCTACTCTGCTTGGATTTTATCGAATCATGCCATTATGGATGCACTGCTTAGCCAAGGGGTAGATAAATCATATGTAAACCTATTAGGATCGATATATGATGGAGCTACAGCGACAATTCACCTTGATGATTGATTAAACCATCTTAGATTTGCAGATGATATCCTTCTCCTTTCACAAGATCAAGAGGAGCGGCAAAGACGCATACAAGAGCTACAAAAAGCTGGCGAACCATTTGGCTTAAAAATAAACTTAAAAAAAAGTCAGGTTATGTTCAATAAATTTGCTGAGGACAGAAGAATTTCTGTTTTAAGAAAGGATCTGGAGATTGTGGACCACTTTATATATCCTGAGCAGAGGATTTCAGTGGAAGGAAATACCGCCCGGAAGGTGGAACGGTATGTTAAATGTAGCTGGCAGGCATTTGGCAGGCTCAACATAGTGTTTAAGAGCAAACTCCCATTTTGCCTGAAAAGAAAAGATTTCGGTCAGTGCGTCCTACCCGTTATGGCATATGGAAGTAAAACCTGAACACTCACATCGCAATCAATTCAAAAACTTCGGGAGAGGAATGCAAAGATGTATGCTTGGCATTACAAGATGAGACAGAAAGCCCTACGCACGGATCAGGGAACAAACGAAAGTGTGTGACATCATAAGAAGAGTAAAGCAATTGAAATAGATCAATTATTATTAAATTATTTTGACTATGAATTAGCTGTTGAAACATAATGAATTATAATATATTTATGAGCCTTTAATTCAGTCCCCATTATTTGCTAGAATTTGTTCTGCATGCATCAATTTATCTGAGGCCAATAAAAGCACAGGTCTATTAACAACCCTAATCATATACCAATTTTTCTAATGAAATTTTTATATGGTTTACCTTTATGTCTACTTTTTTCGAAATTTTGATCTATTTATTAAGCAAATTAAAAGATCCGTATTAACTATCTGTAAGAAACATATTGTCTACAATAAATACTAGGTGTGTAAATTAAGTAATGAGAGTGGTGACCTGGCAACACTGTTATCTTCCCCTTTGGAAAGGAGGCAGAACAACATCGAATGCGTTTTCAGAACCAATTTGAACTCCCTAGAATTACTTGGTGGTCCATAACAGTTCTCTTTGTGAATCGGATGTATCTAGAGCATTCTGAACATGAGTGAAAACAATTTCAAGCAACGGTGCGCTATCAAATTTTGTTTCAGACTTAGGCAGAGCGTGACAGGAACTTTACCAAAACTTTAACGGGACTATGGAAATAGTGTTTTGTTAAAGATCTAGATTTTCAAGGGGTTTAAGACATTCTCAGATGAATTCTACGAGACTCGACAGAATGCGACCTGGAAACGAAGTGCCAAAGCCAAGAATGGCACCTCTAACCCTACCTCAGCCTAAAAATGCCAGAATGAGCAAACCCAAGACCAAAAAGTTCTTGAAACACTTCGAAAAAGAATCATTAGTAAGAAACCGAACATCAAGAACACTGACACTAAATACATCACTCGTGCACTTCGCATCCTTAATATTCATCAGACTGGAGTCCTTGTGACTTTCTCTTTTCCCAAGATTGAAAATTCACCTCAAAGGATACCATTTTGAAGTATTGAAAAACGTTGAAAAGACCCTAACCTACTAGAAAAATCAATTCCAGGAAAAGAATTGCTACGGACCATCGAATGAAACCTCGAACTGAAGACGCAACACATACCATCATGTCTTCCATTAAAAGCGTTACCAGAACGACCACTACACCATCAATCTCATTACTTTATTTATATACGTCGTACGGGAGAAATCTTACATTATCAAACATGCACTAGAGCATGACGATAATTTAAAACTTAACACTTGTGCAAATAATAATAGTGCTTTGGATGCATATAGAAGCACTTCAATAGCAAAATGTAAGGGAACGATGAGTCCGGATAGAGAATCTATTCCATTAAGTCAACTATTTGATTAATTAACGTAAGGCTTGGTTAACTTCACGAGTCATGATTTTTACATACTTTAGATAGGTACTATTATCATATAAATGGAGCATGGTTTCATTTTAAAATTAGATTGAACCATTTTTTGATGACCGTAATGATGAAACGCGCATCGAATATGATTAGGCCTTTAGCGGTAAATATCTTTGAGTTTAACAACAATCTGGGTAAAAAAATAGTTGGACCGCTCGCTCCACAGACTTCTTCGAATTCACTAAGAATGTATATTTTCCATACTTTATTATATATTTTCCACTAAACTTTTCTATGAACTCTCTCGATAAGCCTTTCACTGCCCATACAATTTTCAAAAAAGTTTCAAAAAGAAGTTCTAGAACAAATTATTTTGTGCTTTGTGCAAAATAATTCTAATAGGTGAATTGATTGACGCGGCTTGTAAGTTTTTTTTTACAATCGACAATCTCCTTACAACTTATCAGTAAAGGATATTGGAAGTTATAGGATATGAGAAATGGTTTAGATTTTTCATTTTCTATTGTTGCCCGTGGAACCATTTAAGACCGACAAGAAGATTTTATAAGAAACATGTCCCTCTTTTCGGTGGTTGAAGTTTCACGCAGTCATCATATTAAAACAAATGACTAAAAAAGCCATATAATTAAATAAACCATCTCATATATTTTGTGGATATCTCCAAAACTTTTGACAAGTTTAGGCTCAAAGGCATTATTGAAATACTGAACAACTGTGACAAAAATAAGAACAAATATTGGATAAAAATGATGAATCAGAATGCAGAAATTAATCAAAACTGGCATAATATTAAAACATTCTAGGCAGCGGCGGTTCGTGGGGGAAAAACAGGTAGAGGCACGTATAACCAAACTTTAGAATGGGGATAAGGAAATGCGTCGCAAACAAAAATTTTACATTTCTTAGTACCATACTCACACTTTGCTGTGTAGAAATACGAGTGTAACTGTCAGACATCAAATTTTCATTTCATTGTTTAATTTGTTAGGTGGGGCACCTGCGCACGTGCCCTTATGAACCAACCGCCACTGATTCTAGGTAAGGAGATTAATATCACAACTAGAATAATATTGCAAGATTCACTGAATGATTTCCTTTTTAATGTTGTAATGGGCAAAGGAATCGAGTCTGTTCCGAAAACTGTTGGATTCAAAATGAAAAATAATTTATTTCACGTGGTGTGCTATGCCGACGACGCGGTATTAATGATTGAATCAGGAAACAGCCAACAAATAATTTTCCATGTATACAATAAAACAGTCACAATTAAACATTGCAACGCTGCTTTATACAACCAATAACTCTTGGCATACACCACATATAAACCCTTAAACAAATTTGCTTAAACCATTAATGATCAAGCAATTAAAGTCTAAACCATCCCCAATCAGTTTGCGGTTTTGTGTCGCTGCATAGTACAGTATTTTTAGTTACTACCTGGCTTTCCATTTGCGGCCGGGACCACTGACTTGCTATTTAACGTTCAGTGTTCAAATCATTAGCATTTAAATGGTTTTCGAGTTGAATAAAACAAATATGCTATTACTGTTGTGACTATCGCAGAACTCTAATCGCAAAATTAAGATATTTCATTGGAAAGCTAATCTGCAGCTAACTTTAAAATATTTTATAGTTGTTTACTATTTAAATGTAATCTATATATACTTTACTTTATGCAGGATTTGTTTTAAGTTAAAATGCATTAAACATATTTAGTTTTGTACTGGAAAGCCACTCTTAAAGTGTTTATTTTGTTATCCATATCATAATTGTAAGTATCATCCATATCATCCATATTATAAGTATTATCCATATCATAATTGTTCCATCATAATTGTAAGAAAGATTTTTCCTTATGAGATGTGACTATTACACAACAAGCATTTAGCCAATAAATGGAGATGTGTCACAAAGTACTGGGTCCCATTCTATACACGCCTTATTCTGCTGATTTGCCTGTCGACGGGCATAATCTTGCAGCTAATTTTACCGATGACACCGCAATTGTTGCCATTGCCAAAATGTTTGTCATACATCAAAATTCAGACAAACTCTTCAAACCAGTTTGGCTTCTCAAGGGTACTTCTCAAGGTTTATATAACATTCAATGAATTGGACAATCGTTTGTTTTACTGTATAAACTTCTACATAACAATTATTAACTTTATTAGGAATATTCCAAGGGACATTTGTAATTGTTCTCAGTACCTTTGATTGGGAGTTCTCGATGATCGCTATATTACTATTTGAGACAGAAGTTTTCATGTGGATTCCATAGATTCATATGGAATAAATAATGGCACTTTAAGCCAGGAGTTTATTTATAAATGATAACTGCGATTTACTTCCAAGTAGCCAGTAGTGTCTTCCGAATTTGAATCCTAGTTGATTCCGATGGTCTATAAATGAGTGTTCCATATAAATATTTTGTCCAAGTGTAGATCCAAATATTTTGCAGTTTTTACTTTTGAGATGGATTTATTCTTTAACCGGTTTTCTGATGTATCACCATAACATTTTCTGAAAACTACGTTGATATACAGCATCACATCAGACCGTATAGTATATCTAAACTGATTTCAAGAGTTTGTCTGGATTTTGATGTTTCACAAACATTTTGGCAATGGCAACAATTGCGATGTCATCGGTAAAATTAGCTGTAGGATTGTGCTCGTCGACAGGCAAATCAGCAGAATATGGCGTGTATAGAATGGGACCCAGTACTTTGTGACACATCTCCATTTATTGGCTAAATGCTTGTCATGTAATCGTCACATCTCACAAGGAAAAATATTTCTTACAATTATGATTTGAGGATACAATAAAGAATGTATAACATGGTGTAACCCAGTCAAACTCTTTACCGACGTCAAGAAAGGCAGCACTGGAAGAGCTTCTTTTCTGAAATGTAGTATATATTGTGTCAAGTATATATTAGTTTAAGTATTATTTGGTCTATGATAACGTGGTTAACCCTAAAGCTAGGCTGGTGGTTCGGAATTAATTATTCATTTAGTATTTCAATTTGTAGTTTGGTAGCTATAACTATTCTAGGAGTTTGGAAAGTATTGGAAAGTATATATCAGAAGACTGATATATCGATAAGACACATTTTGCTGCTTGTCCATCAACTTTGTTCTTGGAACGAGTTTGATAATTATGATATCCAGCACATTTTATGCATCGATAAGATTGGGAGCATTACATATGAAGGTATTTCTGGCATATTTTACACTGGAAAATAGTTGTTGTTCTGTTTGGCCCCTTAAACTGAACTATTCTGTTGAGTAGTTTGTTAACAGAATATACATTTTTGATATTTTGACTTCGTTTTAAATGAATGAAGAAGAAATACTTATATTTTTTTATTTTCCCTGTTATGAACATTCACGGTTTTAACAACTTCATGTTTCAAGTTAGGTAAGGTTTCCTTTATTTCATATTTTGCCGTACTATGGTGAATGTTCCTTAATACCACTCGAAAAGCTTTCTGGCAGTGCTATGCAAATCTTTTATTATTATCGATCTCTTTCCTTTTCTATAACCTTCACTAGATGCTACCTGCATTTCTGAAAGTGAAAGTTGTACATGTTTTTTATGGACGTCAGTAGTTCTTGTATATTTTTTATAACTCCATAAAGGATAACTGGGGATAATTAATGAACATTTTTATTGTTGGCATGGTTATTTAAAATTTCTGTCTGTAATGTTTCTCGATTTCACACTTTTATTGTCGATTTAAGTTTAGTTTTGTTATTTGTGAGGGTCCGAGAATTTTATGAGTGTTTGGATAATAATTTTCTAATTGCTGCTGTTGATAGAAATTGGTTGATGCTACAGTCTGTACTTTCTGTGTTTGTATATGTTAGCTGTTAGGTGGTTATTGTTGAAAATACTGTAACAAATATATTGCATAAAGGCTAGTTGTGAAGAGGAGCCTTCCATAATATTTTAGCAAGAGTTTTATGATACTAGTGGCTTGATAATTCTTTAATGTATTACCTGCTCCATTTATAATTACACTATCACCAGCTTCCTGAATTCCAACAGAATTTTTTCACAATACTGAACTCAAATTATATAGTTAGTTTCTGGACTATAACGACTGAATCATTTATAATTTGGACAACGCATTTGTCCATTTACTACTATCAGTGAGATAAGCATGTGTTCGTCTAAGTCAAACGACGACTGGACTGGTAGTACTGGTGATACTGTTTTGAATAGTTCAACGAATACCATTGCTGGTCCCAAATCCGGGTAAAAGTAGAGGGTCAACGAGACAATCTCGGAATCGACACTGCAATGAACACACTCTAAGAGATATTAGAAATTAAATGCAATGTATGTAGCATACTTAAGAGCATACTCTCCCGATAAAAGGGAAGTAAAGAGATAATGAATGAAATAAAAAAAAACAAAAATATACATATTTACCTGTCCTGAAACAAAGAAAAGTATATCGAAACCAGAGGAGGCAACCATAAAGAAAATACCGTAGATCATCATCATTCTCGGATTATCTACGGCTGTCGCCGCCTCTCCGTCCCCAGTTTCCAGTTCGTTCTGTCGTGACACATGTCCTCTTGCAAATCTCTTGCTTCCATGGCTTCGTCAACGCCGTCTCTCCAACTTCTTCTTGGTCGTCCTCTTCTTCTTCTTTCTGGAGGTATCCATTCCAACACTTTTCGTGGCCATCTTGTCTCATTCATTCTTTTTGCATGTCCGAACCAAGTCAATTGTTTTCTCTCTATGTCGTCCACAATATCTCTCTCGATGTTCATGTCCCTTTTAATGTTTATATTTCTTATTCTCTCAAGTCTCGATCTCCGACAGCTCCTTCTCAAAAAATCCATCTCCGTGGCCAGTAGTTTTCTTCTATTAGTATTATTTAAATCCCACACTTCTGAACCATAAGTCAAAACACTCTTTACGATTGAGCTATATATGCGAAGTTTTGTTTCTCGCCTAATTTTTCTTTCCCACAGGACAGAGTTGAGTGCTCCAATGATTTGTCTACCTCTTATTATTCTTGTTTGAATTTCATCATTACTATTACCTTGCCTGTTGAAGATCACCCCTAAGTATTTAGCCTTGTCAACGTTTTTTATTGTTCCGTTTTCCAAGGGTAAATCGTCGTTGTCATTACTACTCACTGCTAAGTATTCACATTTATTTAAGTTAATTGTGAGACCAGCTAGTGTGTACTCTTCATTTAGTAGTTACTCTTCATTCTTACTTTCCTCACCATATAGCTCAAATCCTGTTGGTCTTCTGCAACCACTATCTGATCGTCGGCGAAATAAAGAGTATATAGGGTGTCATCCCCCACCCGAAGGCCCATGTTCCAACACTTCCGTGCCCAGCCTTTCATGGATTGGTCTACGTATAGTTTGAATAAGGTGGGAGATAGACAACATCCTTGTCTTAGCCCCTTTGTTGTATTGAATGGTTCAGATAGTGATGTTCCAATTTTAATAACCGCAGAATTCTGTTCATAGTAAAGTTGGATGGCCCGAATCAATGTTGGTCTAATCTTGAGAGCTTCCATTGCTTCCCATAATTTCGATACTGGTACACTGTCATAAGCTTTTTCTAGGTCTATGAAAGCTATATGCGTCTCCCTGTTTCGCTGGGTTCGTTTTTCTAGGGCTATTTTTAGAGTGAAAAGGTTGTCTGTGGTGGATCTCCCTGCCCGGAAACCGGCTTGTTCTTCCGCTTGTTTATCCTTGATGTCTTCTTCTATTTCATTTCTAAGGATTCGGGAATATATTCTTCCTATTGTTGGGATTACCGCTATACCTCGGTAATTCTTAGGATCATTTTTTGAGCCTTTTTTGTGAATGGTTGATATATATGATGTTCTCCATTCGATCAGCGTTTCTTCCCCATTCAGGCATCGTTGAAACATATTCTTCAACATTCTTAAAAGTTTTTCGGGTCCATACCTTATGAATTCCGGGTGGATCCCTCCAGGTCCAGGGGATTTTTTTATTTTTGTGTCTTTCACAGCTTGTTGCACTTCTTTTAGTTGGAGATCTATAGGAGTTAGATTATTTATTTGGTGTTGTTTTCCTAGAAAATTTTCACGTCTCTCTTCCAAAAGGTCTTTAAAGTGGTGTACCCAGTCTTCATTTGTTATGCCCCCTAAGTTAGGTATTTGTTTTTTTGATGTTTTTACCGACTTTATGGTCTTCCAGGCTTCTGAACTTCGGGTTCCTCCTAATTGTTGTTCTATGTACTCACATTTTTTCTGCCAAGACTGATTCTTTCTCTTTAGGACTTCGTTTTTAACCTCCCTATTTGCTCTTTTGTATTTTTGTCTCGTCACATCATCGTTCTTTTGAAGGAGTTTCTGGTAGAGTTGTTTCTTTTCTTTAATTTGTTGTTCTATTTTATCATCCCACCAGTCAGGTTTGTTATTCATCAATATTTTTCCGACAGATTCGTCCGCAGCCTCAAGAATACAAGCTTTTATATATTCGTACTCTTCTTCTATTGTTCGTTGAGTTTCGATTAGTTTTTGATCCAGTCTTCTAAGATATAAATATTTAGTACTTTCATGTTCAAAACTTTGTAAGTTATATTTTGTCGTTGTCAATCTATTCTCAGTGAGACTGCTGGTGGTCGATTGAAAAGATGTGTATCCTTGCCACCAGTGGAAGGATTGTATCCTTGCCACCAGTGTATCCTTGCCACCAGTTGCAGGGAATGTGTATCCTTGCCACCAGTAAGCGGTGATCAGATCCACAGTCGGCACCTCTCTTTACCCTAACATCTTGTATCTTGATTTGGGAGTTTTGTCGGGCAATGAGATAGTCAATAATCGATTTTAGTCCTCTTGTCTGTTGGTACCAAGTGTATTTATGTATATCTTTGTGAGCGTAAAAGGTGTTAGTTATTCTCAAATCGAACTGCTCACAAAGATTCACTAATCTTTCACCATTGTCATTTATGGTTTCTTCCCCGTGTCTGCCTACTACTCTACTATGTCTCTGTTTTCCGACCCGACCATTTAGGTCTCCTCCTATGATGACTTCATGACTGCGTGGAATTTGATCGATTATATCTCTGAGGGTATCTTCAAACATATCTTTAACGTGAGCTGTAGCATCGTTATTAGGAGCATACACACCGAGAATTGTCATAGTTCTTCCCCTTATTTGGATCATCAGTTTAATTATGCGTTCGTTCATTGGTTCCCAAGATTTAATGTATTTTTTCAATTTTTTGTGGATTAGAATAGATACTCCAGCACGTGCTCTTTCGTGTTTTTCCACTCCAGTGTATAAATGTATAAAATCGTTGATGTTTTCGATTCCGCTTCCCTTCTTCTTTGTTTCCGAGAGGATTGCTATATCAATGTGACGTTGGATGAATTCCATGATAACTTCCTTCTGTTTATTTCTTATACCTTGTATATTCCGTATACCTAAATTCACTGTCCATTTCCGTTGCTGTTTTCGTTTACTGTTATATCCGTCCGACATCCGAGGCGTATTTCTACTGGGTGTTTTAGCGTTTTTTTTTGTGTGTTTTCCGAATGTAAGGTTGCTGGCCTTACGACTCAACCCCCATGCTTGGAGGGCCGTCCAGTTTTTGTTTCACGGTGGGTATTTTATTTCCCCACTACCCTCCGATACTGCTGGTTTGCAGAACCGGCGAGCTTCCCCCAATTCCAATGGGGACGCACCCGATGGAGGTAACTGGCAAATCCCCACACGGGAATATATACCGTAGATTAAGAGACAAATACCTAACAAAAACTGATGATGTATTAATTGTAATACCCACCAAACAGGAGAACAATATAGAATAATATACACAGTAGGGTGGGCCAAAAACCCGTTTTTTTAGAATGTCGTTTAATAATACCGAAAATATTTTTCATTATGCCAAAAAAGAAATTTGTACCAAGGGAGAAAATTTTAGTTAGTCAAAGTTCAAAGTTTAAAAAAAAAAATTCTCAATTTACTTTGATCGGAAATTTAATTCTCTACAATAAAGATCCTTACACCAAATTAGGTATAAATAAAGAAAATATTATTGAAAAACTTTGAACTTTGACCAACTTTAAGGAACCTAAGATATCGACTTAAAATTTTTACCTTGGCGCAATTTTTTTTTTTGGCATAATGAAAAATATTTTCAGTATTATTCAAAGAAATTCGAAAATCACGGATATTTGGCCCACCCTATTATAGAGAATTAAATTTCCAATCAAAGTAAGTTTAGAATTTTTTTTTTGAAATCTGACTAAGTTTGAGGAAACTAAGATATCGATTTATTTTTTTTTTCCTTGGCACAATTTTTTTTTTGGCATAATGAAAAATATTTTCGATATTATTAAAAGAAATTCGCAAAAAAAACGGATTTTCGGCCCACCCTAATACACAGTATGTCGGAAAACGAAATAACAAAACTTTTTCAATTTTAAGGAAACTACTAGTGCCATCTCTTGAAACAATATATAAATTTAAAGCCGGATAACTTCTCTATAAAACGAGACCACCAATATTAGAATCAATCAACGGATTATCAAGTTATAGCGCTTCAAGGGTCAGTACCTTTTACCACTAATACTTTTTCACTCAGTATTTGTTGTCACCTAATCACAAAAACAAGATGGACAAAGAGCTAATTTAAAATTTTGTTTCAAGCTCGGTGAAACGTTTACAAAAACATTTGAATTTATAAAGAAAGTTTATGCTGATGAGTGCTTATCCGTAAACGTGTGTTCGAGTGATATAAATAATTCCAGGATACTCAAATTCGGAATACTTTGGAAATCGAAAAAAACAAAATTCGGTATGGTTGATAGAAAAAGTGTGTGAAATGATCGTCTATAATACGAATTCGACTATGAGATGGATACCGGACGAATTAAATACGACCGAAAACATAATTTATAAAACTTTGGATTTGAACAAACGGAAAGTCTATGCTCAATTTTTTTCATACCTAAAATCAAGACCAAGGAATTGCTCGCGTTGAACATTGCAAGGACCTTATTAACACAGCCAGGTACTGCACATTCCTGGAATCTATTATAATACGTGATGAGACTTGGTGTTTCAAGTTCGATCTTCAAACAAAGCGCCAAAGTGCTACGTCGAGGTTCCCAGACTTTCTGAAATCCAAAAAATTGCTTTTCCAGTAGTCATGAGACAAAATATTGTCGATTTGTTTTTAAGGCTTTAAGGGTATTATACTGCGAGAATTCGTCCCACAAGATTAAAATGTCACTAGTGAAATTATCAGGGTATTATAAAGCGTTTGTGTAAGAGAATCGTTCGAATGACGACTGAATATCGAGAAGTTGGTTTTTGTTGCACAATAATGCACAATTAATAACAGGACCATCGCTGATCGTGAATCTTTGTTGAAAAACAAGACTGCGTGCTTTAACATCCTCCGTATTCACCTGATTTATCTCCGACTGGCTATTTGTTGACATTACTACCCAAGTCGAAGAAGCCATGACGAGTTGCATTGAAGAGATTCTGAAAAACGACACAAAATATCTATGCTAGTATTGGTTGAACGGTGTGTAACATAACAGTTATAATTATCCTACTTAAATAACCATATAACTAAGTGTATAATTATTTCAACGAACGTAAAAAAGATAAAATATTTAACACTTCACAAACAAAGGTATCAGAGTAATTGTAAGGGTTTTAATTTAGCTTTCTAAGATAGAAATTAAAAATGAGTGGTAATGATGGTATTAATAGTGATTATTGTAGTAATAATAATGATGCTATCTGGACTTATTCCCGTTGATGTTATTTAAAGGTCCGGTAACCAAAATATCTGGTAACTGTGATGCGTGGTATCTGAAATGTTCTTCGTCTGAAATGTCCGGAGTCTGAGATGTACCGATTCTGGGATTTCCGAAGTCTGAAATTCCCGCAGTATGAAACCCTCTCGAATGGGGGTTATTTAATTTGGACCGGCTGCGGCGTCGACAACTAGGTCGCTATCCGTCTTTTTCTCCTGCACGACAGATCCGAACGAGGCGATGTTTTTAACTGGCCCTATGAATCCCTATGTTCGTTATTTTTTAAAATGCTACAAAGTTCCGTAATTTTTGCGACACACTGTGTATGGTATACGAGTGGCGATTCGTGAATTTGAAATATGGAGGTTCTGCATAGCAGCAGACGATTTATAAAATACATTTAACACACTAAAATTGAAAATAAAGGATATACATTTACCAGATTTAGTAAGCAAGTAAAAAATCTGTACAATTAAATGTCACGAAATATATGTAATTTTATATATAATTTTTTTGGGGAGACTGCAGCTCCGTAGCTCTTATACCAGCTGCTACTGTGGTATACTATATAAAACAGAAGAAATTATTAATCTTAAAGTCAAAACACGGACCCAACGATTGCAGTCGAAGTAATATCAAAGACATTAGTAAATTCCAATCACAACAGAAGATTTCTATAATCAACTCAATAAGCAGATGCTTTTCGTAATTATCGAATTGTCCAGAAAGTGAGTAGGAATGTTTTATTAGTTGTTTTTTTTTAACGCCTTTAAACAAAAATAGGATAAGTAATGTTTATTTACATATTATTAATTCTTATAGCATTCAAAAAATGAGGATTTTTTTTTCCGTACTCCACATAATAATTGGTCATTTCTTTAGCCGCCCCTCCAACGTCAGCAAGCTTCTCCCGAGACCGGTTTCGAGTCTTAAGACCTCATCAGTCGAGCTCGAGCTGAACGTTCAAAAAGACAATGCTTAAAAAATTCCTTGTTTTTTAAATATTTTCCACGAGTCCACTTGCAACTTGTCAAGTAATTGTTGTGATATTTACAATGTTTACGTTTTTATTCGTTTTGATTTACCTTCAGTTAATAAAGTTGTTTTAAGTTGAAATGTCGGTAGATATATTTAGGCATATACGCCACATTATACTTTTATATTTTAAAAAGGGCAAAAACGTTCACCAAACAAAAAACAAGGTTTGTGCATTTTACGGAAAGTGTTCTATTGGGGAGACTACGATGCAAAAATGCTTTGATCGGTTCAGAGGCGGATATTTTCATCTGAAAGACTGACATTGCTGCATAATAGGCAAAGGTCTACACACCACGGTATATGAGATAGCAAATAAATTAAATATTAGAAAATCAACCTTTTTGACCATCGGAAAAAAATGGATTCGTGTGCCAATAAAATGTATGGCTCTCTTACGAACTTGGTGAACGAAATTTGGTAAACCGAATCTATTCGAGCAATATTTTGCTGAAAAAAAATCTAAAGTTCAATTTCTGAACAATTACATTTACAATAACGAGCAATGCAAAAAATCTTGAAGATTGATAAAGTCAGCGGTTTTAAATGCAGTCAAAAACGGGCCCCATCCGGAGAAAAGTATGCTTTGCATCTGGTGGGATTGGAAAACCGACCACTACTGTTCACAGTTAGCTCAGCTCAGCTGAAGGTAGCAATTGAAGGCAAAAGGCTTGAATTAGCAACCAGGAAAAATGTTACGTTTCATCATCACAATGGATGACTCCACTTTTCAGTAAGGACCTGGCAAAATTTGTTGAGTTTCAATTGGAGGTGAAAAACAACCTGTTGATTTTTTTTTTGGTAATAAAGATGCAAATTTTTGGCAAAAAGGCATTATGAACCTACGAGTCGGTTGACAAGAACTTTTAAATAATATTGTTAAATACATAATATACTAATATCTCTTAAATAAATACCTACAAACTTTCCGAACAATTATATATTACAGTAAATTAAATATTGGATTTGCAATTGCTTAAATGCAAATATTGGATTTGATATCCACCTTCGCTTTCTTATTTTCCCATATGATGTCCTATCAATCTTCAGGCATTCTTTGTATATGTCCGTACCATCTTGATTATTTGGTTTTAATGTCCTCCACTTTTTCATGTTTTGTCCCTTCTAGATTTTCCCGCTAACCATCTCCAGAAATCCATTTTGATTATTTGCAACATTTTCTCAGTAGTTTACTTTGTTTGCCATAGTTAACTGCCCTGTAACTGTATGTAACAATACTTTTCAGAATGGTGTTGAATATTAAATGAGATTTTATTTATTATTTGAGATTTTTAGATATTATTGGTCCCATAGTATTGACTTCTTCCCTGCGTTCCCATTTACTGTCACTTACGTTCTTTCCAAAATCTCATCTTGCGTTATTCTCACTCCTAGGCATTTGTATGCTTCGCATTACTTAACTTCACTATTAATTTACACAATACACATGCATTCTATTTTATTAACATTTACTTCCAGTACTCATTTTGGATACTCTTGCACTAGTTCCACTAGTGAAAAGAAATGTTCATCTCTTGAGCTAACTCTCTAAGACTCATACGTCAACCACTCTACTCAATCCTCTTCTCGATCCTCTTTAAACACTTTATACCTTATATACCTCTGTTTTTAATATGCACAATTCCGCGATAAGGTTTCCTTTTTTTGTAACAAAGCAAACCAAATTTTTGTTGAAGCATATAAAATAATAATTATAAATATTGGTTCATGACATTTTTATCTAAAAATGATTTCATATAAATGACCGCCTCTAGATTTTTTAAAAAATTCTGTTTTGAAATACCAATTTTTGATCATTTTGTCGCATAAATCGGCATCTATTTCACCAGTGACTGGAATAGTGATAGTTTTAAGATCTTTAAGTGTTTGTAGTTTAATGGTGTGAATGTGTGAATGGTGTAAACTAATGATTTTACATGACCTCAGAGAACAAAGTCCTATGCAGTTACATTGCACGATCTTGGTAGCCAGGTAACATCGGCAATTCTTGAGATTACATGGTCACTGAACTTTTCTCTGAATAAATTGATTGTATAGCATCTTACACTATCTCGTTGAAACCACATGTCGTCCAGATCAAAATCATTCAATTTATGCCAGAAAAAAATCGGTAATCCTGTTTCTGTTACATTTTTTATTGACAGTAACTGCATTTCCATGTTCGTTTTCTAATAAGTACTGTCTAATTACACCTCCAGACTATAAACCACAACAAATTGATAATGTTTTTGGATGTAAAGGCGTTTGAAGAAGAGCATGTGGGCTTTCTTCACTCTAAATGCGACAATTTTGTTTATTTACCAAAAATGTATTCTTTAACCAAGAATGAACTTTATGGCTTAAGATGATTTTTTTATGAAATAATGGATCTGTTTCAAGGTGCTCGAAAGACCAATCTGCAAAATTTCTAAGCAACAAATGGTCATTGCTTTGAATTCCTGGGTTAACTAAATTTTATACGCCTTAAAATGCAAATCACGTCACATTTTTTTTCTACAGTCAAATAATTTTTTTTAACTACCCTACGTGGTGAATTCAGTTTAATATTTATTTATTCGATTCAAACAACAAATATCTTGTATCAAATTTAATTAAAATGTCGAATAGGAAGTGTAAACAAAGTACTGATCGTTTTTGCTACGTTTGTGGATAGTCTATATATTCAAAAAGAAGAAGACCCATTGCAGATTCGTTAAAAACTGGATACCTTCATTATTTTGGATTTCCTGTTGCAAACCAAAATAAAAAGTGTGAGCCTCATGTGTTTTGTGAAAGCAGTAAAATTGTTTTACTCAAGTGATCATCAAAAGATAACATATACCTTCCATGTGGTTCACCAATGTTATGGAGAGAACCCAGTAATCATGAAAATTACTTTTATTTTTGTGTTATGAAGACAGTAGGATATAATACAAAAAACAAGGTGAGTATTGTATATGCCGAAAATCCGTCTATTATTAAGCCAATTTTACATTCAAAGGGTCTTCCATATCCAATTTATCCCGATAATTCGAGTCAAAATATATTAGATGGCAATAAAAGTAATGTTGAATTTAAATTGATCTCTAGTGGTTCTGAAGACTTCTCTCTTCAAGGAAACACTCCACATTTAATTAACCAAGCCGAATTAAATGATCTTATAAGAGATTTACAACTACCAAATAAATCCCCAGTTTGAAAGTCTTTTATCTGTTAATGAAAAAGCTGCTTGGAAGTAATTCAATATGGTTGTCGAAGCATTTTTGGGAAATAACAAAAGTGAAAATTATAACGATATTGTTGCTGATTTATTGAAAAATGTTCAAGGGAGTGAACATGTTATTGAAGTTTCATTTCCTGCGCTTGCATTTGAGTTTTTTCCTTGAAAACTTAGGAAGTATGAGTGACGAACAGAGGGAACGTTTTCAAAAAGATTTAAAGATTTTCGAAGAATGACATCAAGAATTTTAGGATGAAAACATGTTAGGAGATTTCTGTTGATCCGTTATAAGAGAAACCGATCCAAAAAAATTATAAAAAGAAGGCGAAAATTAGCCAATTTTTTAATAATCAAACTAAGATTTTTTTTCCATTTTTAAGTAAATATTATTTCTAAAAGCAGACGGTGACAGAATTATTTATTATTTTTCTGGATAACTCTTACCTAAATAAACAATAATTAATAACTTTCAGCTGCGGTATAAAAACCGTGCGAACTAGTGTTATCATTCCCACTTTGATTTATAGGTTGGCTGGATTCTTAGCATCACAAGCACTACCATACATACCATTGTTATATAACATATCTTATATAACTAGACTATATACATCACATATAACTATAACTAGACAACATCAATAATACTATATTTATGGAACAATATCAATTTTTGTTTACGCCCCCTGTATATACTGCTTATATTTCTTGGTGGCCTTACAGTGGACGCCATTACCCGTATGCACAAATTTACATTAACTATTAACGACCGTCCAATTAAAATGAAAAACCATTCTCAATCTGTTTGCGGTTCTGTCGCAGCACGAAGCAGTATCTTTAGTTGCTACCTGGTTTTCCATTTGAGGCCAGGAACACTGACCTGCTCTTTAACATTTAACGCCCGAATCATTAGCATTTAAATGGTTTTCGAGCTGGATAAAACATATAAACCATTACTTCGGTGACAATTTGCAAAATGCAGGCGCCAACTAAAGAAATCGTTTTATACGATGGAGGATGGTATAACGCAAATATATTCTAGAGTTTTACTGGAGAATAAGATTACATAATAATTTAAACTTTTTCCATACAGTATTAAATGGGCTCTTAAAGCACAGAAAAAATAAACGAGATTATTATTTTATGTGTGTATGTAAACACAGTGTAGTCCGTAATTATAAAAATTGAAAATCATGAGAAATTTTCTAATAAACTTTTGATCAGTCTCAGATCAACCTTCAGATTTCTAAAATATAATTTGAAATGTCTTAATAATTATGAAACAGTTTGAAATAAAAACTTAAAACTTGCAAGTATAGCACAAGTCACTATGATGCCTAATCTGGTGATATTGCAAAAAAAAATAAAGATTCAACCATCAGATGAATATGGAGGATATTGAAGCACACAGACTTGTTTTTTCGCCAAAAATTCACGAACTGCGATGGTCCTGTGTCTGATTATCTTGCAGGAAAAACCAAGTTCCTGGCACTCAATATTCGGTCTTTACTCAAACGATTATTTTCCACAAATGCTCCATAACACCCAGAAAATATTCAGTAGTCATATTTTGAAACTGTGGAACGAATGCCCAAATACCTATATAGTCGTAAAAACATTTATAACTACTTATTGATTAATTTGTCCGTTACATTGTAATAGTTCATCTTTTAAATCGAATAAAACCTTTTGATTTATAACTGCATTGACATTTGTAGTACAAGGTGACATTTATAAATAAAAAATAAAGTCGATGCTTTTTTAATCATCCTGTAATGTTTTAGTATATATAATTATATTTGATTTACTGATGAATTTAAAAAGTTGCTTAGGTAGTTATGATGAACGAAAAACGGTTAGCTTTTCGGAGTAAAAGGCCAAATGTAATTTTAGCATTAGAATGGCATATCAACGCAGAAATTATGGTATATCATGAGTAGATCACCCTTATTAACCATCAGAGGGAGTTTAGGCAAACAATAATCTGCAAGCGTATCCAGACCTCATCCTTAACTAAGAATACACCAAATCGCATACAGCTTGTCAAACAGCGCAGTTTTAGAAGGGTCTGCGATAGCGATACTGGACTGGCCAGCTAGAATCCCATACTTATCACACATAAAACATATATTGCATAGCATCGGTTTTGAGAGATTGCCTTGGCCACCAGCAACATGAAGCTTGAAGCAACTTGAAGCACCTGGAATATCTTGCCTTACCAATAAAACATATAAATTATCTAGTAAGGCAGAGTAACAGATTGCTTTTTGGAGTGAAAGGCTAAATGTAATTTTATCATTAGAATGGCATATCAACGCAGAAATTATGGTATATCATGAGTAGATCACCCTTAGTAACCATCAGAGGGAGTTTAGGCAAACAATAATCTGCAAGCGTATCCAGACCTCATCTTTAACTAAGAATACACCAAATCGCATACAGCTCGTCAAACAGCGCAGTTTTAGAAGGGTCTGCGATAGCGATACTGGACTGGCCAGCTAGAATCCCATACTTATCACAAATAAAACATATATTGGATAGCATCGGTTTTGAGAGATTGCCTTGGCCACCAGCAACATGAAGCTTGAAGCAACTTGAAGCACCTGGAATATCTTGCCTTACCAATAAAACATATAAATTATCTAGTAAGGCAGAGTAACAGAATGTTATAATTATCGTAGTTGATCTGCTCATTATCAAACATATTTCGAATATATACCCAACGTCAAAACAATTTTGTACTATCCGAGAGCAATCATCAAGCAGAGTATTAGTTTGGAAAGTACAGCCCTGTATTTTGACAACTGTCATACTAAAATGTCATCCAAAGTGTGATTTGCTTAATTTAAGGTTTGCTATTTTGCAATATGGATCTTTTAACCACCGAACCATGTTATCGAAACGCGTTAGAATTGTTAAAAGTTTTTACAAAAATGGTGATTCTGCCGTAGCCACGTTTCGCGCCTTACGAGCAAGGTATGGTCGCCATAATCGTCCTCCTGAGCGCACAATTTCCAACACAGTCAAGAAATTTGAAAATGCTGGGTCTGTTATGAATGTAGTAAGACATGCGCATCATTGTAACGTTCGCTCCATGGAGAATGTAGTTACTGTTAGTGAAAGTGTGGCTGAAGACCTAAATTTATCGATTCCTCTTCGTTCACAGTCTGTAAGCTGATCTTACGGCACATTATGACATATTTTGCATTTAAACTTACATCTTCATCACTACAAAGTTTATCTTATGTAAGAATTGAAGCCAGCCGACCATGGTTTTCAGCAATGAATCTCATTACTCCACAAGTGATTGTGGAGACTCCATTGCATCTCTAAAAGGTGACTTGGTGCGCGTTATGGTCTGGTACTTTTTGGAAAATGAAGAAGAAGTGACTATTAACGTCAATTCTGAACATTATAGCCGTATGATAATCGATTATTTTGGGCAGAAATTGAAGAGTTCGATCTAAGCGATGTGTGGTTCCAACAAGACGGCACCACAAGCCACACAACACGACCAATTTTGGCTTTATTGCGCGAGAAATTCCCAAGCCGAGTAATTTCGATATTTGGTGAAGTCACTTGGGCGCCGAGATCATGCGATTTGACACCCTAAAACGAGCCAAGAATATAACACTGATAACATTTCGGTATATTAAGTTACTCACACTAAACCTATTTTAATTAACAGCTCACATTTGCACATTATACTATGTCGTTATATACTGGAAAAGTAAATTATCACTATGAAAAATATATTTTGGAATGTAATTTTTGTATATACATAAACGGTTTTATGGATAACAAAACTCAAAAATTCAACAGACATTTGATACATTATATATATTTACAATCCAGATACATTATATATATTTACATTAGAAGACATTAGAAGTTAAATATATATATATATATATATATATATATATATATATATATATATATATATATATATATATATATACTCGTACATGGGTGAATTTCAAATTGATCATGTTGCCATTTCGGACCCCAATTATAAAGAGATTTTGAACGTTCAAGTTAGGAAAGGAGCTAATATAGACCCAGATCACTACTTGACTACATTCAAACTTAGCTTAAAACCTTTTTATATAAGTTATTATATATATATATATATATATATATATATATATATATATATATATATATATATATATATATATATAATAACTATATATATATATATATATATATATATATATATATATATATATATATAATATCATAAAAAGCTGGATAACTTATAACACCAACAATCGATAACTCTCAGCAGCCGTTTTCCTCAAATGAAAGAAGCTTATTAAATTTTCCCGCAAAACGTTTTTTTTTCAGAGCTATGAATAACTATGTTACATCTATATCATGTTACATCAAGTACATCTATATAAAGTTTCTAAGAGGTAATATTACACTAGATGTTATGTTTTGACTAAATTAAATATAATAATGAGGTAAACCTATATGATCTTATTAATTTGGAAAGTCATAAAGTTGTGAAGTTAGTTAAACTAATTAACTAAATACCACGTCAGAAACAATTAACAAGACATACTACCGAACTTCGAAACCTGAAGCCTTGTAAACTTGTAAATAGAAGACAGGAAAATAAAACTTCCGCCGAGAAGTTTTACAACGACGTAGGTTATATGAGGCAAATGACAGATTTTCTTCAGAATACTTTTTCAGACAGTGATCATCATCCGAGGTAGTTTTGTGCTGCTATAAAATAAATTATTTTGATTAAATCCACTAAACATCAACTACGTTGGCCATTTAGTGTATTTTTCTAATTCATACATTCGTCAATATCGAAACGAAATCTACTATCAAAGTCTCATTTCAAGTCTGAATGGATTATTCACATAAGTTACATAGAAAAACACCTACACCGACGTTAGGAGTTGAATCTGTTATTACCTCATAGACCACCATACGATTCGACTGTCACCCTAGACACAGTGCCAACATGGCCTATAAAATAATTTTATAAAAAAATTGGAGTATATGTTATATAATAATATATATAATTCGTATTCGGATGGCGTATATATGTAATACCCTTACATATTACGGCATCCGTTGGGTCGGCGAGAGTATAGGTTGCTGACTGTAGGTGGGGTTTCCCTATTCTTGATGGGAGAACATGTGTCGGTACCCTGACGAGCCTGAACATCGAGCGGCGAAACATGTGCCCTCCAGTTGCAGGAATGAGTGGGGCTCGCAATCAATTCAGAAACTTCGGGTGGCACAGAGGGGAATGGAAAGATGTATGCTTGGTATTACAAGACGAGACAGAAAGTCCTGCGCATGGATCAGGCAACAAACAAAAGTCTGGCAGAGGCAGAGGCAGAAGAAAGCCCAAGACCGTGAAAGTTGGAAACATGCTGAAGAGGCCTTCCTTCTGCAGTGGATCGATACAGGCTGATGATGATGATGATGATTTATATATATATATATATATATATATATATATATATATATATATATATATATATATATATATATATATATATATATATAAATATGTATCCAACTAAACAACCTCCTAATCCAGTTAAACAAAATCCACCCCAGAATACAGTTCCCCGTGTGGGGTTGCTAGTCCTCCATCGGGCGCCTCCCCAGGTGGCGGATTGGGGAATGCTTCCCTGAAAAGGGTGGTACCGGGGAAATGAACCAAAAATGGAAAATGGGAAATGAACCCGGGGTGGACCAAAACTAGCATATTTCCCACGGGACCTGGAGTTGTCTCTAGGTGCGGGGATTGACGCCCCCGGGACTCGAGTCTTTCCTTAAGCTAATCTGTTTTGCGTACCGTAGTAAGGGCTGAGTGGCACCTGAGGATATCGGGTGTCGTGAACGGTGCCTCTGGAGTATCTCCCGCCCCTCCAGTGTAATTAGGGTAGCCCGGGTAAGGTGCACTGCCCCGGTGGTTAATTCTTTTATCCTTACTCGTGGAATTCCATGGATTTTGTATTTAACAATTCTTCCTTTCCCTTCATTCCAGGGTCGAAAAGACCCAGGACTGAGTCTCCTTCTTCGTTACAAAGCTCTGATTTTGATAGATATTTTATTATTAGCAGGATAGATGATTTCTTTGAAAAAGTATCGCCATTTATTTTAGCAAAAGCCATATCCGGTTCTATTGGAGATATCGAATCAGTAAAGAAACTTAGAAATGGAACGCTGCTTCTTGTCACTAAGACTCTTAAACAGTCAGATCTCCTCTGCAAATTACAAAAACTGCATGAATATGAAATTAAGGTTGAGCCCCATAGATCACTCAATTTTTGCAAAGGAGTAATTTACAGTCAGGATCTCTTAGTTTGCAATGAGGAAGAAATTTTAGCAAATCTTGCTCCCCTCGGTGTAGTGGCGGTTAAAAGAATTCTCTCCCGTAAAGATGGCATCCTATCTCCTTCACCTAACATAATTCTGACTTTTAGAAGACAAAAACTTCCTGATCGCATCAAGGCCGGTTTTATGGTTCTAAACGTTAAACCATATATTCCGAATCCACTTAGATGTTTTACTTGTCAAAAATTTGGACATCTTTCAGCTAGATGTAACTCTCTCGCGATCTGCCCGTCCTGTGACAAATCTTCACATGGAGATACTGTCTGCTCTCCCCCTTCTATTTGTCCTAATTGCTCAGGGGAGCATTCCCCTCATTACAAAGGTTGCCCTAAATTTAAAGAGGAGTTTTGCATTCAAAAGCTAAAAACTTTAGAAAAAATTTCATATTTTGAAGCGCGCATGAAATTCCGTTCTCTAAACCCCTCTTTGCCTCCTCTTAACTCTTCGTATGCTACGGTCATCACCAAGTCAAAGCCCTCGAATTCAATTGCCACTCAATGTGATTTACCTCCGTCAACTTCAGCTTCTTCTCGGAGCCGTCTGGCATAGCCCCTTCCTCTACCCTCGTGAAACATCTACCCTCCCCCACCACTCCTCTTTTTTTCTCATCTAGTGCCCTTATCCCTCCTCATCTTTCTCGCAATCCTTCATCCTCTTCATTTTCCAACTCTCCACCTTCCAAATATATCAACCAAAACTCCTCTAACCCTTCAACTTATCAGCCGGTCTCATCTTCGAAAGCTTCTTCCCTTTCCTCTTTATCTAAATCTGCGAAATCATCTCGTCCTTCCAGTAGGCACACTAGCGGGATTGACATGGACACAGACTTAACATCCAATGACTGGTCTAAATCTTCTTCCTCTTACACTAAAGCTAAATCTCAATCCAAAACTGTCTCTTCTTGCTCTAAATCCCAAGCTTCCTCTTCAGAAGGTAAGATTTCCCGCCCTACTACATAATCTCTACTCTCTTCCTCTTCAATCCCATAATCCAATGGAACATTAACGGTCTGCTACATCGTATGAAAGAGCTTAAACTCCTTATTGGATATTTTCACCTAGCTTTAATTCTTCTCTAAGAAACTAATCTTAAACCCTCTTGCAACCCTTCTCTAAAAAACTATTCCATCACTAGAAATGATCGGTTAGATGCCAATCGAGCTGCTGGAGGTGTAGCCATTCTTTGTCATTCATCTATTGACATCTCTTCAGTTACCCTTACCTCTCCCTTAGAAGCTGTGGCAATTAGAGTTGGTCTTGATCGCCTCATCACTATCTGTTGTCTTTACCTCTCCCCCTCTGACCCCGTCTCCTCTGAAGATCTTATTGACTTGGTCCATCAGCTCCCTCCTCCTTTCCTCCTATGTGGAGACTTTAAGGCCCACAATCCATTGTGGGGTTCCTTCCATTCTGACACCCGTGGAACAATGATAATTGTTTAATTTATGATTAATTTACCCCTTCTCAACTCATTATCCCACACTCATTTCAGTTCTGCCAATGGGATATTCTCTTGTATTGACTTGTCTCTCTGCTCTCCCTCCCTTGTTCTTTCGCTGCTTTGAAGCCCTCTTGAGGACCTTCATGGTAGTGATCACTTCCCCATTATCCTCTCCGAAAGCAACTCTAATATCCCTCTTTCATCCCGCAAAATATATAAAATATCCCAGGCAGACTGGGGGCTCTATCGATCCTCGTTTCAATGTCCCATATTTGTTGAAGGAGACTGTGATGGTAACATTGAACGCTTCACTCATGCAATTCACCAGTCGGCGGTACTAGCCATCCCTGTCAATAACCTTCATTCTTCCCGCCCTCCTGTTCCTTGGTGGAACCCAGAATGCCGTTCTGTTATTAAAGCCCGTAAAACAGCTCTCAATAAGTTCAAACGATACCCTTCAATGGAGAACCTCATAGCCTTCAAGAGGCTCCGAGCTCTGGCCAAACGTACTATTACTCGTGCTAAGCGAAACTCCTGGTCGCTTTTTGTAAACTCTTTTAATCAATGCTCTTCTAGCCAGGACTTCTGGAATAAAGTCAATCGTCTTCGTGCTAATTCCTGCGGCCACATCAATGGTCTTCTAGTTGACGGAAATTGGATCACTGATCGCATCCTTGTAGCTAATTCTCTAGCAACCCATTACTCTTTTGTCTCCAGTGATCGCAACCTCGGTCCCTCTTTTCGTCTCAGAAAAGCTCAGGTAGAATTTCTTCACAATTTTCATGAGCCTTCTGCCTCTCCACTAAACTCCCAGTTTTTTCTTACAGAGTTGTCTCGAGCCATTCGTCGTTGCAAACATTCCTCTCCTGGTCCAGATGGCATTCTTGTCCCCATGATCTCGAACCTTCCAGATCGGGCTTTATCCCTTCTTCTCCTAATATTTAATGATCTGTGGTCAACTGGAACATTTCCTTTTTCCTGGCGTAAATCTATCCTTATACCTATCCACAAACCCAATAAATCTAGGACCTCTCCTCTAAGTTATCGCCCTATCGCTCTTACTAGTTATCTGGGAAAGCTGCTGGAGCGGATGGTACACTTCCGACTTTCCTGGTTTCTTGAATCTCACGCACTCATCCATGATAACCAGCTGGGTTTTAGACCTCACAGATCTACTCTTGACCATCTTGTGGGTTTGGAAAATGATATTTCGTTATCCTTCGCTAAGGGACATCATCTTATAGCAGTATCTGTAGATCTTAGCAATGTTTTTGACACAGTCTGGCGTTATAATATTGCTGCCACTCTTCATTCTTGGGATGTGAGAGGTAATTTCCTGAAATACATCCACAACTTCATGTCTTTCAGGTCATTTCAAGTTCGTGTCAATGACACCTTATCTGATTCCTTCCCCCTTGAAAATGGACTTTCACAAGGGTCCGTGCTTAGTCCTTCCCTGTTTAACATTGCTATAAATAGCATCTGCTCCTTCCTCCCTAACTCTATTTCCTTTAAATTCTATGCAGATGATATTCTACTCTATTACTCTTCTCCTAGCCCCAGAACGTGTGAGAGAGTTCTTCAACGCTCTCTTAACTCCCTCACCAAATGGTCATCTAACTTTGGCTTCTCCTTCTCGCCAAATAAATCATCTTCTATCCACTTCTGTCGAAAGCGAAATTGCCCTCGTCGCCATTTGTTTTCTCTTTGCAACTCTCCTGTTCCTTCTGTTAACTCAATAAAATTTCTTGGCCTCACTATTGACAGCAGACTAAATTGGAAAAAACATCTTTCATTTCTTAAATCCCATACATCTCGGGACCTTGGTATATTAAAAGCGCTCTCTCATCAAAAATGGGGCTGTGACCACCTCATCCTTCTCCACCTTTACAAATCCCTCATCAGGCCAAAAGTTGACTATGGTTGCATCGCCTACATGTCTGCCCCCGCAAGTTATCTCCATCGGATAGATGTGGTGCAAAACTCGGCCCTTAGATTAGCGCTAGGAGCGTTCAGAACCAGTCCCATCCCCAGTCTTTATTGTATTTCTGAAATTACACCACTTAATATACGAAGGTTGGATCTTCTTTTGAGATATGCAGTAAGTCTTAGATGTAGACCCTTCATTCCTTCTTATCAATCTTTCTTTGGCTCTCTTGATTTCCCCAACCAAGTTTTTTCTCAGCGATTAAAGAATTCGGGCACGGCTCTTTTCAATTTTCTTCTTGACTCTGGTATTTCTTTGCCCCCCTGTCACCCAATAACTTTCCCCCCACAAGCCGCCATGGTTACTTCAGCGCTGTGTCCCTAATTTCAGCCTTCTTCCATATAACAAACCTTTTTCTGGTCTCCCTTCTCCTGCTACCATCTTCCCTAAAATCATTCAAGACCTCCGACCTGATAACATTATTTACACTGATGGCTCCAAGTCAATCGATGGAGTGAGTTCAGCCTTCGTTCACGGTAATTTTACTTGTGTTTTTTGTCTTCACACCTGGAATAGTATCCTTTCTGCCGAACTTTTAGCCATTAGAGAGGCCATTTCTTATATACTGTCCCGTCCAAATTCCAATTGGCTTATCTGCTCTGATTCCTTAAGTTCTCTTCAATCTCTTGTTTCTCCCCTACCTTCGCCTCTAGTTCTTAACATTCTTTCCCTCATCCATGAATCCTAATCTAAAGGGTCAGTAGTAAAATTCCTTTGGATCCCTGGCCACGTAGGCATATTGGGCAATGAACGAGCAGACTACTACGCCAAAATGGCTCTAAAAGAAAATCTTCCTATCTTGCCCCTTTTCCATCACCGGGATGCTTTCTCCTGCATCTCACTAATTGTTCAAGATATTGTTCAATTCGATTGGGATACTTTGGGTTACGCCTCTACGTTATATACAGTGAAACCTAAATTCTTCGAATGTAGTGCCCCTCCAGCTCTCGACCGTCATCTTTTTGTAAAGTGGAATAGGCTTAGAATCGGGCACTGTCGCTTCTCACATGGTCATCTAATAAGTGGCGACCCTCCGTCAGTATGTACCTTATGTGGTGCTCCTCTTTCTGTTCGTCACGTCTTACTAGAGTGCCCTTCGCTATCTGCTCTAGCACAAAGACATAGACCCTAGAGACCTTCCATCTATTTTGTCCCCTCATTACTCCAATTCTCTTTTTGAATTCCTCCGATCCTCTTCCTACTTTCCTTTGATATAATCCATCTCTGTTATCTTTAAACTCCTCTTTCCCTTAAAATTTTCATCTACTCCCTTCTCTTAATTAAGCTATTCCATGCATTACATCTGGCTGTTCCTTCATTTACGGTCTACTGCCTTTTAACGTTTGAGATCCATTGGAATATGGAATACACTCTATATTTCATATTACTTTCATTATACACTTTATATACAATATTAACTATATTTAATTTTCATTAGTTCTTATATATACACTCTTTATTATGCATACACTCTTTATGGGCTGCCAAATGGCCTCAGTCATGGCCTCCTCATTATAACGAAACTTTCTGGAACACTCGTATTCACAGTGTATAGGAAACCAACTACACCGATCGATACCTCAACGCTAAATCCCATCATTATCCTTCTCAAATCTAAGGAGTAGCGAAGACCTTGATTTCTAGATCTTTCCGACTGACACTACCAGATACACGAAGCGAGGAACTACCAAAAATTTCCACAGCCCTTAGACAAAATGGATATACAGAAAATTGTATCAGGAAGACCATTCGCCGTCAGGAAACCCAAACACGAAGAACAATCATGATCATGAACAATTATGAACAATCATGAGGATCATGAACCAAATACACCAAAGGTCGTGCGTAAAAGGAATCACAGATAGGATAGACAGATTACTAAGGAAATATAAGATCAGAACAGCCTACAACCTGCACAAAACTGTTGCAAACATCCTAAAAAATCCCAAGGACAAAGAATGGAAAAGCATGGGGTATATAGTATATCTTGTTCCGACTGCAACAGCGCATATATAGAATAAACTAACAAACGAATATCGGCCAGAATACAAGAACATAAAAACAACTTAAAAAACAAACAAACCGCTTCTGCTCCCACCAGCACCATCTACAAACAGGACATAAAATTAATTTTGAAGCAGCGGAAGAAATAGCGAATATTGAAAACTACAAGGTCCGAACAATCAGAAAAGCCCTTGAAATAGAAGAAAGAGGTGAGCTAAATATGCGAAACGACGCTCACAAAATTCCAAAAGTATGGAAATGTATGTATGAAAAAAGAAGAAACGCGGCAACGTGGCGGCGAGGTAGAAAAGTCTATAAACGGACGCTCGACATCATTGCCAAGCGCCGCAACAGTTGGACTCTTCACTTGATACGGACAACACTTGAAAATGCCAAATGCGACTTTGGTGAAACGTCGCAACTCTTCACAGAATCAACGGATCGACTCCCGGTATTGATATATATATATATATATATATATATATATATATATATATATATATATATATATATATATATATATATATATATTCACCACATATACCACTGATCAAATAAGCTGCAAAATATAAATCAATTCAAATAAATTAAGATGATGTCTTTTAAATACCTATCATTCATCGCAATGACCAGGTTGTCAAAAAATCACAACCATTTATAATATTTATAATATATATTTAATATACAGGGTGTAATAGCCAATAACGTTTCTTTGCAGTTTTATGAAAAATAAGTTTTTTTTAAAACATGTATCCAGGCATGGATGCTTTATTTCGATAGCCTTTTAAGGTGTTGTTGGAAAAAAAGTGTAATATTTTTATAGTCCGTAATATACATTTCCGCATAAATTTAGTTTGTTTTGTTTAAAAAAAAGAAAACCTACACATTATTGTGGTTTAATGTCAAAGTTGAAATTAGTAGCAATAATTGTTCACATCACTGAACGTTTTAACGTTCTCGTCATATTAAGAAACACATGATTAATTGTTTTATTATCAGCTATCAAATTCAAGATGTTCAAAATTTCCCCCATCTCATTACTCGTGAAAGAAACTTCGTCGACTTATAAAATATTGAACAAAAAAATAGGATTCCCTTGGTTCTGGCCAAAAAAAAGCATTCACAGTATTTTTGTCTGTGTGAAAAATCAGTGGGTAAGAGTGCTTGTACGCTTTCTTCTAAGTAGAATTCAATAGGGAACCACCTTGTCGCGTAACACTCCAAGTACTTCTAATAAAATCATCTTCAACAAGATAAAAAGTTTGTTCTTCGGCGTCAGTGCGCATTTGTCGCTGCCGCTCATATTCTTGAAATTTTGGAACAACACTAAACGTATCCAAAAGTTTTTGAGAAAAAGACAAATATTTACCGAGCTGGAAGCAGTCTTTGGGTTTTTGTGGAGGCTCAGCGTAAATAACAAGCATTTCGTGATATTCGAGTAAGAATATATTTTTGGTTATAAGTATAACTTAAATGCATTCACTGCAACACTGAAATATTTTTGTCGATGTTTTAAAATATTATTGTCGTAGCGATATTGGCTGATATGGGGTATGATCTTCATTTTTTTTTAATCTTAACAATGTGCATTAATATATTTGTAGTTTATTCGTTAAATAATAAACAAATTAAAACTTGCCAAATGTGCTTTTTCACGTAATTATTTAAAATGTAAATTTTTATCATAATGAAAAATTGCACAGTGAGTTTGTGGAGAATATTAACAATATTCAAAAAAACAAGGAATTTTGTTTCCCGTGCTCCACGTTAAAATTGCCCAATCCTTCAGTCGTCATCAAACGTCAACAAGCGTTTGCCGAAACCGGTTTCTGGCCTTAAGCCATCATCACTTGGGCTGAATTGAACGTTTGAAAGAAACTGAATGATTAGACTTAGACTTTAACTTGGTTTTTAAGATAGCCCTCGGACTCCTACTTATTTTGCCTGAAACTGTACCCAGAAACGGGCTGGATTTTGTGCGGTTTGAAGGCCTTTTCTTGACTCAGGAAGTTACCGAAAATTTCAGCCCTTATGGGAAATTTTTTTTTTTCAATTGAAATTCAGGTGAACTTGTATGTCTGTATTAACTGTCTAACACTTAAAAACCGTAAAAACAACAATTATAAATTAGATTCCGAAATAACTTCATGATATTGTTCCATTTTTAGAAATTTGCGCTGCACAGTTCTCATTAGTATAATTTAAAATAATCTAGAAGTAAAGTTCTTGTTAATATTTTTTTCACCTTAAATAAAATTTAATTCAAATTCAATAAATGTTTTCAATCATCAAATTGATTAAATTAACGTGATATTATAATCGAAATATACATTATTGTTAGTTCATGTTTGTTCACATTGTATCTAATTGGATGCCACAGATGATATGAAGTAAATTCTATTGAAACTAATTGAAAATAATAAACCTAATAATGTTTGACATTGTCGAGTAGGAAATTGGTTTGCGGTTAGCTGTCGGCCTTATTTAGCTTCCAACTTTAGAACAAGATCAATATCTGTATACACAATAGATTAAGTTTGTCGATTTATTGTTTTAATTAAAGATGATTTTATTACGGTTATTAATAGTGTTATTTTTATTTAATTTGAAATATATATGCAAATGACTGAAAAAGCTCCAGTAATAAGGTAATTATAATGGTTTAAATGTTTTGCTAATATTATGATGAGAAAATATCTAATATTTTTTTAATAAGTAGCACTTACTCTACTGGAATAATACAAAGTATGTCAGAAAAATAGCGGATCTTTCTAAATTTAAAGCAAATAATTATTATATATTGAACCAATATACAATCTGAAAGATGTACATCTCCTCCATAAAACGAGACCGCCATCATTAGAATTGATCAACGGATTGTCAAGTCATAGCGCTTAAACTCAGTACATTTTATCAACTCGTCATAAAAAAACGATGGAACAAAGGTCTGATATTAACTTTATGTCTTCATTAATTGAAATGTTTCTCTAAAAGATCGGTAAAACTTTTACAGAAACATTTCAATTAATGAAAAAGTTTACAGTGATGATTGCTTATCCCGTACGCATAAGTTCGAGTGATACAAGCGATTCCAGGATGGTTCGTGATGCTTTGAAAGTCGACCCAAAGCCAGGCCGGCTAAAAAAATCGCGATAAGTTGGAAGAAAAAGTGCATAAAATAATCGCCTACGATATAAATTTCACTGTGAGATAGATTGCGGAAGAATTAAATACTACAAATTTACGAAATTTTGACAATGGATTTAAACCAGGGGAAAGTCTGTACTCGATTTCATCTCACGGGACCGTCGCTGTTCGTGCTGTTTTGGCAAAAAACAAGTGTGTGCGTTTTAACATTCTACGTATTTGCCTGATTTATCTCCATGTGAATGTTTCCTATTCCAGAAACTCAAACTGCTCATAGAAGGAAAGTTTTGTGACAGTGTTACACAAATCCAAAAATGCCAACCCATGACGAGGGTAATTGAAGCGACTCCCCCAAACGACATGAAAAACCTATGCTAGCATTAGTTGAACATGCCCACAAATATATTGATGCGGAAGGGATGTATTTTGAATAAAAATAAATTATTTTGGTAAAATAACTAATTTATAATAAATTTAATATTGGCTCTGTATTTCATCGTCTTTTTTTGACGAGATGATAAGATACTGACACTTTAAACGCTATTACTTGACAATTCGTTTTATCCGTTCTAATGTTAACGGTCTCGATTTATGTAATGTATGTGAACGGGATTTACAGCTTTCATATTATATATTGTTTCAATAAATGTCACTTGTGGTTTTTTTTATTGTGTACAACCCATGTATAAAAAGGACAAAAACTGCAGTACAAACAGTACAGTTACCTAATACAGCTAAATGTAATATATAAAATTCTACCCAACATCCTGAAAAATATAACATAAGTTTATTCCAAAGCAATTATAGATGACTATCGATGCGACTGGCCCAAATAAATCAATAACTAAAAACATCTTCATATTAAAAAAAATACAGAAAAAACATACAAATATGACTTAGATCTCCAAAATGTATATCCTCATCTGGCCCAAACTAAAAATGTAATATTTATTTTCTCCGCCCAATGTCCAGCAAAAAGGATAATGAATTTTTGGTCTTACAGCCCAGAATTTTCGACATGTTTTTTTACATGATATAGTGAGGATGGAATTTTTATATTTTTTGGGGATATATTGGTACAATATCTTGACAATTGGCACCACGCGTTTGATCTGATATTTTTAGCTCTTTTAAAAGGACATCGGACCGGTAATGCATAATCTGCTGATTTATGTTTGTGTATTTAAATAGACATTGGGCTAGTAAGGCATTATAATCAGCTGCATTATATTTGGGTGTAATGAAAAACATAAGATGCTAAAAATCACAGTATGTTTATTATTATTTAGAAAAAATTTAAAATAACGGTCAATTTATACACAATCAAGTCATATAGACTATTTTCGGAACTTAAGAAACAATGAAAATGCAAAATTCACATATGAAAAAATAATTGTACCTTATAAATCTATTAGGAGATCTAATTGTCAGTCTTAATGAACCTGTGTAATCTTTGTAGTCCTTGAATTACGTTTTATATTTTGAGTATGAGGTCGGTACATAAAATAATGAAAAAAGAAATAGCCACATAGACTAAAATGAAAACAATAAATTTGCTTAACAAAAACAAAAACTTTAAACCTCTCCCAAGTCTACGTGTATTCGTTTCATAATAAACTGATTGTCACTTACATGATATAATGACAAATAAATCATAACAACAAACTAAAAACACAGTAACTAAGTTTAACTTCTCTCTGAAACCATATCTCTATTGGTATCCAACAAAAAAAAACTAATCTTGATGAAACTCTAACTAACAGTTTCTGTTTTTAATAAGGCACAAGTAAATTTGACACGAAATGCACTAAAAACATGTATTGTTATAATGACATTGTCTTCAACGGTTCTGTTTTGTATTCAGTTCAGGCATATGCTTTGCTTCATGTGTTCGTTGTTTTTTAGATGATATCGGATTCTTGTCTTCCTCTTTTTCGAGGTGCATTAGCATTATCTTCTTGGTTCTCTTCATCGCTTTCGCATCTCTCAGTATCTTGCATTTCTGTGCATAAACAGTCCTGTATGATGCTTTCGCCTAATTCAAGTTTAAATGCTTTTAGAACCTACTCAATAGTACCTACTCTACCCAATACTCTTGCTTCGAATTCCTTTTTTACGAAGATCTGTTTTATATTGCAGCTAACCACCAGATCAACTGATCCACCATTCTAACTGTCAATTTTTGATCTTCTATCTATTGGAGCAAACGGATAAAAGGTGATCTGCCAAGTCCACCCCGCCTATATTCTCGCATAACGCGAGGTCTGGTGATACATATGTATTTTTCTTTCTTTTTTACACCATCGCTCACAGTTACCTATTGCCTCTTCGGCTTCAACAGTGAACATCAATGAGACAGGTTTACTGTCCAACTATTTAGTAACTGCTAACTTGTCCTTTCATAACAGAACGTGGAAACATTCTCTTCCCGCGTAATTAGAATACATTATTTAGTAACGGTTCATCCATGTCCCATAAAGTTGACATCGATCTTTGAGTTATTTAAACTACTCAGCTTTTACAACAAACCCAAAAATAGTATTGTTGTGTCGAATCCACGAGCAGCTACCCGCTTACCCGGTCTCGGTCCAAATTCACTTTCTTGTTAAAGAAACACGCTTTAACTTTAAAATATTATATTGCTGGCACTCAACTGTAGTACAAGAGATAATTCTATGCGAAACAGGAAACTCACATACAGATATCGGTTGCGTACCTTTTTCGACTACTACTTATTTCTCTAACAGCACATTTTCTTATATTACCTGACATAAAATGAATTTTATCCTTAAATATTTCATGGGTTGTACAGTTTCCCTAATTTTTATAATAAGGAGTATGCTCTCATAACCTCCAATGTGATTTCTAGGCTTTGAATATAAATCTATACAATGGGTAATGTTTTCTGACATATTCCCACCTGAGGAATTTTCAGACAAGGACTAATAAATTCCTCATAAATTAAAAGAGACATACAGTTACTCTTAATTAGAACCATTAGACATTACAAATTCTTAACTATTCCTTAAACCCGCCAGGTTGTTTGACTACAGGCCTACTCCGCTTAACGGACACTTTTATTTCGGGTGCTCTGCCTTTTTTATACACTTCCGCCCAATCACTTTCACACACTTTTCCTCCAGAAACACCAGAAGTTCCGCTGTCATCACCAGTAGAGTTTTCCTCTGGAAAACTTGCTCCTAGCTCCTTGACTTCATTACACTCGAGGGGGTAGATATTTTGAAGAGGTCGAAGGAGTTGTCCACTAGCTGTATCGGCACGAACTAAACGAACTACGCCATCTTTACCTGGAATCAACTCAGCGATGCGGCCTAGCGACCAGTTCAGCCATTTGTCGTTGCTGTTACCACTTCTCCTAGAGAAACATGTCTTAGAGGATTTTTATTATTGTTCAATTTCAGCTCGCCCAAATTTTAGTTACGAAACCTGTTTCGTAAATGTTCTCTAAGCTTTTGTCTATATACAATTCTTCGACACAGAGATGTTTAATCTACCACGTCACAGTCTGGTAAATTATCTTTAGTTAAATCCCGTAAAAACGTCGCAGGGGTTAAAGGAATCAAATCATTTGCCTCGCCAGATGTTAGGAGTATTGAGTTATTAGCGGTCTTGAGTTGATAATAGACTCGCAGTCACAAATAGGCGTCAAGAGTTCTTCAAAATAAAGAGAGGCACGTCCTAACACTTTACGTAGCAATCTTTTCATTACACCAACTAAACGTTCCCAAAAACCTCCCCACCAAGGAGCAGCAGAAAGATTAAATCTTTACAGTACCGCTGAACAGAAGTCTTCTCTCTTATTTGGTCCCAGTCAATTTTACTAAAAGCATTTTCGGTCCCGATAAAATTCGTACCGTTATCACTATACATCAAGCGAGGCCTACCGCGTCGGGCTACAAATCTACGCAACACTTGCAAAAAAACTAGCAGTAGATAATGGAGTCCAAAGTTCTAGGTGCACCGCGCGATACACCGCATACATAAACAAACACACCCATGCTTTTTCACCAAACTTTAAAAATAACGGACCCGCAAGATCTACTCCGGTCACCTCGAACAACGCCTCATCACGCACTTGGTTTAACGGTAATGGTGGCGTTTGAACTTCGTAAGAGTCTCCTTGATATTTCTTGCAAATGATACACTTGCTTACAATCGATCTAACCTCCCGACGTCCTCCAATTATCCAAAGTCTCTCACGCAACAAACTTAGTCCCTGGGTACCCACGTGATATGACTTCTCATGTAAATCAAAGATTAAACCTTATACCACCGGATGTTTTGCTGATAATATAATAGGAAAACAAAAACTGGCGACATCCGTACCCATCATAAAATGGATTAAGAGAACACAGTTGCCCTAGAATCAGGAAAGGACTCTTGCTAAACAACTTTGAAAATAAACACTTCCGCTGAGTCAAGTTCTTCAGCGGACAATGTTCCTAGACGTCGATCTGCTGAACTTTTGACTTTATGTATGGAACGAAAAATCCAAGCCATCATTCGTATTATTATATTATACTCCGAAAAATGCGTAAAGTGCCATTTGCTTGAACCGTTGATGCACAGACCTGTAACTAAATGTTTTGTTCTTTCTTCATTCACCTGAAGTTCATCACATTCTATGTTTTCTTCTATCCACAACAATCACTGCTTAAGAAGCCATCTTGGCCCCTTCCACCATCTAGATTCAAGTAAACTTTTCGCAGAACATCTTCGAGATGGGAGGTCCGCGAGGTTGACATCACCAGGAACATGTCGCCATGGTTCGACAGAGGTTAATGAATTATTTCTATTTCTTATTAATGGTTATTTCTCTCTCGAGGTCATCTAAGACAGTCTTGGTCATCCTTGCTCCTATTGTGGCAGCCAGCAATTCCAGATGAGGGATCGTCATCCTTTTGAGGGGCGCAACCCTAGACTTAGCAACTATCAAGTGCACTTTAACCATATTGTTCTGCTCAATTCTCAAGAAATTTACAGCTACATATGAATCTTTGCTGTCATCGCAGAAAGTATGAAGGCTCAAACGTACTGCTTAGCCTGGGCCTGCACAAATCCATCGAGGTATCTCAATGTCTAACAAAGATGCTCTATGAGCCAATTTTTAAAAGCATATGCTGTCTCCGAATCTACAGCAGCATCGCATCCGAATCGCTGCTTCCAAGTCCGCGGTAGCAAAATATTCGGCAATAGATTTACGAGAGAGACAAATAGAATAGGATCAAAAATTCGCTGTGCTGTCGACAGAATAAATCTCTTGGTAATAATCTTATGCTCTTGACTGTTAACTGCATTTAACCATCCATCATTTATCTTCAATACATCTCTCATCGCATTCCAGGTCAGTCCAAGTACCGAAACAGTATTGCATGTTTTTCAAATGAATCCCTCTCAAATCAAATTTTGCATCAGCCATAAGAATACTTGACTCTAAAATGAACTGATCTAAAGTAGTTTCGGATGGCACACTTGTAACATAATTAGCTACATAACAACTTTTTAATAACTTCAAAATCTTTTCCCTACAGTACGTTGTCTCATTTGACTTCAATTTCTCGCAAAGATGGTGTTGTATGGTTGCCCCAAGCAGAAATGGGCTTGCTCCAAATACAACACGACGATGACGATATATATTTTCCGTACATGCGGAATCGATCGATAAAAACTTCAAAAAATCACGATCGGCTTCGTAAATCCCAATTTGCAAAAATGCCTTTCGGATATCTGAAACAACTCCAATTCTCTGTTGCCTAAACCTCAACAAAATAGCAGGAATGAGTTCTTAGCTAAATAATAATTATTGGACAACGGAGGATGTCCATCCAACCATGGCAATCGCACTTCGAATCGCCCATCCTCGTCCATCGCTACGGTCTGTAAGAAAAAATCTTTAGCAGCTACCACCATTTCTTGACCAGTCTTTTTTTCGGAAGGTTCAGTGATTCCGAGGACATCCAACTTCATTTACTAAGAGAGAAATAACAGCCATTGACGTACTGGTTCGAAACTCATTCTGTACTCGGCCGCTAAGAATCCATCCCAGAAGTGTCTCAGCTACTACCGAACCACATTCTAAAATATGCCTCTTACCTGTGTAGAGCCTACCGGCGAAATCACCACCGATTAAAAGTTTAATGGGATCTTTACTTCTTACATCACTGAGCTGAATATTCAATTATTTGATTTCTTCCATCCAAGGACCTTCAAACGCAGGGGAAACACCTTTACAGATGATGGGTTGACCTCCAAAGTACACGAGTATCTTCTCGCACTTAACTTCGTTCGCGATTGCTCAACACCACCGAACAAACCGTGTACTAGCTTAATTCGACGTTGCGAGCGACAACCTAATTGTTCGGCAGTTGACTTTAAAATGTAAGAGCACTGCGAACCACTATCTATCAAAGTTTGAACCTACCGTGAACCGAGCTGTTCGCTTATTTGGATACGCAAAGTTTCCAAGAACACATAACCACCAGTGTTATTAGCGAGAGTCTGATCAGGAGTTTCCGGCGTCTTTTTTATTGTACGGCGGCGAACAGTCACGTTTGAGAGTAGGCAAATCTAGACAAACTAACGTTACATGAGGCTTACCACAAATCACGCACTTTAAACGTACGTGGCACTTTTTTGATTGGTGTCCTATCTTCAGACATCGAAAACACAGATCAGACAAAATTTCCCGTTGACGTTCCAATGTTAATTTTTGTGCTTTAAAACAAGTTTCACTCACGTGCGAATCTTCACAAAATACACATTTAACATCGCAGCTGACTAGAGTATTTAATGTCGGTATGACCTAGTCGTACCCCTTGACTTTTTCTTGAACTCCTTACCTACAAAAGGGTTTTGTTGAGTTGTTCACTTTCTACCTCCTTCTTAAGAAAATGCATGAAATCTTTTAACTGGCCTTCTAATGAGCCCTTATTAGCAAGAGATTCACTAGATCCTAATACTTCAGATTCCTCTTCTGATGACGCTCTTCTTCCAACACGTTGCCAAACTCTAAGCAAGTCTTCTGGCAGACACGATTCTATTAGAGGAAAAAGCATAGCAGATCATTTTTCTGAAGTTACACCTAGGGTCTCAAGTGCCCTCATCTGCGACTCTGTTCTGTCATACAATGTAAAGAGATCCATTTTCTTTTTTGACATAGCATTATATTCTACATAATGCTATATAATACATGAGCTTAAGCAATTCCCGAACATAGACCTCTATTTGTAGGTCTTCTCGATCAAATCGCATCTCCGGTCCCTGAACAATTTTCTTATAGTTTTCACCTATTGCAGGAAAACGTTCTACAAGTTGTCTGGCCCGACAACCTGGTGCCGTCGCCTGAATTAAATACTTTATCTTATCTTCCTTGGCAATATCTCGATCGTCATTTATCTTTCCAAATTACGCCCCAAACGATAACCATACGCGTATATTGCCATCATTTTTTTTAAATTCTATAGGAGAGAGCTTAAACTTACACCTACCTGTTACGGCACTGGCCTCAGAAATCAGAGACTGAGTATCTCCATCTATTTTTCGCTGACAATTTAAGAATACGTCATTATAACGGATTTTCAAATCAGCAAACCTTTTTTCGTAATTATCACACTGATCGATTTCCGCTAATAATAACTCGTTTCCAATTGTATCATCAGCAACGAGTGTTTCATAAATATCACTGTCAACTGCTTTCAGGCTATCATGATACCTGCATGTTTCTTAGGGTTTCTACGGTTTGATCACCAGTTAACAGTGTTTTTAATTTACCCGTATTTCTTGTAAATCCCGTACGCAACACATTGAGACGTTTCTTATTTTGCTCCAGGGCCGAATTCATGATAAACTCTGTTCAAAACAGCACTCGTTAGTCGTATTCAAAAAATTCCGACTACTGTTAAACGCAATGCGAAAGTTTATCAGACAATCCCAATATCAATAAAGTGTCGAATCCACGAGCAGCTACCCGCTTACCCGGTCTCGACTCAAATTCTTTTTCTTGTTAAAGAAACACGCTTTAACTTTAAAATATTATATTGCTAGCACTCAACTGCAGTACAAGAGATAATTCTTTGCAAAACAGAAAGCTCACATACAGACATCGGTTGCGTACCTTTTTCAACTTCTACTTATTTCTCTAACAGCACATTTTCTTATATCACCTGACATAAAATGAATATTATCCTTAAATCTCTTATGGTTTGTACAGTTTCCCTAATTTTTATAAGAAGAAGTATGCTTTCATAACCTCAAATGTGATTTCTAAGCTTTGAATATAAATCTATACAATGGGTAATGTTTTCTGACAAATATTGTCAGACACAAAAGATTTTCAGACTTTATAGATATAAATAAGATTATTTTCATTAAACACCAAAATTTCTTCACCTTTCCTCCAGTGAGCGCTCATGATGACACGTGGTGACGGAATAACGAGATACTATTGGTCGAGTGGAGAGTATTACTGCTCGCTTCGATGTCAATATCAATACCAATAGGAATAAAGTAAAAGAAAAACAATATGGCGCGAACTTTAACTTTTAGGCGCAAAAAACAAACATGTCCGTTATAAATTACATGGCCGGAAAATTGATGAGCTTGGTTCGCAACGTCTAAAATGAATTGTTCTCTCTGAGAGACACTGGGCTGGACGAGGATATATTTATTCTTTGATGCCGCCAAAAAAAACAAATGGTAAACCATATCCGTAAACTAGGCATATCTGATAAATATATAAGATTAATTAAAATTGCGTTGAATAAAACTAATGCCGTCGTCAGGGGATGATAATGGGGAACCTTTCTTGTCTGTTTACATCAATACTGAGGTCCGACAAGGAGACGTATCATCAGCCATGATGTTTAAACTCTTTCGAGGTTCGATATATATATATATATATATATATATATATATATATATATATATATATACAAAAACACTAAAAGAAAACAAAGGAATAAACAAAACGAAACACAAACTGAGAAATAAAAGGACATAAATGTTTTCCTTAATGTGTTAGGATGGCAGAGTGTGCAGGGAACGCACGGAAATGTTAGAGGTTATCAGAAGATTTTATTCAAAGTTATATGACGATGTAAACCAGTCAATTAGAGCAATGCCCACGGAAAAGCAAATGCCAAATATCATATTGGATGATGCAACAATTGCTATAGAAGCAATAAAGAACGAAAAAGCTCCAGGAAAGGACAGTGAAATGTTAAAAGCTGGCGGTCGAACTTCACATATAATACTAGCAAGATGCCTCAAACAACAAAAAATATTCAACCTGTGGAAAAATGCTGACCTGATTCTTCTTCGTATGAAAGGAGCACGGGAAGATTTAAAAAACTACCGCCCAATAAGCATCCTATCAGTATTGTACAAAGTTTTCACCAAGATAATAACAAAAAGAGTATTAAGAACACTGAATGACGCACAACCAAAAGAGCAAGCAGAATTCAGAAGTGGATTCAGTACAATGGATAATATCCAGGTTGTCTAATAGGCCATAGAAAGGCACAATGAATACACTATGCCACTGTACTTGACTTTTATTGACAATAAAAAGGCATTTGACTCAATAACAAAGCAAGCCATCATGAATGCATTGCTTAACCAAGGGATTAACAAAGCCTATGTGAACCTACTGAGATCCACATATGATGAAACTACAGCGACAGTTCACATGAGTGATCTTAAAGTTAAAATCAATAGACAACGGGGTGTACGGAAGGGTGACTCAATATCGCCTGTTCTTTTCTCAGCCGGCTTTGAAGAGGTATTCCGTAATCTGGATTGGAAACAGGATAGAATAAAAGTGAACGGTGCATACTTAAGCCACCTTAGATTTGCGGATAATATTGTTCTATTGTTACAAGACCCAGATGAACTACAAAAACACATACACGAGCTGCAAAAGGCGGGAGAACCATTCGGCTCGAAAATAAACCAGAAAAAGAACCAGATTATGTTCAACAAACTGCTGAAAACAGAAGAATAAATATTTTAAGAAGCGATTTAGAGGTGGTGAACCACTATATATATATTTATATATATATATATATATATATATATTGGGTAAAGGATTTCAATGGAAGGTGATACTGCCCAGGAAGTGGAACGGCGTGTTAAGTGTGGCTGTCAGGCATTTGGCAGGCTCGATATAGTATTTAAGAGCAAACTCCCACTTTGTCTAAAGAAAAATGTTTTTGATCAGTGCGTGCTGCCTGTTCTGACATATGGAAATGAATCATGGACACTCACCTCACAATCAATCTAAAAACTTCGGGTAGCATAGAGGGAAATAAAAAGGTGTATGCTTGGTATTACAAAGCTGGACAGAAAAATCTGTACATGGATCAGAGAACGAACAAAAGCATGTGATATTATAGGAAAGGTAAAGGAATGAAGTGGAAGTGGGCAGGCCATGTAGCGAGGCGATGTGGCAACAGATGGACCACAGCAATCCTGTGATGATACCGCTTGATCACAGCGTCCACAAAGAAGACCTAAAATACGAAGGATCGATGACATCATCAAGTATATTGGACCCGAATGGCAGGGAAAGCTCAGGACCGCGAGAGTTGGAAGCATGCTAGGGAGGACTTCGTCCTGCAGTGAATCGACAATGCCTAATCATTCATGCCTAATAGACCTCCATTATTTACTGGATTGGTTTATTTACTACTAACGTTAGTACCGTTACTATCTACCGCTACAAATAACAATTTAAAATGATGATTAAGTTGATGACAAAATCTCCATCAGTAACCAGCAAAAAATAATTCTATTACTTGACTGAAACTGTAAAGAAAACACTGTTGGGACTCGAGTGAAAACTTCTATCAAACCCAGACTGTCTTCCTGAATTGGTGCAAAAGTATTACCACTTACCCCCATTAATGCACCATTCGCTTGTTGATTAGCAGTCTATAATTGATTTTTTTTCAAGTAAATACACTTAATGAGTTTCACTTAATGATTTTCCTTGATATTAAAAATTTTCCTCGTACAAATTATAACTTGATTCTATAAATTCAAGTCATAAGCAAACATACGTATTTCATAATTAATACAGAATCCGTTTAATTCTAATTATTTCGCTTAACGTGCAGTTTCCAACTAAATATTAAGCTCTAGAGAAAATAGAAAATTAATAATTATTAAGAGCAGGAGAATGGCCAAGCTTGCGCGGAATTCAAATATTTATTGCGCTTTTGAAGTTTTGCCTGAGACTATACTCGTATATTCTAATTTGGAACAGTAAAATAGGAATTTGCTTACTAACTTAATTTATATAGATATATATTTTCTGATTAAAATTTAAATTCTGTTACATATAGCATTATAAATTAAGTGCAACATCCAGTATACATATTTCAATGAAACTGAAAATATATTCATTGTAATATATTTTCCACCAACCATGTTTTAAACCCAAAAATTAATTGCTGCTTGTTTATCTTTATGTTTGTGTATGTAATTGCAAAAAATATATTTCGGATAGAACAATAATAGTTATGCAATATCCTTGTGGTACTATAAAAAGTGCTAAAATATCACGAGTTCTTGCATCGCTTTGTTTCAAGTAATTTATCTAAATTTGAATAGATACGGCCTATTATGAAAGAAACATACTCAAGTTTTGATATATATGAACAACCCCAACAAGTATCAAACCCTTTCTTGGACTCAACAAATCCAAACTTATCCAATTATAGTAGCTGAGAGACTAAACAATTATGAAACAGTCGAAACAAAAAACCTGTACCATTAGATCTTTACCGTTAGATACCTGTGCCATTAGATCTCTTCTAAATTAGAATATACGAGCATAGTCTCAGGCAAACCTTCTAAAGCGCAATATATATTTGAAGAGCGGAATCTCGGTTGTGCGGTCTGTTAGTATGAATTAAACTAAAAGTTCATTTCTTAATAAACCTCAGTATCTTTCATCAGAAGTTTTCTGACTTCTTCAGGGGGATACAAGACTATCTAAAATAAAGTCATAATGTTGAAAATATAAAGTACATAAACAAAACAGAAAACAGTCAACACGTAGGGACAGCCTTTTTGTATAAAGAAGAAGAGTCACTTCTGTGAAGAGTCACGACGTTTAGTCAAAATCTCATTTGGCATTTTCAAGTTGTACTCTGTTGGACTGTTCAGTCGAAGCGGACAACAGTTGAAAATGCCAAATGAGATTTTGGTATAGAGCAAATGGTGAGAGTAGAGATCAAAATATTAGGATTTATTTAATAAATGTGTTGGCAAATATGAGTCATTAAAAAGATACAGGGTGTTGAAAGTGAAACTGAATTTGTCGAAAAATTGATAATTTGAAAACGGTTGAAGATATCAGGTTCAAAATCGGGGTAGTTGGATTTTCAAAGGCGACAAATCCTAATTTGGCACTAGTTTGAACCTAGTCATAATTCAAGAGTTATAATTCCCACATTAAAAAGGTACCCTTGGTCAATACCTATATCTCACGCCGTTTGCGAGATATTCGTGTTCGAATATTCCATTGCACATCTTGTCGATGGCTGAAAAATATTCGATTCACAAAGTGTGCCTTGAATGTTGTGTACAAATTATTAAGTTCGATGACAGCTGTCATTGTTTCTAATCTCTCCTATTAAACGTAGGTGGAGACAAGTTTCTCCAATCTTGAGTTGGTATTAAATAATTTGTAAAAAATGCGCAGACTTAATAGGTTTCCTAACCGTGATTTAAGGAGTATGCTCTGCGTTTACTCATAAGTAAATTAATAGTCCCGCTGTAGTTAGAAGGTATGAAGAGCTATACCCAACCAGAATCATCCCAAATCGACAAATTTTTCAAATAATTTTCAATCAGTTAGGCGAAACAGTTTGATTTTATTACAACAATCCTGGTGGACGACCAAAAATTATAACGGTAAAACAAGAAAAGGACATTTTAGTTAATATCGCGGAAAGTACTGAACTAAACACTAGGCGTTTGGAGGCATCTACAGGAATTAGCAAATCTTCCTTTTCAAGAATTCTCTATAAATAAAAATTGTTTCCCTACCATTTTTCGCCTGTTCAAAATTTATTGCCACAAGATTTGCCGGATAGATTTTTGTTAAAATCTACTACATAAAAAAAATGAAAACCGAAAAAAGAATTGTATACTGACGAGGCAACTTTTAACTTTTTAACTGACAAAATAATCATTATTACGCCATGGAAAATCCACACCTACTAAGAGAGTGACATTTTCAGCACGAATTATTAATTTACATTTGGTGCGACATTATCGACAATTTTTTAATCGGCCCATTTCCGTAAAGAACTTTCCACAAAGACTGAATGGAGATCAATATGTGCAGTTTTATTAGTTTTTTTTTGGACGGTATATCTCTAAGCTTAAGACAAGACTTGTGGATCTTGCAAAATGGGGCGTCAACGCATTTCACTGTTGCAGTGCGAAATAATTTGAATCGTCGTTTTCCACCTTGATGGATTTGGCGCGGTTGTGAATTTCCTTGGCTACCTCTTAGCCAAGACATTAATCTGTTAGACTTTTATTTGTAGGGTCATAAGAAGTCTTTAGTTTACCATGATGAAATCAATACACGAGATGAACTATTACAAAAAATTCAACAAGCGACCAATGTTATTAGAAATGAAGAAAATATATTCCCAAATGTGAGGCGTCACATGACAAACAGCCTGCGATAATTTATCGAGGTAAACGGTAGACACTTTCAACACTAATTGAAGTAAATGTTAAAAAATTGTTATTTTAAATAATGTCCGTTGTATTTTTGACATTTTGATGTGTTTTCCCTCGTATTCAAGGCACATCTTGTAAATTGCAGATTTACAGCCATCGACAAGATATACAATGAAATATTCGAAGACAAATATCTCGCAAACGGCGTGAGATATCGATGTTGACCAAGGGTACCCTTTTTACGTGGGAATTATGACTCTTCTTTATTTTAAAGTCAAAATATTCCCAGCTTTATAGGGTAAAAAATATTGAGCGAGTTAATCCCTCACCAAAGTAGGTAGCAAGCGCCCTTTAGAAACTAGGCTCAAACTAGTATCAAATTTGGATTTGTCGCCTTTGAAAACCCAACTACCCCGTCACAACTAACCCCGTTTTATTAGAAAGGCCTTGGATGTGGAACTATAAACTTGACATGATCAAAACGATAATTTTGATTTAGTTTAACCCATTGTAGTTTTAGTACAATTAAAAAAATAGTAATACTAATTTTCTTAATCTAGACTTGTCTTTGTTGATATAGTATACGCGAAAATAGCCTCATGCGCACCATCACACGAGACTAGATATCTAATTTGGTTCGCAACTAGTGTACATATATACGATATCTAGTGTAGCCGCTTGTTAAACCTTATCAGCCGCTTATTACTTTACTAAAAACCAACCAGCGCTCCCAAGGCGAAATATTAAGGGTAAGTCAACCACCACATGCCTTCCTTTTCTTCGTTTACAGTTAGATGTTTTAACTCATCTATACATTACACATAACTAGTACGAAGCATTGTTTTGATCACTTCGAACCATAAAATTGTCCTAATTAATAAATGTAATTATATGTTCACCCCAAAAAACATAACAATTTCAGTAAATCTTACCGACTTAGACCGTAATCTTACCGACAACATTCAGTTTATCAGCATGACCTTGAAGGTATTTCCACCCGATTCTACGAGAAATAACAACGTACAAAACTTATTTATATTTTTTATTCTTTCGATTTAAAAATGTGTTCTGAAAAATCTACTAAATTTGTATACATATACACTCAGTAAAAGTCTTTGAACACCTGTAATGAAATTGAAACAGGCCTCTCTGTTTGGGAGAACTAAACGTCAAATGTTAAAATCGATTAAAAAAATAATTTTGTGTAACAATAAACTTTATTATATGCACAAAATTTGCGATAGAAATAAAACTGTATAATGTAAATATCAATAATTTGAAAACAAAATACGGAAGTATGCAAAAGGTTACTGAACACATTATTTTCCAAAACTATTATAAACAAAGATTATTTCAATTTTATTTCAATAACCTGTTGGTCCACCCTTACTTTTTATAACAGCCAACAAACAGTTTTCATTGAATAAACTAATTTTTTTACGTCTGTGGATAAATGAGTCCATTCCTGTAAAATTTCTCCTCCAAGGTGCTATTTGTATGTGATCATTTTCTTTTTAAGTTCCCTTCCTATATTCAAATCTGTTCATTTCAAATCTGGCTATTGGGATGGTGTCCGGAGCTGTCTAGGTGCATTGTACACCAATCATTCCTGTGTTTTTCGAGCCATATGCTTGGGGTAATTTTCTTGTTGGAAACGGAAATTATTTTCTAAACCCAATTTAGTAAGACTCTTTAAAATTATTTTTTAATGTATTGATGTAAATATATTGATACATTATCCCATCAATTATGTGTTAATTTCCGAATCCTAAAGCTCCCATGCAACCCCAAATGAGCACCCCACTGCCACCATGTTTGACCGTCGCTACAATATTTTTTGGTTTTAAATGTTCCCCTTTCTTGCGCCGCACTTTTTTCTTTCCATACGACCCTGAGACATTAAATTTGCTTTCGTCAGAAAAGATAACAGTCTCCTAAAATCCCTCCGGCTTTCTTGCATGCCTTTTGGCAAACTCGAGACGGTTTTTCTTATTCTGCTTGCTAATGTAGGGCTTCTTCTTAGGCGTCCATCGGTGTAACCCTTTTTTTTAATAATATTACGGACAGTTTAAGGCTTATCAGGCTAATCAGGCTTATCAGGCTAATCAGGCTTATCAGGCTAATCAGGCTTATCAGGCTAAATCAGGTGCAATGAGTCTTGGTATTGGGTCATCATTTATCTTCCAACAAGACTACGACCCAAAAAATTGAGCCCGAAAAGTCGAAGAGTGGCTACTCTATAATGCACCAAGGCAATTAAAAACATCTCCCTAATTACCGGACATGAACCCTATCGAATATATATGGCGTGACTTAAAACATAGACTGAATAAAAGGAAGATTTAAAAGAAATCACAACTTAAGGAAGCATAGATGCATGAATGGGAACATATTGAGCCTGATGTCACTAAAAAATGCATATCGCTAATGAATAACTGCCTACAAGAGGTGACAACAGAGGAGACCTTGCGGACCATTGATTAATGCAATCATTATTATATAATAACTACATTATTATGTTATAAAAAGAATTAAAAAAAGAAGACTCATTGCACTTGATTTCAGATTTTTTGTTAATATGTCTACATATTGGTCCATTATGCCATGAATAATTTTTAGTTTTCCAACGACAGACGCACTCATACAGCTCCACACGATGATTCCACCTCCTCCCTGCTTGACCATGGGACACAAGTTTGAATCTAGCTGCTGATTTCACTAGCTGCAATTAATTTCCAATTATTCTGATACACAATCAGCGATGCTTTGAATGGCCAGGTTGTTTATTTTTTTGAGTATAACAATTGTATTGATTTTAACCCAATTATTTTTGCAAATTACATCATTAGTGAAAAGCCTGATTCTTGGGAACTATTAAAAAACCGATAAATTTCATATTTTGCAATACTTGCTCTTACAACAGCAACATTATGTTATACGATTCTTGCAACTATTAGAAAAATCGCCCTGCTCTATTTTTTTGTAGTTTTTTTGTGCAAGATAATCCTGCTTCGTGAAATTTAGTGAATTATTCAAAAAAATTTATTTCCATATCATTGAATCCCCTTTGATCAAAAATTAATTCTAATTGATTTGAAAAGGATTTTTTATCATCTGCTGCAAACATTACAGCGTTGAACATCTAATTTTTATTAAAATGATGTTCTGTGATGAATTGTTGGGCATCGGAAAGAGATAAAATGAGAAGAGGTTTATGATCAAACGCAATGTACTTCAAATTAAGCGCTTTGGAAATATTTTTCTCATCGCCTGTTCGTATTTTCAATCAAAAGTTTGATTATTGGAGACATTTAATGATTAATAAGTTTCAGTTTCGTTATGGTCGAATCAATGCAATATTTAACAAAATCCATTTATTATTTTGGCCGATTACAGAGTTAAAGTTAAAACGATTGCTGGGATGATAAAAATATCGAACATACGCGTATAGATGCCCTATACGAACATTTAGGCATCAGAGCTATGGTTGCCAGGTTTCCTCAATTCGGCTTAAAAATGGAATCGAGTAATCCCTTCACATTGGTATTTAGACATACGCAATCCGAAGGAGTTTTTGCGGCGATTCATGACTGATGGTGAGACTTGGATTTATCACACCAAAAACAAAGAAACAGCCAAGGCAGTTGATTTCCCTTGGCGAACGTGCCCGGAAGAAAGCAGAGATATTTCTATCGACCAGAAATTCATGACCACTATTTCCTGGTATTAGCAACGCATTACCTTAGAGAGTTTAAAAATGCCCTTTTTTAGCGAAGAAAATATGCTTCGCCTATTCGTCCACCGTTGCAACAACGAAATTGGCCAATTTTCGCTACAAATTTTCATATCCACCTTATTCACCTTACTTTGCTCCCTCCAACTTTTGATTCTCTTTATAAACATTCAAAAATGGCTGACTGGAAAAAAATCAAATCAATTGACGATATCATTGTCCAAACAGAGGTCTCTACAAGACCTCGAACGACATATCGCATATCGCAATTAGAAATCCTTAGGTCAAAATTATGGACTTAAAAGTAAACTATAATGAAAAATTAATTGACTTTCAATCAAAAGAAATTATATTTAATTTAAAAAATATCTAACTTTCCACTCTGTCGTCGTATATTATGATTCCGTTTGATTTAACTAAGAAACTTTATTTCTTATGTTTATTTTATAGCTATTTTATTAATATTTTATTAAGAAAATATTGCTAACTCTACAGTTAGTATATAACTAATCATCCTAATTAATACTAAAGTAACATAAATGCAATTGCTTCATTCAAAGTGTAGATTTCGTCTAATATTAAACCCGGTCTAAAATACCAAATTGTAATTTATTAGTATTAGAACAGCTTAGCTGCACATTATTCAAATTCAAGTTCCGCTTTGAAAGTTTTGCTGTAGAGTTTGTCCGTAATTTCTATCTGCGGCAATAACGCTACAACTACAACTGATTACCAAATTACATTTTACTAAAAATGAAGATGAAAATCCGTCAAAACGAAATTTGATATTATCCAAAGTTAACCTGAAGCTAGTTTAAATGTAAATATAAGATCCGCCTTAAGATGAACGTATCTATATCAATTATTACAAATATATTAAAAATTAATTGAGAAAAACCCTTTATTCAGTGTTGTTTATTTTCTTTATTTCAAAAAAACAAGAAAAACTTATCCATGCTCCACATAATGGTTGGTTATTTCTTCATCCTTTTCCCAAAACGTCAGCAAGTGTTTCCCGAGACCCGTTTCCGGTCTTAAGTTGTCACAAGTTGGGCTCGAGCTAAAACTTCAGAAAGCAGCTGAAGAAATGATTAAAGATGCGACAATATATATATATATATATATATATATATATATATATATATATATATATATATATATATATATATATATATATATATATATGACATCGGTCAATAAGTCGCTATGATATATGGATGGAGTTACTTACGAAAATTCCATACCAGTGGTCGATTGCGCCAACCTCCAAACGTCTTGCGTCAAAATTTCATGACAATCTGTTTACTAGTATCTGAGTTGTTGTGGTTTAAGTGACACTATTGTTATTTTGAAAACAATGAAAAAATATCATGTGTTGATTAAACACTACAATCAACCATACTTGATAAACTATATGCTGAATTCAAACATGGCCGTACAAGCACCGATGAAGCTGAACGCTCCTGACGTCCAAATAATGTGATTACACCAGACAAGAGAAAAGTTCACAAAATTATTTCGCAAAGCCGTAAAGTAAAGTTGCAGAAGATAGCTGATATCATGAAGATATCGAAAAGAAGTATTTACACCATTTTGCATAAACATTTGATGATACAACACCACAAACAACAACGTATTGATGATTCTGACCAATGTTTGCAGCTGTTTAAGCGAAATTAAAAGGATTTGGTGACAATACGATGTGTGACATTGCTACACTCAAATCGGCACTCCGATAAGTGGTCAGCAGCCAGTGAAAGCCGTCCTAAACGACTAAAAACACAACCATCGGTAGGTAAGGTTATGGCCTCTGTATTTTGGGATGCGCATGGGATATTATTCATCGAATATATCGAGAAAGGTAAAACCATCAATAGCGAATATTCTATAGCATTATTGGTGCGTTTGAAGGACGAGATCGCGAAAAAAAAGCTCCAAATGAACAAAAAAAGTGCTATTTTACCAAGTTGTCACAAATCGTTGGCAACGATGACTAAATTGCATGAATTGCACTTCGAATTACTTCGTCATGCACCGTATTCTCCAGATCTGGCTCCCAGTGACTATTTTTTGTTCTCAGACCTCAAAAAAATGCCGGATGGAAAGAAATTTCACTTCAATGAAGAGGTAATTGCCGAAACTGAAAGATATTTTGAAGACGAACAGAAATTGTTCTTAAAAAAAGGTGTAGGAATGCTAGAAAAGCGTTAGAATGATTATATTGCTCTTCGAAGAGAATATAATGATGAATTAAGTCGAAATTTGCCAAAAAGGTGTGTATTATTTGCAAGACCGTGGACTTATTGACCGTTGTGTTAAGCCCTGGCGGATGGAGGCCGCCATACAATACAACTCACGTCATCCTGTGGTGAACGTACGCAGCAGTCAGACCGCACGAATTCTTCGGTCATCCGTCTATCCTGTCTCGGCACCAAGAACATGGATGATTTTTTTTGCTTTCGAATATTTTTAGTATTCTTCATGGGCCCACTATGCAACTTTTCATATATATCTGGTACCTAAACAGGGCTTGGGTGAGTCAAAAACGATTTCGCACACTTTGACTGTTTATCTTCACGCACTTTTCATGCATTCTTTATTTTCTTTCGGTTAGTTCGGAAGTTCAACAGTAATATTTCATTTTTAACCACAGTAGTTTTATTGTTAAAATATAAGGTTGTTTTAAAATGTTAATATATCCGTAATTATTGTTAAATAGACTCATTTCATGCCTGCATACCCCGAAAAAATGAAAATATAGTTAGGTTGTGTACCCTTTCAACAAGCAGAATGTTTCAAAAGGCTTGTAAATGCTTCGTTTTTGTAAATATTGGTTAAATGCAAGTAATAACACTGACATAAAAATTCGTTACAAATATTGCCTTCTAAAAGTATGTCATCTTATAGTCTAAGATTAATACTGCCCTTCATCAACAGGTATTGCACACCATGGATTAGTTTAGTATGAGACTGGAATAAAAACTGGAACAGAGTTCTATTTCAGCCAAATATCAGGCACGCTTAGTCAGACGTCGAAGAAGAAAAATGTAGTTTTTAAAGTTTGCTGCAGTACATAATATTGCCCAGAGAATTTAAGATTTTGGATGATATAACTATTTCAGATCTAAACAAATTCCATTACTCAAAAACTTCCTAGACAAAATAACTCCTTACATTTATGATAAATTTAAAAAGCCAACAAACAAGATTTAAAATAGTTATTAATAGAAAAATAATATAAATAATTAAAATGGAAAAATCAGCCCAATTCATAAAAAATATTTTGCTAATATCTGTGGTCTATAGTATATCGTGTTTGTAAGCTTTGGTCTCTAGAACTCTAGACTAGTTTAGCAAGCTATAACACTACAATACCTCATTAATAAATTTAACAGAAAAAAATAAACCCTGAGATTGGATTTAATAGGCATAACAGCTTTGAAACAACAATCACCATGCGGAAGTATTATTGGTATCTCCAAACGCGAATGGTAAGGAGAATATCTAAGGAAAATATCTGACATACACACTATGTATTATACGAAACATTTTATTGAAAAATGATTTCTTTTTATTGAAAATATATCCTCTCCGCATACTATACATTTGGGCACGTTCAACCAATGCAAGCATAGATTTTTATGTCATTTTTCAAAATCACCTCAATAACCCTAATCAGGGCTTCTTGGACTTGTGAAACACCAATCATAAAATGTTTATTTCATGGCCAGTTTGAGTTTCGGAAATAGGAAATAGTCAATGGCAGTCAATGCAGTTATAAATAAATATAAATAAATAAATACACACTTTATTTAGCATATGCAGCTAATAGTAACAAAACAAAATCAATATACGAAAAAAAAATAAAAGTAAGAAAAATTCTAAAAAATCTTAACAAAAGAAAATACAGGCAATAAAAGGCAATAACCAACATTGTTCAAATGATAAAACACACTATTCCTTCAAATAATAATTTAACAGTCTATTAAATACATGCACATTAGGAGCGCTCCTTATGTGGGCGGGCAAAGCATTGAAGGGACAAACACCTTCCCAAAACAATGTCTTCTCGAAAGCAGTAGTTCTCACAATTGGTACATCATAATTGTTCTTAGAACGGACATCGTAAGAATGCATATTTACTCTCTGTACCAAAAAAGTATTCAAATAATGGGGCAACAAATTATGTTTTATTTTATATATCAATCGAATGTTAGCCCCTTCAATGGCCCGCGCAACTGAAAACCAATCCAATGACCGCAACATTTGTATGTGCAAGTATTTGAAGTCTACCAATACTCTCCTTATTACATGATATCAGCACAGACATACAATAGGTAAAATGGGGTAAAACTATAGTATTATATACAAGCCTCTTGGACCCTGGTGATAAATGTGACGATATACGACTAAAGAACCCTATTTTTTTCCCAGTCTTTCTACATAGATAACTGACATAATTACAAAATGTTAGCTGAGGATCCAACACTACTCCTAAGTATTTAATTTCATTTACAATTTCAATATCACAATTATTTATATTTATTTCTAACCCTAACTCATTAAATCTTTTGCAGTTTGCTTTAGACCCTATCACCATGCACCTTGTTTTCAATTCGTTTAGTTTAAGTTTATTTTTGCATAGCCATCTAAATAGTATTGCCAGTTCACTATTCAATGATTCAACCATCTCAGGCAAATTATACCCAGACACAGATATGAGAGTATCATCTGCAAAAAGACTAATAAAACATTTATCCAATATTGTAAAAATATCGTTGATATATATCAAAAACAGCAACGGGCCCAAAACACTACCCTGAGGAACTCCCCACGCACTTTCCCTCTTTGCCGACACTTTTCCCTCAACCCTCGTCCTATGATGTATGTCTGTTAAGTAACTGTTGATCCATTTTAAGGCTTTCGATCTTACACCATAACTTAATAATTTTTTACACAGTATATCCCGGTCAATAGTTTCGAATGCTCGCTTTAAATCTATAAATACACTAAGCACAGTTTTTCCGACCTTTATATCGCTCCTCCATGTTGCGCAGACATACTGAATAGCCGTCTCACAAGAATGCTTTGTCCTAAACCCTGATTGAGCAGAAAATAACAATTTATTGGTTTCAAAATAAGTTTTCAACTCTGTACATACTATAGTCTCAATGATTTTATCAACAACAGGTAATAAATTAATTGGTCTAAAGTCACTTGGTAAACTTGTTTTTCGCAAAAAATCTTGGCCTGATATAAATCTGATATAAGGCGTAAGGAACATATCGAGCACAGACTTTTCATTTGTTTAAATCCTTCGTCAAAATTTTATCTTAGGCTTAGTTCCTTCCACCGCTATTCATGTCACAATCGAATTCGCATCGTAGACAATCATTTGTGATTTCAGACATGATTTTTGTTTTTTGGCGGCCTGGCTTTGGGTCGTCTTCCAAACTATCAAGACCGTCCTAGAATCGCTCCTACCACTCAAACGTACATGTACGGGATAATCAATCATCACCATACACTTTTTTCATCAATTCAAATGTTTCTGTAAAAGTGTTACGAACTTTAATTACGAAACAAAATTTAATATTAGCTCTTTTTCTATCATGCTTTATAACGAGGTGACAAAAAGTACTATCATTTTAAGCGCTATAACTTAACAATCCTAATGATCGATCCTAATGATGGCGGTCTCGTTTTATAGAGGAGATATACAGCTTTCAGATTAAATATTTTTTTCAATAAATGACGCTAATAGTTGTCTTTAAATTTAAAAAGATTATGTTCTGTCAGCTATTCTGCAATTTTTGGTTTTGTTCATGCACTAGTTGAAGGTTTATCCATCACTGTATTGTGATATGGTGCATTATCCATGACAATAACTGATGACTCCTCCAAGATTTTCAACAGTTTGTTTTCAAACCAAAACAGAAACTTATCTTTATGCATTTCTCCATAATAATTGCCTTTTGTTTTAGAAGAGAAGATTAATTCGGTCTATGGAATAAAACCATTCTTGTTCCCAGTATGAAGAGCAATATATTTGCAATAACACGTTATTATTGACACGTTTTGAAACAATTATTTATCACATGACTTTAATGTCTCCTAAGTATTATGTATAGCGCTCACCTTTTTCCATCAACTTTTGTAGTCAGGCTCTTTACGCTCCTTTTGTTATATTGCCATGAATGGCTTAAGGTACCATTTTGAAATATCCATGTTTTATCCAAATAAACAAAATCAAACAGATATTCGTTTTTGATATTTTGATACATCTTAAAAAATTGGATTCATTTAAAGGCAAGATCTGGAAGTTCCATGAGGCCCCTACGTGGATTATTTTACTCCATTTGAAACTAATTTCTTTTAGAAGTGTATGTGTAGTATTTGCATCCATTAAAGAGCTGAAGCTGAAGCTGAGCTGTTCCGAAATAGTTCAACAAAATTTGATAAAAATACAATATTACCATGAAAATCTACTCACGTTTTTCATACATTTCGTAGATTTGATTGCGAATTGAGTCCACCTCAAGATGATCTAGATTAGTAACTCGTTTCGGATGTTGACGCTTTTTCTTCGGTGATTTTAACATTTCGTTATTCTTCTACTTTTTCGAAATTGCACTAATTGTATCGATACTAATATTTAGTGCAGCTGAAACTCGCTAAAAAAACTCCAATTAACCATGACACCTACTAAGTTATTAACACATACCTCTCTCACAGCGTTTAATGGCAAAAGAGGATCCCCATTATCTCGTTCCTGTTCAAAATAACTGATAAGTAACGAGACAAGCTACTTACACTGACCGGTTCTACTAAACCAGGAAATAGCTAAAACTATTCTAATAGGATTGGAGGAAGAAGAAAAGAGAGTGCTTTAAACTTTAAATGATTTTTTCTTTCTTATGGATTTAAATTGGCAATAGATTCCTCTAGATTGATGACGTGCAATCATTGTTTTCCTGAATGAGCTATACTTGTCGTCCGACGTTTTGCATGGATTTTCCTTACCGTGTTAACAGAACTTTCACTGGATTTAACGTAATGGAGAATTTTATGTCCCCGAAGGATACAAGAGTCCAGCGCCAAAGATTTAAGTTATCGTTCCTAGTTGGTTATATTCCGAAGTGGATCTTAATAGTTCGATCATTTTGAGATTACCCTTCTTTCCCTCATTTTTCTGTGTAACGATAGTAAGAGAACGACCTAGCGCCACAATAATAAAGCGAATATTTCTAATTAAAAAATATATGAAACACCATGTACATTAGCAACTCTCCGACATTGACTCAAATAAGTTTATGCTCTAATAATTCTGATCATCAGAAACAAAATAAAGCTCAAATTGTGTAAACTTGCCGACTAATGAATATTTTAATTAGAAAAAAAAACAAACAATGTTTTATCGTCCAAATCGCACTGTAATTTAAGCTGACTATCGTAACATAAATTTATGAGTAATATCCGATTTCGCGATTTAATAACGAGCAGAGTACACCGTAATAAAAAATGAGCATCAAACCAAAATGTTAGACTAAAAAACGCGCCCCAAACCAAATGTAATTTATAACGAAAACAAAATTTGTCAAATAAGCTTGTTGACGATATATACCGAATGGAAGAACAATGGAATGAAAACTTCAGAAGGGGGCATATTTTATAATTTCATCCAATATTATTGCGAATAAAATTATAAAAATGATAAAAACTGACATGGGAAAAACGATACAAGAAATTATCAAAATGAATTTAAATCTTTTTATTAAACTTTTATAATTTGATATATAATACTATTCATATAACTTAGAGTTTACCTTATAATAAAAAAGAAGCAGTTCTGTCTACTTGATCCCACTAATTATCAGGCGGACATTATTTTTGTGACATTAATGTGAGTGCCCTTTTTGTGAGTTTTCTTTTAGGTAGTTACTAAAACAACTTTTCACAAAAATGGTCAGCACGTGTCATTTTCAAGTACCTACTTCTCCTTCATATCATGGGTTAATTAAAATTATTTGTACCTGACTTTCGACCGGACAATATAGGAATTACAAGACTGTAGAGGGAACTCACATGTTTGCCGTGTGAGTTGTCATGTACATTTAATGCAGTGGATGCATCCAAAGAAAAAGTCTATGCCGTTTGCTGTTCCAATGATATGGAGAGAACCTACTGCCCATGTAAGTGATAGCTACTTTTATATCACTAAAAGAAAAGAGATTTCAAAAAATCAAAGTCCGAATCCAAATTTAATAATCCAAAAAAGGTTCTTCTTCTGCCTCTCGATATTAAGCTTGAACTAATTATAAACTTTATCAAAACCATGGACAAAGAACGTAATGGTTTTAAGTATCTAAAAGATATATTTCCTCGATTAACCCTCAAGAGAAGCACTGGATAAGGGATACCCCGGGGTGAATTAAAAGTGTTTTTCCCTTATAAATGGTCACGTTGAGGGGATAATTTTGAGTGGGGGAAAAATGTTACTATCCCCGCTGCAGATCCCCCACCATAGCCATCTTAAGATCTAAATACCAACAAAAATATAAGCGACCGTAGTCAGTCTATGAATATACGTCAATGCTGTGCCCCCATTGCTGTTGTTGTGTCAGTGTTTTTCTGTTTGTTTTATTATTTAAATAACCTATTTAAATAACCTTTTAATAACGACAAATAATGTGTTTTTTTTTCGATCTTGACGCACTTTGATTTTTATTTGTTTTAACATTTATTTATCGGTTTCTTTCATTATTTATTTAGCTCAAAATGAACACATGTTCTCGTACTCGCTCTGCGTTTGAAGTAGAATCGTTATATAAGGCAGCTGATATTTTCGACGACAAAGAGAGTGAAAGCGAGATCGAATCGGTTTTTGAAGAGCATCATACCAGTGAACTTTACCTAACTAAATAAATATATATTTTTTTAAATAAAGTTAAATTATGTAATAAGTATCTAAATGTACAGTAAGTTAATTAATTTCGCCTAGATATGATAGTTTGAATTGAACGCCCCATTTTAACTTCTTGTTTTTAATTTTTGCTGATTTTTTCGATGATATTAGGAATACTATTATTTTTTGGAACATTCTATAGATATAGTATTTTTCTATACTGATTGAGGTTTTAATTAAAAAATATACATATTAAATTGAATAATGTAATCAAAAGATATTAATAATCAAACACATACTCCTGTGAAAGACATTTGCTCCTGAATCGGGAAGCTCAAGTGTGCTTCTCTTGAGGGTTAAGTGATGCAATTGGACCTCAAATAAGGAAGCGTCTAAATGATTTCCGTTTTCAAGAAAAATTAAATGAAAGGGAATCGGCAGCTTGAAAGTGTTTTTTAAGTGTAGTGAAAGGGTTTCTGGGCAACAAGAAAGATGGAAACTATAAAAACCTCGTAGATTAACTGTTGAAAGTCTATAAAATACTAGGATATGAAATGGTTTTTAAAAAGAGATGATGCTACAAAAAATGAAAAAGTAATAGTTTTTGTCGCTGTATGGTATCTCATATTATATATTTTTTATTCACATAATCCTCAGTAATGTATTTGTATAGATTTAATAGGTTTTACATGTTTATATTAAGTAAATATTAGATTGTAAAAATATGTCGTCCCTTTTTTTCCCCACCACCGTCCCCTGTAACAAGAAACTATACGTTTTGCAGTAATTATCTTATCATTTTCGGATTTAGGACTACAAAATACATCATATACACCTATTTTCGTCGTTTGTGTTTTATATACTTATTATATAGATATCCCATCTGTGACAGGTAAAAACATACTTTTTTAACATACTAAATATTTACGACAATCGGAGCGCCATCTTTTGAACGTAACAGCAACACACGCAATATTAAACATTGCTCATGCCGGACAGCATGCTTCTTGACAGCTGCTGTCACTTAGCATTTTCAATGTTTCCGATTGCATTGTTAAATTGAATTTTCACAGATTTCGATTTATTTTCATTTTGATTCGATTGTTTAACCAGACTGAACCACAGCAACGCGTGGCCAGGTACAACTAGTATACAATAATTAACTGTTACCATTAAATACATTACCGGGATTACCGGAAGGAAAAAATTCTTCCACATCTTAAGACCGATTTCGTTCTTTAAGAAGTTCAGTTAAGCTCAGATGTTTTTCTCCCGAAGTAATATTGACTTGGCCTGGCGTTTAGCTTGCTTTTCGAGATAGCCCTGAGGCTCCTACTCATTTTGCCTGATGTTTGTCCTTGTCCTGGAGGGGTTTTGTTTGTTGTTCTGGGGTCCTCTTGGTAGCCCATGAGGTCCGACTTGATCGGTTTTTAAAATAAATCTTGGTAGATTTCAGAAGGTTAGTTGATGAAAATTTTAGTCCAGATTCGAGCCGCAAGGCCCGAATTTGGCGAACTGGTACGATAAAAGATCGGTTTCTTTGCTAGTTTCCTTACCGTGAAAAGGGGCTTGGGTTGGGTCTTGGGGGTTAGAGGCTTTGTCCCGTCGGTGCTGGATTTGGGGTTAGAGGCTTTGTCCCGTCGGTGCTGGATTTTGGTGCCAGTGTTTCTTACTGGCCTTGATGCTGGAGGAGTTTCGCTATGACTTCGGCTTGTGAAAGGATTTGTTCTGTCTAACTGACAGATGCTTGCTGATCATCCGTGTATTCCTGCTCGAGTGTTTATACTAGTTTCTGATGATTTTTCTTCATTTGATTGTGGGGACGCGTCATAAATGGGCTACCTGTTGATTTTTTCTTCTACACTTCTATTCTTACGGGCTGGTTGCAGATTTCTTTTGTTTCGAGGATTTTTCTCTCATCGCGTGGTATACTCACTTGGGATAGGTTTATTCTCTCTTGTTTGCCATTTAGTGATGTTGGTTGGATTGAACCCCAGATGATGAAGTTCCGTCCTGACATCATCGAGATTGGTTCCAACACGCCTTTGATCAGGATGTGATGGAATCTGCTTCCTGAGATTGCCGCTGAGTAGTGTGTGGATCGCAGAAGGCTCCCAATGCAGCTAGAATTGTTTTTATGGGCAAGGAGAAGAAGGCGCAATTTCCCTGGCAAATTATCGTACTTGACTTGATAGGGCCCATGCCACCATCCCGGAAAGGTTTTAACTGGTTGTTGGTTGTTGGTTGTTGGATGATTCGTTTTCCAAGTACACTCTAATCCACCTCTTGCGTAGCAGCAACAGCGGAGAACATCGCACGACTTTTAGAAAATAACGTTTTCCTTGTTTTTGGTATTGCTCGATTGAACCATATGAGACAATGCACTAAACTTGAAAAGCAATGTTCTGCAAAACTTGTATGATAGTTACCGAGTCCAAAAGGTATGGTTTAATGCCTTGTACTCTGCGTAGTGTAATTTCGTAGAGAGAAGCAACTGGACGATCACCACATTGATACACTGCTACGTAGGCGAGCACCGGAATCAGGATGTCGAATTACCGAAATTACAGCAAGCCTTGAATACCGGGCTACATGAGGTTACCAAATTTACCCCTTCCTTTCTCAATTTTGGTCGCCATGTACCCTTATAAGGAGACTACTATAGTTTGGACCCTATGGTTTCGGACGACATACAAATTTTACCGGGTCATAGGAGCGCGTATACCGCAGACGTTTAAGGTCTGTGCGATATTTTTAAGACCATTCGAGATAACCTGCATAAGGCCTACCTTAAGAATACGCGCACTTACAACTTGAGGAAGAGAGAGATTTCGATCAAGGTCGGAGAGAGAGTGTGGCGAAGAATCAAGGTTCTATCTAGCGGAGCTAACTAGTTCGCAGCGAAATTGGCACCTAAATTCGTGTTATGCACCATTCGCCAAAAGTGCTCCAACCTTGTATATTTACTCAGTAATTCGGATGGGTCCAACGCAGGCAAATTGCACGTCAAGGATTTGAAACCGTATCGTGAGGAGGAAGAACACCTTTCTGTTACCTCAAGTTCCACGAGCGATGTGCCTTAATTATTTCTCGCTCCTGCGCTACCGCCTCAACCTACCGTTGCGACTTATCTCACAACTCTGGCTATTTACTGTCTAGATGGTGAAGGTTTGCTATCTATTCATTACCGCCTCACCTCATGTAATCTACTTCCTTCCCTTTTCGTTTTCCTTATCGCCTTCCCTTGTTTCCTTCCCGTTTGGTTTCTCGTATGTCTTACCGTAGTGACAATTTGAGGTCACTATATTATTGAGTTCTTATGTCTCTTATCTTACCGATGGTTTTAGACTGTCATGTTGGACAGTTCCTATATCGCTTACCTTACCGAGGATTCTGAGCTATGTGTGTATAGTTCATTATACCGCTTACCGTACCATTGGTCTTGAACTATCATGTCGAATAGTTCGTGATGCCTCTTATCTTGCCGATTCTCACAGATTGTTTCATTACCGATTCGTTGAATATGCCGTTTGACCGATCGATCATTTTACCTTGCTGTACCGATTAGCCTTTAGCATCGCTTGTTTTGTGTGCCGCCTTTGGCTATTCGATTGGCTTCTTTATGGTTTACCTTGTTGATTATTTATCTATACCGTTTGGCTTATTGATTATTTTACCTTACCATGCCAATAAGGCTTTTGAATCGCTTATCTTACTTGTTGTCGCGAGCTGTTTAATGAGCTTCGTTCAGATTTGTCTTGTTGGTTATTTGACCGTTGTGTCACTACCATACCGTCTCAGGTATCCACTGATCTCGTTTAGCATGTTTCCACCTATGTTGCCTAGCCTTGCAATTATGCGTTCTCTTTATCTCGTGGTTCCCCCCTTTCTTTTTTGGCCTGATTGAGGTTGAAAACCACCGTTTCCTGTCCCCATCACCTTATTATTTCCGTCCAACGGTACCTCACCTTGCCTATCAGCAGTCCTTTTCGGCCGGACACGCGCATTGGCCAGTGCGCAACTCCTCACGAAGGATGCTTTACAGTATGGCTGTCTAGCGACGTGTTGCAAGCGTTAGCGATCTACAGTTGGCCGCTGTCTTTTGCTGCGCAGCGCGCGATCCTGGCCTCGTTCCTGTATCACCCTTTTCCTAACCTTCCGACTCTCGACTATCTCTCGTCCCTTTTTCATCTGTTGTCGTGTTCAAAGGAAGAAGACCTCAGGTTGTCACGTCTTCCCGCGTCTTCTCGTCTTCCGGCTTCGGAAAAAATTACAGGTTCTTGTCATGTTTGTTACAAAGAAACGATTAAAAGGCGCAGGAAATCGTGATAATGTTGTTCCGTTTACGAAAAGCCTGTTGCGATGAACATCGTGTAGCGACAATTAAATATATTAATTACGCTAAATAAATGTAAATATATCCTAATTTACCTAAAATTATTGTAATTGTTTATTTTTTAACCCCTGTTACCTCAATGAAATATTTATAATTGTTAAAAATTAATTCCTGAATCAGAACATCATTTTTCATCTAGTGGGTATCCGGATACCGGGGTATATGTGGGTGTGCCCACGTGTACTTTAACATCATTTAGTTTAGGTTTAAAAGGGGTTTCCGTAGGGGTCATTATTGGTGTGAACTACTAAACCAGACAACCAAACAAGAAACTCGTCGTTGAGACAGAAAAACACATTTTCATCATTCAATCGTACCTATTAAAAATTTAGACAACGAAAAATTTACTGGCAACGAAAAGATTATAGTTGTTGGTTTTAAGAAAGGTCTGAAATTCAAATATAAATATATTTATACTTGCTTATATGCTCCCCACGTTGGACGTTAATTTTATATAACGGAATTATTATTCTTTGTTCAAATAAAAAACACAAACTGCACATTGCAGGCCCCACATTGAACAGCCAATTTTATGCAATCTGTTTTTTATATTTTTATTTCATCAATGTGACTATCGTTACAGCGACGATAGCCGTTCGCCGGAGGCACTCGGGTCGTGGGTCATGGATGGGTTGATCAGGCCAGCTATTTGGGCATGATAAGTGCAGTTCTTAAAAATAAACCCTAACACTGGGAAAAGGTTTATTTGTGCCAAAAAGACTCAATAATAGTACTAGATATTTAATAAACACAAGCACAATTTTAGAGAACGACATACAGAACACAATATAAAAATTAAACAGTTATAACAAAAAAAGTTGGATTGATCTTAACAGACTTTCTTATCATATAAGAGCTCTTGTCTAACTTACAAAAGAATTCTAATTAGATTATCCTAAACCAAAATAAATTTAGCTAATCTAAATCAAATTGAAACAAATCGAAATAAATTCAATCAAATTAAGGCAAATTAAATCAAATTAAACCAAATTAAATTCAATTGTCCAAAGTTATTAAATGGTGGTAGTGAGATAGTGATTGAGCAAATAATGTTAAATATTCATGAAAATACTAATAAAATAATAAAATTAATAAATTATTATCTCGCCTTATCCTATGTTTAGTTCGATTATCCAGCCTCTGGACTGCCCCGTTACCAAGATGTTTGTTTACTGAGTAGTTCTGTGTCCAGAACGCGGTGGTTCTAAAAGTTCTGGCGTCTAAATGAACTGGCTCTAAAATGACCGGGTTCTACAACGACCGGGCCCTAAAACCCACTACAAAAATACAAAAGAATAAGTCTGAGTAGGACTTGAACAGCAAATATACATACCCCTAATGGAAGGATACGGCGTAAAGACGTTTGTTTAGCTCGAGCTATGATGTTTGACTCCCTCAGTCTTCGTCCCGGAGAATACCAATGCGCTCTCAAATAAGCCTCGCGTAAAACAATCTAACCTGTAGCGGCCGATAATTTGTAAACGTTACAATATTTCTTAAAGCTTATCGATGAATAATGAACTCTTTGTAACGATAGCTAGTAGAACTTTCAGTACTTTGCATCAACGTATTCAAAAATTCTTATAGAATTAATTTTGTCAGGATTTGAACATAGAACAAAATATGAATAAACTGTTATTTCTAATTAATAGTTCCTCTTTAATCAATAGTTGATTAGTCATATTATTATTAAACACAAACTATCAATAACTTTAGCAAGTTATTCCGACAAAAATCATCCGACAATTGTCATAAACTCATATACTTATTATCGATTAACTGCGCGATTAGCTCTTAGTGAAATATAGTAAAAATAATAATGATTATAAACTGTTACACATATAAAAAGTTTACACATAACACTTTAAGAATGGTCGCGAGGCCAAAACATGTCAGAGAATATCACAAATATATTGTGTAACAAGTACCAAGTGTTTTAACCATTATCATATACTTATTGTTTTTATACCATCGCCTTTTTAAATACAGTATAACAAGAAATATTGAACTTGAAATATTGTCTACAAGAAATATAAGATTGCGATCCATGATGAAACGATTACATATACAAGGCATCAAACCGCAACTACCCTAAAAATTGTATAAAAAATTTTGTGTTCTTCAAGTCCAGCCACTAAAAATCCATTCAGATATTTACGGTCCTTCCTGTGCGATTATTTTGAAATATGAATTTCCAAAAAAAAAATATTATTCTTATATATCTTTATTAACCCGTTTAACGAAACAAATATACCGATTCTTTTCTTTTCATATTTTTTCTCTTAAAATTCCCGATTTAATCATCTTTCATCAGCAGCAAAACACTGTATTTGATTACCTGTTATATCCTAATATATAGCCTTTAAAGTTAAGTCAAGAAACTGTTAAAACTTAAATCCAGAATTAATTAGTAAAAACCGAATATTTCAATAAACATTAGACTTTTTTACCTCCTTACTATATTTCGGCTAAAAGCCTTTCTAAATAATACTAGTAATATATGTCAAACTCCTCCACTTAATATATATATAAAATAAAATTAAATTTTAGAGGATGGAAAAAACTCAGTTTTGAATAATGTATATTTTTATAACACTTAATCATACTTATTATTCATACTTATTTAGTTTCATTCAAGCACTTGGTTATTTATTAGTAGCCTAAGATATATATATATATATATATATATATATATATATATATATATATATATATATATATATATATATATATATATATATATATATATATATATATATATATATATATATATATATATATATATATATATATATATATATATATATATATAGATATATATATATACATATATATATATATATATATATATATATATATATATATATATATATATATATATATAGATATAGATATATATACATATATAATTGTATATATATTTAATATACTCAAAACACATCTTGGCCTAAAAAGAGCAAAAAAAACTCTATATTACCAGCACACAAAGGAAACGCAACAGTTACAATGATCATGGAAGACTATGTGAAAAAGATTACAAATATTTTACTGGACAAAATATATAAAGGAGTAAACAGAGATCCCACCACATATCTCGAAAAAACAACCAATAGCAACATCAAAGCTCTGAAACTGGAATCGAACATCGAACGAAGAATATCAAGCAGATAACCAACGAAAAATAACGAGCAATATCAATTAAGCAGATAACCTAAACTTTACGGTCCACCGAAGATCCACAAACACGAAATACCTTAAGGTCCATAAAAATGCCTTTGTCTCTCCAATACAAAATCTAGAAAAACATCTTGCAAAAATAATGCATCCAACTGTTAGCTTGCCGAGTCTTATACCCAAAACTCAGAACATATAATAAGAATAATTAAAGATTTTCAACTAGAAGATACAAGTATACTCGCAGGTCTGGACATTAAACAAAGACTTAAATCTAATTTCGATGAACGAAGATTTTCCACTATATATGTTGAACTCTCTGAATACTTCCAGAAGAACATATATTTTTGTTTTAAGAGTAATGGCATAGCATTACGCATGGGATGATCAGGCGAATAGTGTCACCACCCGTTATAGCTATCTTGCTTATGACATACTTGGAAACCAAAGCATTAGCTAACGCTCCCTTAAAACCTAAACCTTTGAAACGCTGCGTAGATGATATCTTTATAAAATGGCCTCACAATAATGAACTTCTAAACAATTTCCTAACCCAACTGAGCAAAATCCACCCTAGAATACTGTTTATATTATCCTATCATCACCCCTCAAAAATTCAGGAACTAGCTAACATTTTAATTTTCAAATCTCTCCGACTGACACTACTAAATACACGAAGGGAGAGAAACTACCAAAAATGTCTACAACCCTTAGACAAAATGGATATTCAGAAAACTGCATCATGAAGACCATTCACTGTCAGGAAACTCAAACACGTAGCACAGTGGAACAGTAAAAGATCAAAAACCCAATACATCAAAGATCCTGCTACCAAACGTAAAAGAACAGTCTGCAGGCCACATAAAACTGTTGCAAATCTGAGAAACACCAGAGACAAAGTCAAACTAGAAAATCATGGAGTACACAGCATATTTTGTTTTTGTTTGTAGACTGAAAAAAAAAATTTCAACCATTGAGAATGCCAAGTGAGACCATGGCGAAACGTCTGCATGTTCCCAATAAACTGGACACAAATGATCGAATGTACTCTCGGACTCTATATATATATATATATATATATATATATATATATATATATATATCTTATTGTGCTAGTAATAGTAAACCTGAAATTTATAGTATATTACTCTGATAATTATCGCTCCGTAGATAACGGCATAAACAGTTAAAACAACTAAACAAAGTGATTTAAGATTAGCAGGACGTCAGTGACAGGATATTTAGGAACTGGACCTACAGATTCACGTAAACTCTGCCAGGGTCATCAGGTATCGATTAACTTCGGTTAACACGGACTCGAGCTATCAACCCTTAGTTTTCTGCTTACGTGTCTCGAGAAGCCACGGTCACATAATATGGGGAGAAATACCAAAAGCGATTGTGAGTTGGAGCTAATTAGTTGGAGATGACTGAATATTTTTGTTTTCATATAGAAAAGTTTAAAAGGCTTTTCAAATAACGAGCAGGCTAAAAATGAATATATTCAAAACTGAGGTTTGCCTGTCCTTAAAAAAATTTAATGATCTTTGTTATTTATTATACTGAGCTTATAGGCATTAGCCTAGCTTATTACCATACCATGTTTTTTCACATATTGAATGCAACCATTCAAAATGCAAAAGTTTTACTGAAAAAGATGGTTCTCTTCTAATTAACTATTCAGTAGATTTTGGTATTTTTCTTTGCCCTTAGTTAAACTATAAAATATTTGATTTTAATATTTATTCAGCAGGATGTTCTAGCATGAATTGAGATAGTTCGTTTAAAAGTATAAGAAAAAAAGTAATATACAGCAGGAATGGCATTTTTTATTTATACCAAAACCAGCAAAAATTTAAATGCAACGTCTAGGTATATTATGGATATTCAACATTTTTGGTTTAATTTTTAAGAGCTTTAATCTGAGTTGATACAGACAGGATGATGACAATCCAAATTATAAAGTTAACCCTTATGTCAAGCACCACCCTCATTTTGTGTACCTTAATAGATAAATAATAGAAATACTAACGATAGAATCACGATTTTTAAACAATAATTAAAGAAATTCCTATGATCACTCACCAAATTGGGTGGCAGGCTCATTGCTTACACAGATCAGGTTAAGTTAGATGTTATAATTCATAAGGTTGAAAGAACGGTAAATATTTGAAGAAAATACATTGGGAAATATATTGCTACCTTTAATGAAAGATATATGTTACCAGATACTAACTGAAATTTGAAAATGGATTAGAATGGGGTATTAGGGAAGCCAGAAAAAACTTTAGTAAGTAAGCTTACAAGAGCTTACCAGCTTTATTGAATCAGGAACCAAGAAAAATACGAATTACTAATTACATTTTTTCAGTTATTAATAAACTATTTGTTGATTTCAACATGTTTCACATTTAGTACAGGAGAACGGTAGAATTAATCATTTATTAATGATTTTGTCGACAATCTTATTAAGATGTGATCAAGTTTAGTATAAATACCAAAAACAATATAAGGGATATTAGAACATAATGCTTTTTAACACGGATTTTTTTTTCGATATTTTAGTTTGTGTAGTTGTTTCAATTAATACGAACGTTTTGCATCTTTACACATGTCCGGTATCTTTTTAAAATTTATTGATAATAATTTTGTTGTCAACTCCTTCTTTTAGCCCTTATGTCGCCCAATACTCCGCATAGGCATCCATCAAGAGCTTTCAACTATCACGATCTTATGCGATTCTCATCTTTGGCAACCCTAGCATCCTCTTCCGATCACCATCACCGATCATCGTCACACCATCTCATATCTGGCCTACCGCTAATCTTTTTCCCTATCAATGGCCTCCATTAAAGGATCTTAACATTCCATCTGCTATCTGTTCTAACCACATAGCCTGAATAATCTCATAATTGTTCTCAACATTACCATATATTTAAAAAGGTACGGACTGGTGTATCAGGAAATGAATCACTTCTCAGTTACGCAATGCCAGGTCGGGTATCTAGGTATATCACTTATCAGTTGTGTCAGTTTTCACGAAAGTAAAAGTTACACCCAAATCAAAAGTTGGTAGCCAATGAGGGCTAGTTAGTTGACAATCAATAACCATAATTCGGAGCTCATTTTAAATACGTCATAGGTCAATTTCCTAAATAACATTTTTGACGTATTTCTCAGTTAAAAATAAACTAAAATCTTATATGACTCTAAAAATATACATTGCTAATAGATCCTATCATAATATCATAGATCCTATCATATATCATAATAGCGCGGAAATATTTTGTTTTAGTATATATAAAAAAAAAAAACAAAGAACAAGAAATAAAATCAAATTCTGTCTGTATAATTATTATATATATATATATATATATATATATATATATATATATATATATATATATATATATATATATATATATATATATATATATATATATATATATTCATTTAATCATCTCTTCAATAAAAAAAACTGGAAACCTAGATGTAAATACTTTCAGAAGGATAAACTATTCATTACATTATAGAAGTATCTATAACAAGATGTGACAGTCCTAAAAGTTTAAAAAAAAAAAGTTTTTATTAACAAAAAAATCATATACCAAAGCAAATATTATGCTGGAACAACAGGTTCAAGATTTCAACAATACAAAATAGCATAGTATAATCTTAAGCCCTGGATACACCCAAAAAATGAAATATCTCTCACACAAAGTGCCGAATAACCTTCACCCCCCTCTACAATTGCACCTGTGGTAATAATAATTCTTGAGAGAATAACGAACCTCTTTAGATAATTAGAAAATGTTGAAAAAGAATCGTACATTATTGATATGTTCTTTATTTTTGCATATAGAAACACAAACTTTTGACTAAGGTAAAAACCGATCTCTGGTCAAATTTGCCGACGTGTTTTATGAAGCACTTTTATGAACATTTTTAATGCTTTGTCGGAAAATTTAGCCTACATTGATCCAGATAGGAGCATATTTTAAGCGGTATTAAATGATCTAATTTAAATTATTTCTATGATAGACTAGCAGCAGTGAAAAATAGTACAAATGCAATAATTATAGAAAATTAATTTAATCAACCTGCAGATTTGTACTGTATCTTCTAATTCTTACTAATAGTAAGTTATTAGTCGAAAAGTTATGAGATAAAGTGATAAAGGTTTCAAGACTAGAAAAACAGATAAGAAATGTACATATCGATCCAAAAAAATAATAAAAATAGCAAACGATATACTTTGTTTCTTAATTTGTTTTCCTTTACACTCACGAAGTCAAATCATGTGATTTATTTATGTATTTACAATGTGAGGAACGAATATATATTTCAACAAACTTAAGCAATGGTGATGAAAGCAATAGTTCGAATAAGTTTTATCTGTTGTAAATAACGTTTTGGAATAAGTTTTAGCTGTTCTAATTACAATTAACAATTAATAAGAAAAGGTGCTTTTTCTGTAAAATAATTAAGTATTAATTTAAATTTATTAATTTAATATTAATTAAATAATTAAATAAATAATAAGGTGAATCTTTTTCTTGTTAAATTTAATAATTAATTTAACCTCTATTATGCTGGATAAAAATCCCAACACTTCCAAATCTATAGATAATTAAAATATAAAACGTCTTTCAAAAACAGCTCATTAATTTTAGAAAAAATAAAAAAGTTCATTAAACATTCATACATCAAATTAAATTATTTGTTAACTTATCGTAACAGCTGCGATATAAAAAAATTAATTAATATTCTATTACAGTTATATAAAAGTAACTTCTATATAACAGTGATGGATGAAAAAAATTAAATCATATTGTCTATTACGAGTTACATAAAAATCATCTTAAATATAATTTTGGTGGAATAAAAAACTTAAACAAAAACTATCTAAGATTTTTCTTGCCAATTTCCTGTCGATATTCTCCCCAAGCAGGAATAATAGATGAGCAAGAATGTTTGTATTCTCATGGGAGAGTTTTGGCGGGATTTTCATATAATAATGAGCATGATAAAAAAACGAAAATATTGTAAAATCAGTTTTTATATAATAGAAAAATGAAGGTAAGGATTTTAGTTCGTTATGTGATATAGTCAATCATCAGCCATCTTTATATTTATGTGATAATAATATCTACAAATCAATTATTTTATTGGAACCGCCGGTGTGAACACTAAACTCGAAGAGATTTACTACTAAACTCCAAATCAGTTTGTTTAACTTCTCGACGCGATTTTTGCTTACAATGTTAGCATCATCAGTAGATGATTCAAACTAACACTAAAACTAAAGTATGTTCTATTTCGATGACAACCGTCGATAATAAAGCATGTAAAAATCATGGAACTGTGAGGTTAACCAAACGTTACATTAAAAATTCAAAAAGTTAACTCAATGGAATAGGCTCTTTATCTCGGTTCATGGTCTCCTTGCCTTTTATTATCTAAATGATTTCATAGGCATCCAAAACCCTATTATTTTTTACATTTTTAACTTAAGTTACTTCTAGTGTTAAGTTACTAATATTTATATTATGCTCATGATCGAGTACATGTTGGGCAACACAGCATTTATCTTCTGGTTAATATGGATTTTTTTGTTTTTTGCCCTAAATATCTTCCATCACAATCTTGACAACTAATTTCATAAATCTCCGATTTTTCATGTTAGTCTACTCTTTCTTTTGGTTAACCCAGAATTTCTATTCGCTTATTATCTGATTTATATACTACGTTAATGTACAACCGGATTATCATCACTGCACTGTATCAATCAATAATTAAGAATACAGACCATACTACAAAGTACTAAGCTTCAATAATTACATAGACTAAAAGGTTTTAGAGAATTACACATCGTAGATTTTTTATGATTAGTAATAAAAAATACTCTTATTTTTTTGACCACGAAATGTTTTCTACGAGGGTTGTCCGTAAAATAAGGTCACAAAGAAAGTCACATTTATTTGCAATGAATTATACATGGTTGAAAAGCCTGGACTTCTATTATTTTTCTACATAGTCCCCCTTGCGATCGATGCATTTTTTCATGCCGTGTAACATTTTTCGTATACACTTGTCAAAGAACTCTCCCGCCGCGGCGCGTAGATAGCTTACGACCTCTTCTTTCAACTCCTCGTCGGTCCTGAAATTCATTATACCCAGGTGTGACTTCAATGCACAAAAGAGATGATAATCACTTGGTGCTAGATCCGGGCTATACCGTCTCCATTTTTGCAATCGTGTCGTCCGAAACCGATAGCCGTCCGGCACACTGTTCATCATGGACATCTGTAAGTCCATTTTTAAACTGTCTGCACCATTTTCACACCATTTTCTGCACCATTTTCGCACTTTAAAATAGTGGAGATTTGTAGGCGGGAAACCAAGCTTCACGCCAGTATTGGCGAATCTTGCGTTAAAGCGCTCCTCGCGACTCCAGCACTTTAGAAACCTTACTTTACTGACCCTCGTATAATAAGATTTATTTTTATATTCAGACTAATATCATGTATACCTTTCACATACTCGGTAAATTAATTCTAGAAAATTAATGCCGTCTTACGAACTATATATATATATATATATATATATATATATATATATATATATATATATATATATATATATATATTGCATTTGGAAATAATTTAAGCATAAGATGTGTACAACTAAATAGGCAGTATAATTTAAAATTAAATATACTTGTACAGGGTATTTGTAAAACCGTGGCAGGGTGTGGTTTTGTGTTTTCTTATCGAATACCCTGTATGTTCATACATTTTTGCATTCTGTATTGATTTTAAACATATTTCGTGAAACATATAGTATATCTAAACCCAATAGTTTTAACGATATCCGCCATTTTGTAAAAAATATTGGAGTTGCATACTGTAATTTCCAGTGTCATATATCATTTATTTTTTTATGTAGGATTATCATTTTTGATAGGAATATTAGTGAAACTATGACATAACTTTTAATGAAACAAAATTTGCCTACGTTATACAGGGTATCCAGGGTAACTGAGATACATTAAATGGCATGTCTAATATTGTTTCATTTTACATTATTCTTAAGACAAAATACTGTTAAACATGTCCTGTACCTATCTTTCATAATTTCCGAAATTTTTATATATTTATTTTTAATTTTTTTTAATATAATTTTTTTAATAATATTATAATATAATTTTAAAATAATGTTATTATTAAACAAATGAATAAATTCATGATAAGTCATGATATAATAAGAATTTAGGACATCACATGTTTAAATATAATATTTAATTAGAAAGCAATTATTATAAAGTAAAAAACGTATTGTTATTGTAAACAAAACCTCATAAATATTTAGTTTCTATTAAGATAGTTTAAGTCCAAACATGTATAAAGAAGTAGTCACAACAATCATTTAATTAAATGTTCAATATGTCTACCATTTTGTGTAATATAAATTCTAAGCATATGTTCAAAAGAACTATTGATTGTAATGAGCATTGCTTCATTAATATTCATAAATGCATTTCTTATTCTAATTTTCATGCCCTCTGTTATGGTGGGTGGCATTTGATAAACTTGTTCTTACCAAAACACCATAAGAAAAAATCTGATTTTGTTAATCTGGCTGGCAAAGGTTCCAGGACCTTCCCTGCCAATATATTTATTTTCATAATTTCTGTCCAAATATTGTCTCACCTGCCTGCAAAAATGAGGAGAAGCACCGTCTTACTCTAACAACATTCATTTGCCTGCAGTTAAATCAACACCATTAACTTTATTTTCAAAAAAAAATATGACCCTAGGAGGCGATCTGCGATAATATCCACACGAATCTTGGATTTTCACTGCTGTAATAGTAGACATTGCGTCGGTTGACGTACCCATTTTTGAGGAAAGTTGCCTCATCCGTAAATAAAATATATTTAAAAAAGTTAGGTTCGTCGCGATGTTACATCAAATATTTTGGCGTATGGTAGATAATCTTTCTAAATCATTCCGGATGTCGATCTGTTCATTATGGGAAGAGTCGCGACGTTTCGCCAAAATCTCATTTGTCATTTTCAAATGTCCGTTCGACTGAAAAGTCCAAGTTGAAACAAAATGAACGGATCGACACCCGGAATGATTTAGAAACAAACATTGATTTTTAAACATAACATTTGCTGAAAAAAATAAAATACAGATTAACGTAGATAGAGTTCCAGTGGTGATTGTGATTTTGGTAGTGGTTTTGAATTATAATTATTAATATGGTACACTTGATTAACTTCACGGTTCAAGATTATTAACCGCTATTAGGTACGGATAGAATATAATTTAGTTTTAGAAGTAGATGAACCATCGCCTGATAATGCTACCATGGTTAGCGAAACGCGTGTCGAGTCAAATAAAATGAGTTAGAGTTAGTAAAATGTTTACTGGGTATTACCTTTTTTTCTCTTCCGTATATGTAAGAAATATTAGATTACATTGCATTTTGCATACAATAGAGAAATATTGCATTTTGAGAAATAAATTAATTTACGTGGGACTATAATGGAAAAGAATTTAATTCGAGCTGAAACACTGAATGCATGCTACTAATATTTTTACTATAAAGAAAAAGGAGAATAAACTTATTCATTGATTTGTCCGTTAATTTGTGATAGTTTATTTTTTAAACCGAATAAAACAATTTTTTACTTTATTATCTATCACTTTTAAAAATGATAGATAACGATAGATTTTGGCCAATAAACTAATATGCGTGAGAATATAATTAGAAATAATTTAATTGGGTCTAAAACAGTGGATCATATTTATTAAATGAATGCTATTAATATTCATATTAATATTCAAGTTAGATGTTTCGTTTAGAAAAAAAATTAAATTTCAGCAGTAAGTTTATTTACAGTTTTATACAAATATTAATATTAGGTTTTACACATATTTTGTCCTCCAGTATATTTCAGAAAACGGTTTCAATGGAAGCGGATACCCTCCGGGAGGTGGAACGACGCGTTAAATGTAGCTGGCAGGCATTAGGCAGGCTCAACATAGTGTTTAAGAACAAACTACCACTTTGCCTAAAAAGAAAAGTCTTTGATCACTCTGATCAAAGACTTATTTAGGTCATAACTTCCCGTTGAAGTGAAACCTGGACACTCGCATCACAGCCAGTTCAAAAACTTCGGGTAGCACAGAGGGGAATGGAAAGATGTATGCTTGGCATTTTTAAACAGGATAGAAAGACTTGCACATGCATCAGAGAACAAACGAGGCTGGCTGACATCATTGGAAGAATAAAAGAGTTGAAATTGAGGTGGGCAGGCCATGTAGCGAGGCGATGAGACGAAAGATGGACCAAGACGGTTCTGGACTGGATACCGCTTGATCGCAAATGTCCACGGAGAAAACCGAAAACACGAAGGACTGATGACATAATTATTAAATATTGGAGCCGAATGGCAGAGGAAAGCTCAGGATCGCGAGAATTGGAAGCATGCTGAAGAGGCAGGCCTTTATCCTGCAGTGGATTGATACAGGCTGATGATAATGATGATAATTAGAAATAATTTAATTCGGGCTAAAACAGTGGATCATATTTATTAAATGCATGCTACTTATATCCATAACGTGGGATGATTAATTTAGAAAAGAAACTAATTGCCAACAGTAAGTTCATTTATAGTTTTATACAAATATTTTTACTGGGTTTTGCACTTATTTTATTCTCCATTAAATTTCTACTGTAAAAAAATAATTAGTTTAAACTTGCATTTTGAGAAATAAATTAATATACGTAAAAAAGTAATTAGAAATAATTTAATTCGGGCTGAAAGAGTGGATAGTATTTATTAAAAACATGCTACTAATATCCATAAAGTAGGATATTGAAATTCAGAAAAAAAAATGAAATTTCAAATAGTCCATAATCCATTTCCATTTCATCCAAATGTTTCTGCGTGATATTGCACTTATTATTTTCTCCACTATATATCAACTATAAGAAAAACTAGATTAAGCTTCCATTTTGTGAAATAAATTTATATACGTGAGACTATAATTAGAAATACTTTAATTCGGGCTGCCAGGTGGATCATATTTAGTAAAGGCATACTGCTAATATCCATAAAGTTTGATATTTTATTTAGAAAAGAAATTAAATTGCCAACAGTAAGTGCGTTTACAGTTTTATACAAATATTTATACTTATTTTTACACTTATTTTGTTCTCCAGTATATTCCTACTATAAAGAAAAATTGGATTAAACTTACTTTTTGAGAAATAAATTAATATACGTGTGACAATATAATTAGAAATAATTTAATTCAGGCTGAAGCGATAGATCATATTTATTAAATGCAAGCTACTAATATGCTGTGGATGTTTTAGTTAGAAAATATAGTTAGAATTTAGTTCGAAATAAATAAATTGCCAACAGTAAGTTTATTCACAGTTCTATATAAATATTTATATTTGGTACTGCACTTATTTTATTTTCCAGTATATTTCTATTATAAGGAAAAGTTAATCGCGGTTAGAAAACGACTTTTGGTGCGGTGATCTGACAGATCTGTTTTTAAAAAACTCGAAAAATGTTAAAAAAACTTTTTAGTCTTTATATAATAGACTAAAGGGTTTAAAATGATAAACAATTTAACAAAACAACATTAGGTATTTTATTATGTAGTTATATTTTTAAATAATTGTAATTAAGTAAAACATATTATATAGTACACAAAAGCGAATATACAGTAATTACTTATAATTTATCATTAAAATTAGATTATAGCTTTGACAAACAGCAACAAATAAAATGATATAAAAGATTATTTCTAAGATGAATAAAAATTTTAGGTAATTTAAGGATTTCAGGTCATTATTCGCCATCGCTTGAAGTTGACTCAGAGGGAACTGTACAGTCAGTTTGCAGTGGCGGTTGGTCAATAAGGGCACGTGGGCACGTGCCCCACCTAAATAAATAAAAAATGAACCGCCGCTGTCAGTTTGACATCTCATTCTACAAGCTTTGCGCAGTGGCATTATCGTAACCGATGAAGTGTATCCGAGGTGTGATTATTGCTAGGAGACGTTAAAGTGATTTTCTCTATAAATTACTATTGGTTAAAGACGACACCCCCCTCCTCGTGGGCTCCTGGTGGAAACGACTGGCCGGCAATTAGTCGTGTTATTAGAGCTGTAACACGCCATAAGCTCCGGCCTACGGCTAATAGGTGTATAGGAAGGGGTTGGGGAACCCCTTTCACAAGGGCGGGCCGGTGGGCTCTGCCAAAGTTCCGGTCAGGCCGGTCTGGCGTCGCGAAGCTTGAAAAATATGAGCAGAATGGAAGCTGAAAATTCCAAACAGAAGAGGATGAGAGACCCGACTCCTGGTCCGGGGTCTGAGGAAGAATCTGACTTTCCCATTGGGAAAAGAATCAAAGAAAATCTGCCGAGAAATTCCAAGGAAGAGAAGGCAACATTCTTGGAGAGAATGGAGATTGTAGTGGACTGCATTAGAAAGTTAGAACTAAGCTTTGACTCGTCGGAGGATAAGAATAAAAAGAAGAAGCTTAATAAAATCACTAGGCTCATGATCAGCAAACTAGATGAGATGAGTCACCAGGTGACTGGCATTATCGACAACAGACAAGATGGCGATATAAGAGAGGAATTACAGGTAATTAAAGAACTGCTATCCGACCAGAATGAGAGGGCGAAAGAGCAGAGCAGGCTATTGGAAGATAATCTTAGCCGCAAAAAGGAGCATACTTATGCCAGTGTGGCCTCGACCAGCGCAGTTAGGGTGAGTGGCATCAAGAAGTTAGTTCCTGTCGCTAAAAATTTTAAGATTCAGATTTCTAAGTCTTCAGATGGGAAAGAAATGCAGGGAGAGGAGCTTAAGAAGCTGTTAATGCAAAAGTTAAATCCCAGCAAGCTCGGTATCAAACCAACCAGAATTTATTCCACACGTAACAACAAAGTGGTCATCGAATCAGCATCAAACGACATCGAGAAGCTATCTCGTTCGGAAGACATCAAGAAACTTGATTTGAACGTATCTTCTGTTGATAAACTTAAACCCAGGCTGACAATTTTTAACGTTCCGTCCAGCATTAGAAAGGAAGAACTTAAGCAGGAGATTGTAGAGCAGAATCTTCTGGAGACGTGGGAAGAGGCAGAATCTTGTATTAACCCGGTGTATAAGTTTGGCCCGAGAAACAGGCACTATGTCCATTGGGTTGTGGAAGTTGATGGTTTGACCAGGAAAAAGCTACTAGAAAAGAGCATGTTGTATCTTGGCTGGCACTCCTGCAGAATTGAGGACAGGGTCCAGATTACCAAGTGTTTTAAATGCCAGGGGTTCGGGCATACGTCGACGAAGTGTACGGCTGAGTTGGCGTGCGGTTTCTGTGCTGGTAGGCACGACTCTAGGAGCTGCCCCAGTGCTAGCAAGATTGAAGAACACAAGTGCGTCTTATGTTTGCAGGCTAAATTAACCGATTTTAAACACAGGCCCAAAGATGCTAAATGTACGGTCTTCAAAAGAAGGATGGAGGCCTTTGTTGCACGTATTGACTTTGGTGATGATGCGTAAAGATCGCGTCTTCATTGGGCAGCAAAACTTGCATCTCAGTCAGGCGGCAACGCTTGACTGTTTAAGAAATGCTGTGGAGAGAAAGATTGACATTCTTCTCATTCAGGAGCCCTACACTTTCATGAGAGATGGAGTCTGCAGTCTCCCCGGTTTGGGGAATTATGGTCTTGTAGCTGATCAGGCTGTTAAGTTTAAGGCTTGTATAGTCATTATTAATCCAACTTTTTCTGGCTTGAAAATATCCCAATTCACCAATGAAGTGATGGCTACTGCAAGGGTTTCGCTCTGCAGTAGTAAGATTGTTTTGTGTAGCGCCTACTGGTCACCGGCTAGGGATTTTCGTCTGCAAGAGCAGCTCGACTTGTTGACGGACGTCAATTATAAATTCAGGAATGGTCCAATTATTTGGGCCATTGATACTAACGCGCACCATCCGATGTGGCATTCTGATGTGGCCAATGATCGAGGCGATGCATTGGCCGAGTTTTTCTCCTTGGAAGATCTGCAAGTTCACAACATGGCCGGAGCTCTTACCACCTTTAGCAGCCCACTTGGGAACAGCAACATTGACGTTACTTTAGGTAATCTTAATACGAACAACAAGATATGTGATTGGAATGTGTTGGAAGATTCCCTGAGCGATCATCGTTTGATAGTGTTTCAGTAGAAACTCAACTACGACATTTCCCGTACGATTCTTAGAAGTTCCCTTTGCAAGATCAATGTGGAGAGGGCATTGGACATGGTTATTGTGGGCCTGGCGGACTTGGAAAGGTTACTATGGGAGCCTACAGTTGCTCATATTGACAGAAGAGTTTCAGGGCTGGAGCGTTTGTTGAGGAATGTCACGAAGGAGACTGTGCCAAAAAGGAAGATTTTTCCTACCAAGCCGATATGGTGGACAGAACGTCTTGACGAACTGAGGCGTGCCGGGCTTAAACAGAGAAGAGCGTACCAAAACTCAGTTGATATGATTGAAAGAACTAGACTTAAAGATATATATATGAATACGGCTTCTAAGCTCAGAAAAGAAATAGCCAGGGCCAAGTCGGACTCTTGGAGCACATTTGTTAACGATCAACTAAGGGAGGACCCGTGGAGCATCCCATATAAGATAGCATCTGGAAAATTTAAGGGTACCAGGAACATCATCAACAATATTAGAGCAGATCCTGATAATGATGGCACTTTTGACTTTGACCAGACAGCGGAGGCCATAGTAAATGAATTCATCATTAATGATAGCTTAGCGGAGGATACGCCCGAGTTGGCATTAATCAGAATGACCGCTCTCGATTATTCGTCCTGGAACTGAGGCCCCCTCGGTGTCCAGAGAGGAGATCGAAGAATACTTGCTCGGATTGAACATCAGAAAAGCTCCGGGTCCGGATGGCATTCCGGGCATTGTGCTGCGGACGGTGGCGGTTGCTATTTCTGACTATGTTAGTTGGATTTTTAGCGACTGCTTGCTGCTTGCGTACTTCCTGAGAAGATGGAAGGAGGGGCTTCTCATCACCATCCCCAAACAGGGAAAGAGTCCGGGCAGCCTGGGAGCAATAAGACCGATTACGCTTCTACCTATTCTGGGTAAAACATTGGAACATTTTTTGAGACTGCGGCTTCTCGCGACGACCGGCGAGGAGGAGTTCCATCACCGAAGTCAGTACAGCTTTGTTAGAGGAAAAGGCACTAAACAAGCGATCAGCAGGCTTGTTGAGACTGTTGGGCGCAGTCAGTACAGATACACCACAAGCATTTTCCTGGATATCAGAGGGGCTTTTAACAACGTATGGCCTGTGGCCATATAACAACGTATGTGGCCTGCTGTGCTGCACGCTCTCAAGCTTAAGAACCCATCCTGCCAGTTATTTCGTATAGTTGCGTCGTATCTCTCCGACAGATCCGTTAGATTAGACTTGGGGCCAGACGCGGCTCATAAAGTTTTGCAGAGAGGCTGTCCGCAGGGCTCTAAGCTGGGTCCGATGATCTGGAACTTGGTCGTGTATCAACTGTTGTACATCTTTGACAGTCAGCCTGAATTTGAGATTATTGCCTATGCAGACGACCTGGCAATTGTGGTGGGGGGCAATAGTCGCCCTGCCCTTGAAGTTAAATTGAATGAGGCGCTGAATTTGGTCCACGAATGGGCGTGCTCCAGTAAATTGGAAATAGCCGCCAATAAGTCAACATATCTGGTTTTCGGCAGGAAATTGACAAGAAACCCTACTGTCAGAATTGGACCGAACAAAATTGGAAGGTCATCAAAGTTTAAATATCTTGGTGTTTTGGTTGACGACAAGCTGTCTTTTGCAGCTCACATCACATATTCCTGTGAGAAGGCTAAGAGACTGTTCCAGATGCTGAGGAGATCCTTGAGTAGAGTTTATGAAACACCTGCGGACTCTCTGCCAACTATTTTCTTTGGGGCGGTTATGCCGGTCCTGACATATGGTTCTGACGTTTTTGTAGATAAGTTGTTGCACGTCAGAAATCGAGCCAAACTACAATCGGTGAGGGGGATGGTGTCCCGAACTATCATCGGGGCATACGTTTCCACTTCCACGGCTGCTGCTTCGACCTTGGCTGGGATTCCTCCGATCGAGGAGCTTATTTATGAGGCCTTGGACCTCCGGCCACATCTGTCTGGCAGACAGCTGGACAGACATGGTCTTTTGATACCTGGTGAGCCTCGGCTCAACAGGAAAACAATTAAAGGTGCTCTGAGGAACAGGACCATTACTAGATGGCAGGCCGAATGGGAAGAGGAAGAAACCGGGAGGTTGACTTTTGGCTTTGTGCCGAACGTGTCGGACTGGCTTGAAGCCCATTTTCGATTCAACAGAAAACTGACTCAGGTGCTGACCGGGCACGGTCAGTTCCTGAGACACTTGAAGAGAATTGGCAGGATTGATGATGCGTGCTGCGCAGCATGCGCAAATGGAGCAGTAGATAACCCAATACATAGAATATTAAATTGTAGCGCTTTCGACGTGCCGAGACTCGCCATAGCTGAGGTCCTTGGTCCGCACTGGCCAGCAACACCCGATAGAATACTGCGGACACTGATGGAAGGGAAGAGGACTGCTCTGTTGGAGGGCTTCGTGGCGGCAGACCCGGAAACAGTCTGACTGTTATGAGAATTGACGTTTTAGTTTTGATTTACAATAAAGTTTTTAGTTCAGGTCTTAGGTTAGGCTTTTCTAATATTTTTTATGTATCGTTTTTAGTTTTTAAGATTCAGTTGTCTGATTTGCTTAAAAATTTTTTTTCATGTTGCTTTCTGTGTAAGGCTCACCCCCTTTAAGGTTAGCACATTTCAAAATTAAATAGTTACATGTTCTGGGGCTCAAAAGGGAAGGTTATAGGTACTTCCCGGGCTGCGGCCCATTTCTGTGGAATCCACCCTCTTTTAATTCAAGTTGTTTGGGATTTCAGGGTTGAGCGAGAGAAAATTTCTAAGCAAAATTTAATCTTGTATTAAATTAATAAAGAATTATTTGTATTTTATTTTTGCACATTGAATAAGAAGAAGCGCTTAATTCAAACACTTGCTATACCTCGTTCAAAGTCTTGTTTTTCTCTTTTTCAAGTCTGGCACGATTTATTTATTTTTAAATTAATTCATTAATTAAAAACCTTTCTTAATAAAGACCAAGAGGGGCACCGTCTGCCCCCTTTAGGGTCAGGCGGTGGAGAGGGATATGGTGGGACCCCCCGCTTCTTCTTCTTCTTCTATCTCATTCTACAATGTTCCAGGCAAAGTAGATTTTTGCATACGTGGTACTTATATTATGTGCGGCGCCTCTTTTCACCTGATTTGCAGGGTAACCAGTCAAACCTTGTTTGTTCTCTGTTTGCACTTCATTCGAACTGGGGATATCTTCGTCATCATAACGTCTTTTTAGAGCTCCCGAAATATGTGTAAGTCGTCCAGTATTATGTCTCCTTCGCCTGTGCAGATTTTCTTGCATAAGTGAAACCGCAAGTTGGCGTAAAAATCTTCTCGCGTTCGTCACTTTATTGTTATTGCCCGTGAACAAAATTTGAGCGTTAATTCCTGGCGTGTTCAACACCGAGAAGAAACCTACCATAGGCCAACGTTTTGTAGCCCCAGAAACATCATATGCTCCACACATTTGATCTACAATATCTACTCCGCATTTTGTTTGGTTGTAATATGTTATAATTTCAGGTTCTTTTTTGGTCGCCTGTCATCTCATCAATTTTGCCTTCAAAATGTAGAGTTAACAAAAGTTATACGTTGCTCTTTGGTTTAGGGATGTTTGAAGCCAAGGTTGTATCCTGCTGAAATCCAAACATAGAAGACTTGACCTCTCAATTTTTTCTTTTGAAAACTAGTGGTACCTGAGGTTTACTGGATGTCAATGTTCCAACCAATGACAACTTTTTAGATTTCAATTCACTAATGAGAATGTGGCCATTGAACCAATTAGACTTTTGAATAAAAAATAATTATCGATTTGTTTATTTTATTTTAAATCATTATCATAAATAATATTGATAATCGATGCGAAAAACTTTTTAAAAACTTGTTACAATTAATTGTAAATGAATTAAATTGTATAATATTTAAATAAAAATCACGTGACTACGGACACGATTGGCTGCTATGTTGTGAAATTATTGTTGGTTAAGTGAAAAAGGGTTTATAAAGGCTAATTCTAATAATATACCTGCAGTGCAGATTTTTATGGTCACAGATTTTTAGAAAAATGACATTCGGTTCAATTCGGCTGAAGTTCGAGGTGCTAAAGCATCAATGTAAGTTTTTTAAAAAATAATAATGTAAATGTAAATGTAAATAACAAACAAAATATTTCTATTAAATATAATTAAACTATTTGTAGGGTGTTACGAGAAAGTTACGGTGACAAGGCTATAGAATATAATAAGGCTATATAAGTTAGAAGTAAAGCTACCTTGACTATTAATGAAAAATTAAGAAAAGTTCAAGACACTGAATGTCACGATTGTGCAGCTTCAGCAGATAACAAATACTCAAACAAAAAAAATTGTATGTTATATATTTGTAATACTGGTTTTTAAAAATAATGAAAAATGTTAAATATTGAATAACCAAAAGATATTTTCTAGTTTTGTAATTATTTTTGAGCGAAAAAACAATATAAATCATAATTAGAAAAACAAAACACATACATACTGCTTAAATCGCTAATTTTATTTCAATAAAGAATATACTGTTAAATATACATAATTAAAACTTCCCCCAACTAGGATAATATATTACAGTAGATTATAATATGTAAACTACATTAATAACCAATTCAGAATAAAAACAATCACTATCCAAAATTATAGACATATTTATTTAATTAATTTCATTGAAGTTTGCAATCCTTTTAAAACCACACTGATTCTTCAAACCACCATACTAAACTATATTAACAATATTTTCAAAAAAAATCCACTCAGACTACATTATTGATTTAATTAAAGTTTTCAGTATTTTTAAAACGATAGCGATTTTTTGTCTTACATGTTTTACAAACTACTACATTAAACTCTTGATTTAATAATATTTGCAAATATAAATAAATGTGACTGCTAACTAAATCTAATGCATGACCAGCTAGAGATTTCCTAAATAAGAGAAGGCACCTAAACCTTTTTTATTTGAGTGGAAAACTTATAGCCGAAGTGTGGAACTCGCCTGTGAAGGTCTACCCACTATGTACCACAACATATCCTGGAACCACTGAATAATTTTTTAATCTATATTTAAACATACTCTATCAAATGAATATGTTCAATCAATAGATGAAATGTACCAAAATTCTGAAAAACAAAACAGTTTAACTGTTTTGTTTTTATTTAGAATATAAATAGACCATTTTCTTTATTTTTTGTTTGGGTAGTAGGTTTGCTTTTATTTTTTCTTTTTTTGCATACTCCTTCAAATGTTTGTTTTGATTCCATGGAAAACTGCTTTGCCAGTCCTTAATTTAACTAGTTAGTGTTCATCCAACTAATCACACAAATTTCTGTACCTTTCGACCACCTACAAATTAGATTAACCTGTAAAACTTTCGTAAGTATACGACTTTTCATATACGATTACCTTTCCAATCGGTAGTCGAATTTTGTTCTTGTCTGTTCTTGTCTAATTCTTGAATATGATTATTCCTATCCTACAAAATTGACGATCCCGTAAGTCTTTTTTATTGTTACTACCCTCGGTTGTGTTGCTACATGTAGATTATTTGCGGACACACAGGAATATTCTTTCTTATAAATTTGGCACGTTAATTTGTTATCACTACATAAATTAAATAATATAAATAAAAGTTATAGAAACGAATACAAAAAACAAAAGGAACCCTAATCTGATTTCATTCTGAACTGACCTTTGAGCCTCCATATATATGAGAATAATGTCAAAAACAGCACCGAAAGCCTAAATAACAATTAAAAGCAAGTATATTTGCAACCATCACAAACTAAAAATCAAAGATATAGGTTAAACATATAGAACAATGACTAAAGATCGATAAATTGTTTTATTTGCCCGAAACTCCGATTCTTTCGGAATGTCTGTTGAAAAACAGGGCAAAAGAATATTTCTGTATTAAGTAACCGAATTGCCACGAGCCGAACCGATTGGCCTTCGGTACATTCTGTGAGGTCACAGATTGCTCCGATTGTTTTCGGGAATTTTCGGCGGGTCATCGGTACTAGGTTTAAAAACGTATTTGCAATTTAATATAACTTTTTAATTATAAGGAAAAAAATAAAAATAAAAATAGTTTTGTTATAAAACTTATATATGATATTTCCATTTATAAAAAAAAATTGTTCAAAAGCCCAATTGTCAATACTTATATTCCTATCGATTAAATTGCCAAAAATAAGTTTATTTACAGTTTTATACAAATATTTATACTGGGTGTTGGACTTATTTTGTTCTCCAATATATTTCTACTGTTAAAAAAATAGATTAAACTTGCGTTTTTAAAAATAAATTAATATTCGTGACAATAAAATTGGAAATAATTTAATTCGGGCTGAAACAGTGGATCGCATTTATTAAATGCGTGCTACTAATATCCTTAAAGTTGAATGTTGAAATTCAGAAAAGAAATGAAATTTCTAACAGTATAATTTCCGTCTCAGCCAAATATTTATGCTGGATGTTGCACTTATTATATTATCCCGTATATTTCAACTATTTTCAACTAACGAAAAATTAGATTAAACTTGCATTTTGAGAAATAAATTAATATACGTGAATATAGAATTGAAACTAATTTAATTTGGACTGAAACAGTGGATCGTATTTATTAAATGCATGATATTAATATCTAGAAAGTTGGACAGTGTTATTTAGAAACGAAATGAAATTGCCAGAAAGGCAAACGGCCAAACAGTAAAGACCGAGCAACTGATTAAAATAATTAATAGAGAAACTTGTGCGCTCTAACACGACACTCGTTATATTAATAGCTTCGTAAAATTTCATTAGCACGGAGAACTGGCCGTAGTTGTTTAAACAATCAGCTGCGGAATCGAAATGGAACGTAGTGTAAAGAGATAGCACGCTGCCAGGTTGCATATATGCTCCACGATTATTCCCAAGAGTCTAGGGTAGAATAATCCAGGGTTACCGACACGGCCGTTTTATTTGAATTAATTTATGTTTTTAATATTCAATTGGAATATGCTTACTTCCATCAATACAATTAAAGAACTAGAAAAATACTATTATCAACAAAATTTCTATAAGATTATTTTATGAGATTTTATAAAGTATAAGTTATATATATAAGTTCTAAATAAGCAAAGATTAATATGAAAAATTTCCACTTTATTTAAATATGTATGTATAACAATTGTTTCGACACACAGTGCCTTTTTCAAATACAAACTATGTTAACCTAACAGTAAGAAAAGTAATTACAACCTAAACTGTCCATCGACCTAATAATCGAGTTAATAATATGGTAGTGGGGAAACCCATTTTTTTAACATCTAGGAGGGCAATATAAGTTTAATAATGGTGAACCATTCGAGTCTAGCTGGTCATTCAGCAAAATATCCAATTTTTTTCTTTTATTAATTTCTAGACTCTCTAAAAGATTACCTTTTTGGATTTATTTTCATTATATAACATTTTAAAATTATCATTAAAAATAGGATTTTCTTATCCTACTTTTATAATTTTTCATTTTGAATTTTCTTAAGTGGTTAGCATAATGAGAATTATTTTGCTGCTTAGTATAACTTCTTTTATCTTCATTGAGCATAGTAGAAAAAAACCTTCCTGTTAGTCCAACATAGACCTTTGGACACGACCCGTACTCGATAGTCATTTTCATAGTTGAAAATGTTTTGTGCGCATACCTCAACTTCCGCTATGTTTTTCAGGCAATTTATGCGTGTATAAGCTGTGAATAATAAGTTTTCAATGTAATTAACAAAAAAAAAACAACTTTAATTATTAATTCACTATCAATAGTACAGTTTTAATTGTTATTTACTTGAAGTAAAATATTAATACAAACATTTTAATAAAAATATATAATGTCATCAGTAAAAAAAGCAGCACAAAAACGTTGTTATGGGATATGTCGCAGCGATACGTGTAGTAAATCATTTTTGGAGCATTTATATTATTTTATTAGTTTTCCAACGTCGAAAACTTATTAAATCATTGAAACGAAAACATATAAAATAATTTGTCCAAAGTGTATTAAATGTGATTTGTCAGTTAAGAAATGTGGACCAGGTGATGGTCGATTCCCACTCATTGATCATACAACGTTTACTTCATTTCGAAGGAGAAAGTGGTCCGACAGCAGAACATCCTGAGCCCATCAGTTGTGTCAATAAAAAAAATCATGTATCAAGTACTTTTATTCCATTTAAATGTTAATGTAACAGCTCATGCTATAACCTCAAATCATGAATGTTTATTGTAGGTAAAAGTAGCAAGGGCCTATTTGGCTGAAAAATACAAATAAACTCATGGTACAGGTTATTTAAAAAAATTATTTTTTATTATTTTATTATAAGAAATCTTAAAAAATTGCCCCTATAGAATAGAATAAAAGTATTAAAAGAAATAAAAATTATAATATAGTTATAATGTTATAAATATAATGTTGTAAATATAACAAAAATATAAAACTAATATGAATATCATTGTCATCCTAACATTTCTACAAGTTCTGTTTTATTTCTACGTTGTTATCGTTGTTATTGAATAAAATTATGTACTATCAATTAATTTTTCCTTTAATTACACTAATAATAAGGATAATGATCCTTATTATCCGTCCATATTTGTAAAAAGTGCCCGAACCTTTCATATTAACGCCTCATTAACATGGGAACGCGCTTGCGCGCAACTAGTCCTGAGAAGTTCTATTACATAATTTCTGATTTATAGAGTTTATTTGTTTGACTTTTATTGTTTTTAATGAGGCGTCCAAGACTACTGTTTGTTTTTAAAGCAACATTTATATCGTTTTTTTTTTTTAGATAAAGGCCTAGACACTAATTTTGGAACTTTTCCTGTATATCTTGAATATTTCCTGTATATGTGATGTGAGTTTTGTACTTTGTATTCTTGATATTATTGACATATTAAATTAATGGTTTTATTATAACTTTTTTATTAATTATTTTATTTATAACGTTTGGGTCGGATCCGTTATTTACTACGATCTGATTGATAACATTCAATTCTTTATAAATTAGTTAAATGCTACCATCTTTTGTGAATAAGGATGACAAAATTCATTGTGTATAACTCAATCTGTATGTGATGATACGATTTATTAAAAATTGGAAAATTATGTTTATTGTCTTTTCTACTAATTGTTAAGTCTAAAAAGTTAATATTATTATTATTATTTATTGATTTGTCCGTTACTTTGTGATAGTTCATTTTTTAAAAAGGAATAGAACAATTTTATACTTTGTTATCTATCACTTTTATTTTTAAATTTGTATGACTATAGTTTCGTAAAACGATTTTACATTCTCAAACACTATTTTCAAACTAAAATTTTACAGCTGTTTATCTATCATATAAATATATATCTATAACTATATTCACACAATTTTAAAAATAAAAGTGATAGATAACAAAGTATAAAATTGTTTTATTCCTTTCTAATATTATTATGTTGCTCTTCTTCAACTGTGAATTTAACGTTCTTATTATTCTTCTTATTCTTTCTTATTAATTTTTGTTCATCTCTGTTCTTATTCATTCTTATGGGAAGAATTTATGTAAGTTAAGAATTTATTTAATTGTGTATCAGAACCCGTAAAACAACTTAGGATGTCATCAACATATCTGCATCAGTAAAGTGATGTCTTAAACAACTGATGTGGATTTATCTTATTTTCTAAGTTGTCCATACAAATTTCCGGACTTAAAGGTTTTCCCATTATCAAATAGTCATTCGAAGCAGAAAATGAATTATCAAATTCAAAATAATTCTGATCCAAACTAATTGACAGAATCTTTAAAATGGTTACATTATTAAATTGGTTTTATTTTTACGAAGTAATTTATCAACTAATATATTAATTCGTTTGGTGGTATACTCGGGAATAAACCAAAGAAATTAGTTTGGATTTTTTGGACAAATTAATATTTTTTATTTTCTTAATAAGATCATAAGTATTTAGAATGGCATATTTGGTCTAAAATTCCTATATTGTAAACTGATTTTAATAAGCTTATTTGATAATTTGATTGAAGGAGCTGTAACAAATGAAACTACTGGTCTAATTGAGTTATTATATTTGTGTAATTTTATAAGAGAGTATAATTTTGGTGCCTGAGGATTAATCATTATTAATTGTTGTTTCTCGTAATCGTAAAAAATGGACAATTATTTTATTATTTGTTTTATTTTTGTTTTGAACGGCATTCGTGGGATCAAAATTAATCTTGTTAAATTTCCCTGATTTTAAAAATTATTAGTTTTTGATATATAATTATCCCTAGACATCGCAGAATCGACTTACCCTCATCCGCTCTTATCATTATGATGTTGTTTTCTTTTATTTTCTTATTAATCCTTTTTTATGGTGGCTATATGGTATTCTTTTATATGGTGGCTATGTGGTATTCATCGATCACATTTTTTTCTAATTTTTTAAATGAAAGACTATTGATTTTGTGAGCTACTACGTATTTTTGTAATGTGACTGATGAAAATCAACTCCAAGGTGTTCTATATTACATTAGATCTCGTTTTTCGTTAATTATTACTAGTAATAATTAAGAATTATTACTTCTATGTCTTATTAATTGGTGTTCCATATAATTTGTAATAGTTTACAGTTACATTTGTTTATATATATAAAATGATTGTTTTTAGCACAATATAGGTACTTTGTATTGTACACATTCTATTGAAAACAATTATTTTATAGATATAAATAATGTTAAATTATTTCACTCAGAAAAGTAAAACAAAAAATTAGAACTTCTTGAAATATCTAAACTAAAATAACTAAAAAATAGTCATATAATAACCACGAATGGCCAGCAAAAATTTCTAAAACACCCTGGTAATAGATAAGATCTTATTGTAATTGAATAGACCGGTTTTTAGCAGCAGATATTTAGGATAATTAGACTAGACATTAAAAAACAAAAAATAAAAAAAAATAATTTTACCTGTATACTTGGAAACACTGTGTTTGACTATTAGTATTAGTTCAAAATATTCTTGAGAAAACTATAGTAATCAAAATCTATAGTAATCTATAGTGTCATTTAAAATAAATATAAAATATAAATGTCATATAAAATAAAGTATTAATTTTATTATTTTCTTTCTTGGATAGGGGATATACCAATTTCTTTTTTTGCATTATGAACTTGTTAATTTTATCGGAAATTTGTTGCCTTTTATATCGGAAATTTGTCAGTCCAAAATATTGAACTCAATATTGTTTAGCTTATGAGTGAATTTACTATATATTACTTTAAGATAAACTGTGTATATATCCCTTTTGTTCTATTGAATGTTTTTATCTTTAAGTAGCAATTGTTGTTAGTTTTCAGACACATGTATTTTGAATAAACATCTGATTGGTAACACTTGTTTAAATGCCAGTTATTTTGTGTCCAGATCTTACTTTTTAATTATAGTTTAAAATAATATAAGGCTAAACTGATTGTTGAAACTTCAATAATAAATGTATCTGAGGTAGCCGATACCTGATAGAAACTCATTTTAAATAAACAAGCAAAAGTTAATGTTTAAAATTTCCATTATTCTTAAAATAGTATGTATAACATGGGGAAAAATGCATTTTCCCGCTATCATCTTTTATGGTATTTTTAGGTTGGTGGACAGTTTAGGTTGTAATTAATTTTTTTTCTGTTAGTTTAACATAGGTTGTATTTGAAAAAGGCACTGTGTATGTAACAATTGTTGTACATATAATTTTAAATACAGTGGAAATTTAAATATTAATTTTTGCTTATTTATCTATTACAGAAGATGTTTTCACAGGTACTTAGGGATTTCCTTTTTAAATAAAAGAAACAATTATAAAACTATGCTTGTTAATTTTATCAAAAATTTTTTTAAAAAATCATATTTTTCAAATATCCCCTAGGCTGTTTCCGTACATTTACGGTTCAATTTCACCAATAACTTAACGCATGTAATGCTTCAGCTCATTAATCATCCTCGGATTGTTAGATTAGACTTTGTCCTTGAGGAAGCACCACAGGAAAAAGTCGAGAGAGGGTAGATCGGATGATTTTGCAGGCCACTGAATATCAACATTTCGAGAAATAACGCGGCCGGGAAAGCATAACTGTAATAGATCTGAAATTTTTCTCGCCATGTTATACAATTAAAGCCATACAAAGTAAAGTGAATTCTTAATATATTGCGGTAATGTACGCCATTAACATTTACCGTTTCACCATCGTCATTTTCATAAAAAAAATGGTCCTATAATCCCACCATTCCACAATACACACCACACTTTTACGTTTGTAAAAAATCTTTACTTTTTTTTTTACGTTTACTTTACGTTTACTTTTTTTTACGTTTACGTTTACGTTTACGTTTACGTTTACGTTTACGTTTACTTTACGTTTACTTTAAGTTTGTAAAAAATCTTTACTCTAGGATCTTCACCTATACAAATCCTATAATTTTGCTTGTTCACATAACCCATGAGGTGGAAATAAGTTTTGTCGGAAAACATAATTTTATTGCAAAATTCTGCATTATTTCTAACTTCATCAAAGATAAAATTAGCTAGCTATAATTAAATTGCCAGGGTCTCTAGATGACAGATGGTCTCTAGAAAACGGTAAGGAATTTTAATCCCGAAGTACCTTTTGGGACCCCCTTTACTATGCATACAATATTTTTTATTCAAGAATTCTTTGTTGTGTATAATAATATATTTTATTAAATCAGCATTATTTTTAGTGCTAAGATTAATGAGTAATAGTGTTCTATTTAAATTTTATTACTATAGAATTAGGCTGAGAATGACTGCTGTTAGCTAATAGTAGCATTATGTTTTAAAAATAACTAATCAATCAATCGAACAATCAATTAATAAACAATTCAAATCTAACGTCCTCCTTAGGTGGAAAAATGGTATGGTGGAAAAAAATATCTTTTCGAACGAAGCACTTTCGGATTTTTGGCTTAATACGTTTTTGAGCAAACTTAGCTGCACTATTTGAGTTGATATAGATCCTCAACTGATTCAGGAGTTACCTCTTGCGACACACTTTGTTAGTGTGTAGAAAGTAAAACAAAATAAAGGAAGAGAAAATTAATTTATTATAATTAAAAAGGAGTTACACATACACAGCTAATGAACGGGAGCTAGCCAGAGCTGACTGTTAAGCGTGCATGCAAATTATGCCTCTTTAGCCCAGATTCCTCAGGAAATTTCCATGATATTCTAGGAGTTCGCTCTAGTTCACCCCGCTCACCGCTCACCCCGGTGAAATTTAGTCTACTAAAGTTTACTAACTCGAGTACTTCTTAAGTTTGAAACTTAAGTTAAGGATGAAATATCAATAATATTGCTGTTCAGTTACGTCGCCATCGCAATCCCCAAAATAAAAAGTAAAGCGCTAAAAATTACATAAAAGTAAAAGTAAAAAAAAATGCTCACAAAAAATGTGTTTTACAGCAGAAAGATCGGTCTCTCCAGCAGCATAAAGATGATGACAAGGTAATAAAAAAATAATGCAGAGAAGAAAGAAAAAAAAAGAAAAACATGCTCTCGGAGTCAGGTTTCCCACAAGAGTGGTAAAGGATGTGAAGCTGTACCGCTCACCTAAATTCAGCTCCGTCCTAGGACTGTAAATTTAGCTCCACCCAAGAGCTCTAAATTTGACCCCTTCTAAAGACTCTAAATAAAAAAAGCAAGATATTCAAAAAAAAAGAAAACAATTTTGCGGCTTGCCTCCGTAGCCAAGAAAAGACGACACAAATTTGTCGAGGGCTACGCACTGAGTTATCAAACAACAAAACAAAAAAAAGAAAAGAAAACATGAAAATTACCTGTAAAAGGGTTTCAATGCAGCTCCGATGTAGTGGGCATCATGATGGGGCGATAGTGACCCTCACGTGAGTTGGGTGTTGAAATCCTCCTAAAAGGAGTACCCATAAGACCAAAGCCCTGCGTAACCTGCGTAATCTGCGTAAACTGCGACGAAAAATTATTGAGCAGTGGCCCCAAGAGAGATCAGGAAAAATGGGATTAATCACATATATTCAATGAGTTAGGAGAAAATCAATACCTATCCCATTGAACGCATTCCGAGAGACAACCATGCCCTGCTCAATAAACACACTAAACAACAAATAATAAACACTGTAAAATTATCATTTGCCGCTATGTGCAAAGTTGAAATGTATTGATTTACTTTCATTAAATTTATCCCGCCAGCATTTTATATGTGCATTACCTGTATTAAAAGCTTGTGCAATTCTTCATTAGCTTATTATTCAATTCTTCCTATCGCTAGCACACAATTTTGTCACCGAAGGTAGCAATGGCATAATATGAATATGTTCCTTGCCCAAATTCCTTATGGAATCATTTAATTCTTATTGAGTAACTTTAATTAGTAGCTTGTTAGTAGCTATCCACTTGGTTGTTGAACGAATAGGTTCTTAAGAGATTGTGAGAGTCAGCACAAAATATAATCTATAATATTGTTTGACTCTATCGTCTTCAGTAGAATCGAGGGTGTATTCCTGCGCTATATTAGGGATAAGCAGCTCATCATTATGAGGCATCGGGCGCATAGTCCTTTTCTTTTTAGTGATACCTTTCTTGAGAGTCTTCAAATACAAATAACAATATTTCTCTTATGCTAATAATCTTTCATTTAATCAGGTCAGAATATTGTTCGCACATTTACATTAATATACTTGAGGGGGTATATACCAGGCATATAACATTTAGTCATCAACAAGTCTGAAGGCCATGGATTTTGTTTTGGTCGCATTAATTTATACCTATATTTTGCCCTCTCATAATGATGCTATCTAAAAGCTGTTGAAAACATAGAATCACCTACCTCCCTCAAAATCATAAGCATATCGATTGGTGTTTATAAATTAGCCGTTAATTTTTGCCCCAAATAATATTCTTGGTCATATACTGCTTCTTTGGAGATTATGTTTGATGAAAAGTTGGAACTGGTGGAGAATATGATAATAATATTCATAAAACAAGGAAAAAATTTACCAGTGCTGCACGTAATAATTTGGCTCCTTTTGAAAAACACATACAGTTGACTGCTGTTTACTTTCAGGCTTATTACTCATAAATCCAAGATTCCACACTGTGTAAATGTTATACACGATTTTTGACGCACCACGATTGTACCAATCAACACGAGCCTTTTATTGAACGTTTGTCAAATTATGCAAAATCCAACGCCCATACATTTTTTTTCACGGCTAAATGTTCATGTAAAATCTTATGTATGCTTGTCATACTAATGCCCATGGATGCATCGATCTCACTCATATATCAAATGACTATCTTGCATTATAAGATTGCACACAATATCGATGTTTTCTAGAACAACCGATTTTGGATGACGTTCTTTAAATTCGCCCGTTAGCGAACGACGGCCACGACTGAATTTACTAAACCATTGATATACCGTGGTTTTAGATGGTGCTTGATCACCAAAAGACGAAGTGAGTTGATCAATACACTATTGTTGAGATAATCCAAGTCGAAAGTCATAGTAAATCATCGCACGAATATTTTCACTCTCAGTTAATTCCATTTTTTGACAGAGATGAAATTTTCAAGTCACTAAACAACACAAATACCGTCCCTATGACAAAACATTCTGAATACGTATACAGTCAACTATGTTGAACTTTACGATGTAGAGGTCAGATGACGCTTATCAACACCATTGTTGCCAATTCCGGATACATAAATAGTAACCCTCGTACATGGTGTAAGACAAGATACCTCTGTAAATTTAACCAACGATTCGTGAATGCAATATAATTTAATGAACATTGTAAAAATATTTTTTTAATTAAGAATCATATCATACATCAGCCAATATCGATCGACACTATCAACAACAACGTGGTAAACAACGTTATTTGAACATTGCTACCAAAATTATTTCAGTGTAGATCAGTGCGTGCATTTAAGTTCGATTTTAACACAAAAAAATACTCCGTACGTGAATATTACGATTCGCTTCTTATTAACAGAGAGATTCTTCAAAATTTCGAAAGAGCTAGCTGTATTTACGGGCAACGATATCCAAAAAGGTCACTTCCAGCTCAGCGAACATTTGTCGAACTTTCTCAAAAACGTGTGAGCGAACAGATTTTATATATATATATATATATATATATATATATATATATATATATATATATATATATATATATATATATATATATATATATATATATATAAAACATTCTATCAGAAGTACTCGAAGTGCTGTGCTGGAGTTGAAGTTGGAGTTTCCCAATGAATGTATAGTGAACACGAAAAAAGGAAATACCGCTGATTTTTTACGTTGACAATATTGTAAATAGATTATTGGCCAAAACCAACAAAACAAAACAACAGAAAACGTGATCAAATCTAGAAACCAGATATTGTTATCGATTACAGTCTGAGGAAAAAAGGCGTCTTATTACACGAAATTGCCAAAAACAATAAAGTTACACAGAAAGAGAGCAATGGAAATAACATTTGGAACCCTGATAGTAAATGCATGGATAGTGCTAAATAAATTTGCTAATAATAATCCTTGCTCCATTATCCAATTTCAATAGAAATTAATATACAGCCTCTTGAATGAAGACATCCCTCCAGTAATAACAACGACCCCCAGAAGGATTCATAATTTGTGTAAATTTGAAGGCCAAGCTAGAAAAATACAAAAACTTTGCAGAACATGTTATAGGAAAATTTCTGAAAAGAAAGGAAAGAAGAAAGCGGATTGGAAGACAAAAATGGTGAAAACATTCTGTCAAGATCGTGACAGTCAACTTTCTTTATGCTTAGAGCGTTTTAATATGTTACATTCGAAACAAAGATAGTTATTAGTATTAATAAATACTGTAATAAAAACGTTTTAAATTACTTGTTGTTTTATTGAAACCATTATAGAAATTTAACCCCAAAACTATACTAACGTAGTAAAAATATTTGTCCTGCGTCGATATCTATCTATACGAACATGTCTGGAGGGCGGATCAATCACAATAAGTGATTTAACTCTTAGCGGCTTAAATGTATAGACACTATAAAGTAGCGGTGACGGCGAGACACCAGTGGGCCATAACGCCAGATAACAAATAACCTAAGCGACCCACAGATGGGTCGTCTTGCCTAATAGACATCAAGGCTGCGATCCACGGGTGGGTCGCCCCCGCGTGAGCGTGTTAATATATTTTAAAGACTATTTACTAAGACTCTACGAGATATTGCATATGATACAGTAACTAGAGGATGTTTTGGCTCAATGGATTACTAAAATATAGCCTGCCTTATCTAATCAGCATATAAATTGTTAGCATCTTTTTAATCTTATATTTTACGTATGTCCATAAATACAAAATTCTTTTCACCTTTATATATAATATAATAATTATTTTATATATAATAATTATTTAAAAAACTTTATTCTAAGTAAAACAAATGTAGATATTTGTAATATACCTGCAATGTTTAAATACTTACATTTATTATACCATATAACTTTCTCGGAAACAAAGTTGTAGTCGTAATTTATGTAGACGCATTAACAAAGGCTTAAGATGTTTTTCTCCACCGTATTTCAGACACCTTCATTGCAAAAGTTAAAATTACCCAAAATCCCCTCAGAGTCTACATTTTAATTAAGACGGCGACTTAAAACAGTTTGACAGGTGTAAGCTGTTCCATTCAGATCGCATTCCACATTCGGGCCAGCCTTATTGTAAATGGAATAAAGTTGCTAAAACTTTCATTCTATCGATTCACTTTAACCATAAATTTAGTTAAGGCAGGCTTAACGTAACTTTAACCGACGGTTAACTTTATAATTTACATGCAATAACAAAACAAAGCGACTGGAGTTAAGTAAATAAATTTTGGTTGAAGTTGGCGGCGAACAAGCAGCGAAACAAAAGATCGACTGCAAAGACAAGACGCCCCTCTATCCTTGGCTCACCCGCGTTGCCTTCTAGATTGCTCGTTCCGTTGTTCGAAAAGATTTTCTGCCAAATTTTCCCCATTTTAAAGGGTATTAATATTGTCGTTCTGTTTCGACATCTGTGTTTTGGTTGGAAACATTTGTTTTTCAAAGTTTCGTCGAACGGTAAACTCTGATACATAGATTTTATAAGGAGAAAATTTACAACCGTTATAAGTATCTTTATAGATTTGATTTTTGGTAACATAACTGCTAATGATTTGTTAGTGATTTATATAAGTGAATTATATTGTTACATCAGAAATATGAATATTGCAGAAATCGATTGATTGCAGAAAACGGTGCCGAAATAGGTACTTCTAGGTATAAATTTAACGGCGTTTTTCACCGACTTAACCACTTCGAAATTTTATATATCGCATATGTTATCTAAAGCCCCAGCAATTTAATAATGATTTTTACGACAGAAGAATGTGCTAAAATTGAGCAAACTTAATACGAATATCCCCGTTCTTATGTAAAAACAATTCGTAAACTCCTTTTATTTTTTACGGCTACACGCCTTTTATTTTTACTACGGGCATCGCCATGCGTTAGCTAATTTTATATTTGATAAAGTTAGAAATAATGCAGAATTTTCCAATGAATTTTCCGACCAAGGTCATTTCCACCTCACAGGTTATGTAAACAAACAAAATTGTAGGATTTGGGGAAGTGAAAATCCTCTAGTGATTGTAGAAGAACCTTTACATCCTATTTAAGTAACAGTGTGATCTGTATTGTGAGCTGGAGAGATTATAGGACGGGGGAGTATTTGGATTTGTTACGGATAACTGGCCGGGTTATTTCTCGAAATGGTGATATTCAGTCGCCTGCGAGTATCATGCGAACCAACCCATCTGGACTTTTTTCTGTGGGTCTTCCTCAAGAACAAAATCTAACACTTCGCAGACCATGCCAATTATACCAAATTGTTATTAACAATTTTCTGCAAAGAATGGCCATCTGTAGAAACATTTTAGGGGGATATTTGGAGAAAATTATTTTTTAAATATAACTGTCTCCACTTTTTGATAAAATATAAAATATTTATTTATTTACTTATTTTTATATATTTTATTTTATTTTTATTTTTAGAAACAGGAATTCCGGAAATCCCTATTGGAATATCCTCTATAATGTTTAAATAATCATATTATATCACACATACAGAAAATGTAAAAGTAAAACTTTTTCTACTATGTTCTAAGTTTATGAAATATGCATTTCAGAGCTTTCTCGTTTGTTCAAACAATTAATTCCTTTATGTGATATGTTATGAAGGGTAGTTTAAACTAATTAAAAAGTAATATGTTATTGTAAAAACTGTTTTTGTCAAAATGCTGGTAAAGAAAAACAATAATAAATTGTTAAATAATTAAACTAATCTTGATAAATTGAATAACTAATTAACCTCTGATGTTCCCCGACTTCTACGTCTAGGTTTCATCGTTCGATTTCGTACTTCAGTTAACGTTTCCTGAAAGTATTTTTGTAAATTTTCGTAGTAATTTTATAAGATATTAAAAATATTAAATGGAAATCATGGCTTTTACATAAAGCCGTAAATACGTTAATCGTTCAAAGGTTTTCTGTTAAGTATGCAAGGAACAGGCTTTGAAAGAAACTAGCAAACCCTAGTAATAAGAACTTGAACCAGTCAAAGGAGACTTTCGAATTGTTTGTCTTCACATCCAATAAATCTAATTTACTTTATCCAAGTAGTGATATTCCATTTTATCGTAATAGAGAGGAAGATATATTGCTCTTTTCCTCACAAACCTGATATTTTGTAGATATGTACGAAAATATTGCGACCTTAGATGAAATTGAGTTGTCAGTAGTCATACAATGTTATTGGTACCTTATATTTACAGTTCAAAACGAAATTTGATATAAGTCATTTTACAAAACAGTAACAAACATGGCCCTGGGCCCATTGTACATTTTATCAACGTGAAAGAAGAAAATGAGACAATATGACAAGTAATGAAAAAATGTAATATAAAGAACAATCAGTGAGTGATTTTTGCCGGTCTAAAAATGGTAAGCTCTTTGCGGCACCCGCAAGGTGGGTATACGAGACATCCTTATTTCCTATAATTTTGGAATCTTAGAACTAAAAATAAGCTCTGGATTAACAGCAGTTGACCACTAATAAATGATATGAATCTAGAAGAACAAAATATTACAACCCATTCCCGGAAAAACATAGAATCATCTTTAAGTGGTCAAAAAAATTGTATGAGGCCTAAGGCAGACAATTATGTGTAATTGTAGAAAGGGATTTTATAATATGGACTTTAAAACACTCTATCTGAGGCCAAGAAAAACTGAGAAGTGTAAGGGTCTTCTTGTTTAGGTATGATTCAAATATCAAAGATATAAATTGAAGGAGACATGTCTTAAGTTTAAGCCCTCGTGCCATACTTTATCGAAATCCTGGTAGACATCTACAAAAATCGTTATGTATAACTTTTGCTTCTGATTGCATCTGGAGCAAGGTTATCCACTCGATATATTTGCTCTAAAGCAGAGGTGGCCAACTTTTCTGGGAAGAGTAAATAAAAAAAAAATATGAATGCCACTTCTAACTTTTCCGACATAGTAAAAAATAGAAAAAGATGAAAAAATGTTATTTATAGGCTTTTTTTTATAGCGCATTTTTTTTCATGTAAGTCTGAGTAGTGGAGATATAAAATATAATATAATAAATAAAACAAAAATACAACCTTAGGTTTTATTGTTAATAAACCCTTTTATGTTATGTATAAAATAAAAATGAATAACTTAAAACATTTAATTCTAAATAATTATTAAACAGCCAGTACTTAATTAATGTGGATTTGAATTTGTAGTTTTTTACAAAGTTATCTATATTACGATTAGTTCTTGAAGATGCAAAATTAGGTGTTTTAGGTGCATATCAGTTAATCTTGAACGATATTTTGATTTTATTATGCTCATAATTCAAAACATTTGTTCGCAAACATATGTTGATCCAAGCCTACAACAATATCTGACGCCAAATCGTGTAAATTTCGTGTAAATTTGCACCAACAAGCAATTTTCCAAAATTCAATATAATTTTGAATCACATACAGTTGAAACAAATACCTTATAATTGCTTTTCAGTGTACTGTGGGTCAATAATATCGATTGAGATTTCAGGTGGGTAACAATAAACGTCATGCAAAGAAATTGAAAAAGAAAGCAAGCAAAGCGTCATGCAAAGAAAATGAAAATCATCAAACGTAGCACCGAATGAATCCTGTAAAATGGATATTAAATTTTTAAGTCTATCATCTCTAGTTCATAGAGCATTACTGACTTTGGTAGCTAGTTCCTGCATTAATGTGAAATGTGTTTATCTTTTTTCTCCAAAATCAAAACAAAAAAGCAAAAGTTTGTTCACAAAAGAAGATATATTACCAACTAAGGTAGGAAAAATAATATATATAATAATATAATAATCTCGGTGAGAAAAGCCAAATCCCAAAATCTCGCGAAAGCGTTTTCTTTAAAAAGCCAGTGCACACTACAATGAAGGAATAACTAGCCATGCTCTTCCAATTCTAAAGCTTACGAAATCGTCGTCAGATCAGAGCTCGAGCTCGAATTTTATTCATACAGCGCGCTACAGGGTCAACAACAGAAGACAGGTTTAAGTCCTTGGCACAAAGAGCTTCTTGGTAGATAATACAATGATACTTAAAAACTTTTCTTCCCAAATAATTTTCAAGCAATGTAACCAAACCTTTTATCCTACCAACCATGCAAGGCGCTCCATCTGTGCAAACACTATCTAATTTTGTCCACTCTACTTTGATAAGTTCAATTACATTGTTAAGTTCTTTAAAAATGTTCTCACCTATAGTTAAAACTCACCTGTAGTTAAAATTATTTGGCGCAAATCAAGAAGTTCGTCCACGATATCAAAATTATCGTTCTTGTAACGTGCAGATATGCTTAACTGCGTATTGTCTGTGATATCACAGCTTTCATCAAAAGTTAATGAAAACTAAATAAGCAAAGATTAATATGTTTCAAAATGTTTCTTCCCAGACAGTTTTAAAATCAAATATTGCAATATATCCTCTTCATATTTTCTTTTCGATGTCGAAGGTTTACTCAAAGATATAGTGAACATACATTTTTTAAAACAACGACGCTCAACGCCAAAATCTAAAAACAGTTTAAAAGAGCTTAATATCTTGCTCGGCAAGTTTAAAACCAACTGGGCCAGACAACCAAAGTGTCTCACTCGCCCCCGCTCTAGAACGGACAACCATAACATAATACAAACAGCGCCAAAGCAATGCCGCTTTCCGGGGCTGTTATATTCAGTAGTTTATGAGTAGGATTTTTACGAATTTTAACAAAGTTGCTGAATACATTATTATTTATTCAAATTTTGTAATTTTTCAATAAGTCTTCGCGTGCTACTGTTAAAACTCCGACATGTCACTTTGAGGCACGCGTGCCGCGGGTTGGCCACCCCTGCTCTAGTAGTATCATGTTTATTAATAAACGAAACAGAGCTCGGCAAGTACTTATTGTAGAGAGGTCGAGCTCCAAATAAATATATAACAGTACTTTAAACTATTAAAATATAGTCAAGGTTTTGATATTTCATGGTTTACAATTGCATAATCTAGATTTTGTATAGGTGAAAATTCAAATATTTATACAAAATACATATCCAAAATGAAAAATCCCATCCGAAATGTTCAATAAAACTGTAATACGATGAGCAAAATGTCGTTAATTATGTCGAATAGCGGATCTAACTCTTCCGATAATTACAGGAGTACCCACAATCTCTTCTCTACCCAGAAGTATTTTTGCCAGTGCAGAATAAGTTTTTAAAAGTTTTCAACCACTGAGGTCTGAGGCGTGACCAGACGATAAGGGGTCATTACGCTTAATATTGAATTGGCGACGAAATAACCGTTGCTCATAATATAATAATTATTTTTGTAGTTGTTGTGAATACAGCTCTGATGAATTGACCTCTATACGAAAGATTCACGGCGCACATTGCATAAATATTCATAAAATGTAGCGACAAAAACACAAAATATATTAGTTTACAGTATATAATGATGGATGTAAGCAGTATTTTTTGCTTGGTTTTCAAAACTTTAAGTCTGCATTGCTCATTAAAGAATATACGTATGCAGAAGGTACATGGCTGCAAAATTATACCGGATAAGATAGTTCCCGGTTTGATTATACGGTAATTCAACGTTTAAGGAGTGAAAACGGAGTTTTATGACTGAAACATTTCCTTTTGTCGTTGCTTCGCTACTCGCTAAGAACATAACTCACGCCGGCGAGAACTTACGGTAGAAAATTGAATTTCAAGTGGTGGACGATAAAGTTTATATAGCTGAAATGGTTTGCAGCAGTCTGATAAAGTTTACGAAATAAAAATAATAAAACACAATTTAATATATCAAACACGTTTCGTTGACAATTTTGACAGACGTATAATACACGTTATATGTCATTAAAAAGAAAATAAGATATATATATATATATATATATATATATATATATATATATATATATATATATATATATATATATATATATATATATATATATATATATATATATATATATATATATATATATATATATATATATATATATATATATATATATATATATATATATATATATATATATATATATATATATATATATATATATATATATATATATATATATATATATATATATATATATATATATATATATATATATATATATATATAAATATACATATATATATATATATATATATATATATATATATATATATATATATACATATATATATATATATATATATATATATATATATATATATATATATAGATATACATATATATATATATATATATATATATATATATATATATATATATATATATATATATATCCATCAATTTTTTCTAAAAAATATAAGAAAAAGAATTTTATAAAGGGTTAATGGAGAGGATTTTATTTAACCGGCGACTCGCGACAAAAAACTTAGAGCTTATTCTTCATGATATTGCCTGTCAATCGCATTATTCAACTTCATCTCTATCTGCCCTGTGCTGTTTTTTCTCCATGCCAATCCTCCGGGTCTCTATGTCATTCCCCAATCTCATTTGTGGTCGTCGAATTGTGTCCTGCGAATTTCCATTTAAGCCTGATGGCATGCTCTACTATGATAAGTTTGGTCATTTGTCATATCCACTATATTTTTGTGGTCTCGTAGAGTTATATTCAGGATTCTTCCCTCCATAGCTCTCTGTATCTTCATCACTAGATTTTGTAAACCATTTTGAATCATTTTTATGTAACCTATACTATAGATATTTTGAGCCGTTTCGGAAATAAAAAATATGTTTTAAGAAATTTGGCAACAAACCTTCCTCTATATTTTTTTACAACCAGCATAGCTAGATACCTAAATTTTTGAAACGGTTTCCTTAACAGGTTGCTTTATGACAATGTGACATGAGAATTAATTTATCGCATACATATCGTTTACAAAATAGTGATCTTTTGATAGAACTTAAAAATTCATGTTATGTAGGGATTTTAAATGGAACACCCTATATTTTATAGGGGAACTCAATAAGCAATAAATTCTGTATTTAAAAGTATTAAGTGATTTTTAACGGTTTTGGACTTATAAATAAAAAAACAAAATAATACCATTAAAGCAAAGATAACGGTGTATTTTATTTTAGTAATTAATTACACAAAATTAAAATTAGAAACGTAATACTATCTAAAAAAACTATTTTTATAGCAAATATTCGAAACGCCGTTTACCTCCAAACACTTCAGCATTCTAATATGTAATATGTATGTGTGAATGTATTTGCTTTACAGAACAGAAAAGGAAAATTAATAATGATAATGCTAGAAAATAATATAAAAATAATTAAAAAAGAATGAATAAATTTCACCTAAAATCTAGAATAAAATTAATAAGAAATAATATGAAAAAAATTAACTAACTCTTGGTAGTGAATATGCCTTGATTTTAACGTTCTGTAAACACATTTTTGATTTAACTAACTAACTAGGAGCATGGATGTTTTAATGTATTGTTTTCGATATTTTCCATGTTTTCGAACATGGAAGTCTTAAATATTAATTAAAACCTCTAAATATGATTTATTTTTGATAATTATTAATGATAAACATTTTAAACATTAAGGATGTATCGGAGGTATATCAAAATGCTAAAAAACGTTTAAAAATTTGAAAGAATATTCTTTACTCAATCCATAAGCCGCTGTGAAAATTTCAAATCGATTGAATAAGCCATTCAAAAATTATTGTAATTTTATACGTGATCTTATGGAGATTCATTAACATAATAAGTTAAACAGGTTACAAATATACAAAGAAAAGCTATCAAGTCTGCAAAGTCTGCAAACATTTGCAGTACTTTTGCCTCCGCTTCAGCCTTACCGATTCAACCTCGTTAAGAACGAACAATTGATTTACGTTTTCAGCATAAGATAAAAGAGGTTAATAGCCACCTCTGCACAAACATCTGAAATTTAGCTAGAAGAACAATGTTATGTGAACAGAGACGAGGAATTTATTTTGAATATGGCTTTTTAAAAGCTTATCTATTTGACAGATTGAAACATGGTTTGGCAAAAATTAAATAAAGTTTAGGTTTTCAGCGGCTAACACAGATTTACTGCTCATGTTTGTGGATTTAAGTCAAACATCTCGCAGATATTGTAGGACATTTTGGATTTGCAAAGCAATTAATGCAGAAATGGTCAAACTGAAAATTACGACACTGGGCGAATGAGCAACTAATGTTCTGCATCTGAACAGAAATCTTAATCGCATCTTACATAATGCGTACTTTTACGAAAGGCATCAAGACACCTCTCAAGGTTGAAATCTCTGAAATCCAAGATGAATTGGGGGTTCTTTGATGTCAGTATCAGTAATATGGCGAGTATGAGGATTGCTATTTATGTATCACGAAAAATAAATAAAAACAAATATTTATCGTTGAAAATGGTTTTATTGTTTTTCAAAATAATGATCAATACACTTTTGCATACGTTTAAACCAATTTTCAAAGCAGTTTTTCTATTCCGATTAAGGTATCTCCAAAACATGCATTTCGAACGCATCAACCGATTCTTCTGGGGTCGAAAATCGTTGACCACGTATTTTATTCTTCACGGACGGGAGCTAAAATAAATCATTGGGTGCCATGTCAGGATTCTATGGTGGATGACCTATCAATTCGATGTTTTGACAGGTCAAATATTTAGTTGTTCGGTCCGATGTGTGAGAGCTCGCATTGTCGTCGTGAAGAATGATCCTGCGTCGCTGGTTGTTTTTTCTAATTTATTCAAAGACTTCTGGCTAACCAATGGCTGTGTACCAATTGACCGTTCAACGAATATCCAATTGCACATGCCCATTTATCCCAAAGAAAAACAGGCGACTATTTGCTTCGAAGTGGTTGTTGTGTGAATAAGTTTTATAGGGCTTGGTTCATTTTAAAAGACCCATACAGTCGACTGCTATTTACTATCGGGCCCATACACATAGATCCAACATTCGCCGCCTGTATATGTATAACGCATGTTATGTATAACTTTTGATGCACCACGATTGTATTTTTTGAACATTTCTTTGCATCAATAGACACGAGCCTTTTTGCGGGATTGACAAATTATGCGGAATTCAACGGGCACAAATATTTTTCACTGCTAAGTGGTTATGCAAAATCTTATCTATGCTTATCTTACGAATGCCCACGGATGCCTCAATCTCCCGGTATGTCGAATAACGATCTTGCTTTATCAGTTCGAGCACAGTATCGATATTTTCTGGCACAATAAGATTTTGGACGACCTTTAAATTAGTTCGTGAGCCAACGACGGCCACGATTGAATTTACTAAACCAGTGATATATAGTGGTTTTAGATGGTGCTTCATGGCCAAAGGTGAGTTAATCGATGCACTGTTGTTGAGATAGTCCACGTCGAAAGTCGTAGTAAATCATCGCACGAAAATTCTTACCAGTTAATTCAATTTTTTAACTGAAATGAAATTTTCTGAGTACGTACACAACGTCAAACGTACGTCAACAATGTCAAACTTTATGATGTATATGTCAGATGGTGACTAGCAACACCATTGTTACCAATTCTGGATACATAAATAGCGACGCTTGTAGTACATGGCTAATGATATCCTTTGAATTCCAAATGAAACTGATTATAGTATAGGAAGCCACGTAAGATTTCAACTTCTTGATAATTTTTCTTTGACCGTTTTGGGCTAGCGGGATAGCCCAGTTAATTTGGTATTAAAAACTTTTGCTTCTAGAGATTCTTCTAATTATCCTTCGATATGGCCCTTGACTGTTGGGAATCCTTGAGCATCAAAAGAATTATTTTGAGTGGAGATTTGAGAACAAAGGCGTTTTCCTGGATTCGCAGGTCCATTTCTGGGATGCTGCGACGGCAACGAACGTTTCCTCGGTTGGGAGGTTCGATAATGTTCTTTTAACTCGTCTTCTAGTCTTAAGGGAGTAATGTGGTAGTATATAGTTGATAAAATAAAATATAAACTCAAAATTTCGAGAGTCCTAAACCAACGTCTGGTCTTCTATTTGACCTTGAAGATTTTTATTTTAAGAACTAAAGTTATAATTGTCGTAATCAATAAGCTGATAATTTCAGACGATGCACTAGAAAAGTCACGAGATTTTGTATCTGCGAATAGAAAACCAGCTGTTGAATTTGTAAACAAATTCCTGTAAAAGCCCGTAAAAAACTTATGAAAGAAGTTATTTAAGTGAATTAGCGTCAATATATTGTTATTTATATAATAATGATCGAAAATACGTTCAGCTTTTTGAATAGTCCTATAAGATAGAATAGGAATTTCTGACACAAAACTAGCCACCTGTACCAATACGATGTTTCGTAAACGATTTTTTTTTTAATTCAATTAAAAAGGTAAATAAAGGAATGCATTGTATTTTTTGCTCAACCTCATAAAAAAAAGGAAATTTGGCATAAATTTATATAATACACATTAATATTTACGGAAAGTTTATTGCTTTATTTTTGTTTCCCAATGGCCTAATATAATATTGAAATTATTCACACACGTCCGGAAACTCATTACGAACGGATGATACTCCAAGGAATACTTGCGAATTGTATTATTTATTTTAATTAAGTAAATAAAAGACAACCCGAATATACTTTTCCACTGGGAGATATTCCTCCAATGTAATAAAGATCTCGATAAAAATGACAATTTTAAAAGAAAATGTAAAAATTATACTAAAAGGTTATCAAGTTGTACCCTTTGTATAACTTAATATAAATCAATAGAAAAATAATTCGTTCATGAAAAAATTTTAATTAAATGTTATTATGTTATGAAGGAAAAATAGTGGATTTCACGGAAGTTTTGTTCCATTTACCGTTTAACAATAAGAATTTTGTAAAGAAAATTTACGTTATATATCATTCAAAAGCTTATTCTTTTTTTATTCATTTTTTTAAACAGGCCATTGTAGATTCTCCCATGAGTACATAACCAAAAAAACTGATTCTCCCAAATGTGACTTCTGCAAGACCCTTTTAACAATTAAACATCTTATTACCGAATTATATATTATTCCTGTAAGATATTGTTTCGGTTTAAATAATGATCTAAAAGCCAACCTTTCTCTTGCTGAAAGGAAATAGGATATCTAACAAAAATGTAATGCTCTGTCTTATATACATAACCTATTTTGGTTTAAATAATGATCTAAAAAATGATCTTCTTAAAGGAAATAGGATATCTAACAAAAATTTAAATCCTCTATCTTGTTTACATAACCTATGAATTTGAGCCTCTGTGAATCTATATCTCTCTATAACTATTTTAACCTCATATGGCACTCATTTACCTACATTAAAAAAAAAATAAAAATCTTTTTTCCCAATTAGACTATCTCAGAAAATGCATTCTATACCATTTTATTGTGAGAATAGTCCTTTATTTTTTTACTTAAATTTTCACCAATCTACTATTTTATTTCTATTCAATTTATATTTAATTCATTATCACATACTTATTTTTAAAAATGTTGTCAGCTATTTCATTTCTAGTTGATTTAATTTGATTCTAAACCTGCAATTACTCATTAAACTTAATTCTGCGTGTTCAAATTTTGTTATTTCAAATTAAACCTAAAAAGTAAAAAGCGCTCTTAGAACATTATATAGTATTTTATCAACATGTTTCATATATTCTTTATTGAAGACATTTTATTAATTTTCTGTCCATTAAATGAAAATCATCGTTGATATATAGAACGCCTAAATACAAATTTTCATAATGGGCTATTAATTTATAGCTGTCATATTTAGGCTAATCATGCCTATCAGGTATGACAATACATTTTGGAGAGAATAATTTTTAAGTGGCTATGGTTGGAAGTATTATTATAGCTTCATTGAAAGCAACTCCTCATTCACGTATAATTTAAATAATTGATTGATGTGAAAGAAAGCACTTCGACTTTGTTTTAGATCACTATATTTACGCATGAAAATGAATACAAACCAAAATTCGATTTACTTAAATAGGGGTGCATATCATAAAATGTATATGAAAGTGTTTTTTTCCCAATTGTATGGTTACGGTATAGTCTCTGTCATCGTGTTTTATACTTTTTAATATCGCGACACATTAAATTGCCAAAAAGTTAAATAAACAACGTTGCGACCCCCTCACTACAATATGTTAATTTGACGTTTATTACATTTTTACATCGGTCGATTAACACGGAGACGATTCGTCCATTTTTCACTATCATGATTTATGAAGAATAGTCTTTATTTTTAAATAGCTTATAAACTCCTACGGCGTATTCACATGCTTACATGCTTATGAGTGAATAGGCCGTTACACTTATACCAAAATACTGCACACAGCCACAAAGGCTGAAGAAGTGGTTACACAAGACTTGTGTAACCCCTTGTTCTTATATTCCTTTTACCAGTTCGAACATGTGCCCTGTACTTGTAAAATCGGACGGACTTGTATAAAGACGGATCGTCCCTCTCGAGCGCGCTTAGGCAGATTCGTACAAGATATGCGCTTTGATAATAAAAACAAAGGGACGAGTCGAAGAGTTTCATTGTTAATTACATTTTTATGAACACGAGTTGTAGCGTTTACAAATTATCGGCTCCTACAGGTTAGATTGTTTTGCGCGAGTCTTATTCGATAGCGCACCGCTATTCTACGGGACGAAAGCCGAGAGGGTCGAACATCACACCTCGAGGTGAACAGAAGTCTTCACGCTGTTCCCTTCCATTAGAGGTATGTACATTAGCTGGCCAAGCCCTAGTCAGGCTTATTCTTTTGTATTTTTGTAGAGGGTTTTAGGGCTCGGTTGTTATATAACCCGATCATTTTAGGTACCACTTATTGCAGAAGTCAATATAGACTTATTGCGCCTCCAAACGCCTCCAGCGAATGGCTGTCGCCGCAGTAACTAAGATCTCATTTTTTAAAATTAAAAAGAAAAGCAGGTTACAAAGTACTGCGATTTATTCTCTCATCCGGTGATAAATACGACAATTTCTTCTCTCACTCAATATTGAATGAATTAGTAAGTGTGCTAATACAATAAATCAATAATATGAAATAAAATGGATAAATTTGTGACATAACGAAATGCACCGTCTATACCTGATGAAACAGTAACGAAAAATACCAGATTGTGCAATAAAACATATTTAAAATATGGATTAATTGCCTTGAATGACAAGCTGTAATATGTTACGTGCATCCTACATGACTGCAAGCATCCTATTTAGTTACATTAAGAGTGGCCAGGGAGTCTAAGCCCCACATGATTGCGAAAAAGCTTATTTTACCCGGTGCCATTGTTATGGTCGATGTGATGATAAGTCCAGAAGAAGCAAAAAAGTTGAACACTATACCACATTCAAATTACACAATATCGAGATGTGTTAATGAAACGGCCAATGATATTCACGATAAAATAATTGAAAAGGGTAAATCAAATGAATGTTTTGCTATTCAGTTCGACGAGTCAACAGACATGTCAAACTTGGCGCAATTTTTATGTTTTGACTGATACGAATGCAAGGTGTCAATTAAAGAAAATATTTAGAAAAGAAAGAAAAAAAAGAAAGAAAAACACGGATTTACTATTTTTTATTTGTAAAAATAGCACAATACCCTATGTCCTGTTCTTTTTTTCAGGAATTAATTCATTTTTTTCAGGAATATTACCAATTTATACCTCATGCGATTTTTACAACATCTTCAAGTTTTAATTTCAAACCGTTTCAAAGTTATTAAGTTATTTCAAATTGTACTTTAGAACTTTGAAGGGCCATATCTATGTAATTCCACTCTATTGGCCAATAGTTAATTAAGACAATTTTTATCATTTTTAACGCTTATTTCAATAATAGGTTTACCTAGTGAAAGGTAAACTAGGTAGCGATGTAACATTACGGACCACCCTGCATATACACATCACGTCTAATACACTCAAGTTTTTTTTTTCTGAAAATGGTATAAATGTCTACTATTTACGGGCAAGACGCAGACCAAATCAAAAAGCCTTAATAAAATGTTCAGTAAATAAAATACAAGGAAAAAGGTAAAATACTTATTAGTAGCAATATGAAAAGCATATCACTATTCTGGTGCAAACTCGTCAACTATATCCCATTCAAATTCGATGAACTGGACCCATCGATCCATAATATAATATAACGTATGGACGCATAATATAATATTTACAAATTTAGTAACAGTTGTTCACACTCATAGAGCAACGTTGCTTGTTCGAAATTTCCTACATCTTGTTTAAACATATTTTGCCATTTAATCCTAAAGTACCCAAAGTTGTTAAATAAACCACAAAAAAAAAATATTTTATTCATCAAAATTAATTTTGTTGCCTTCAAAGTAGGTCCCATCGAGTACAATACCACGGGTCACACGGGCCACATAACAGGTTAAAACGATGCTTAATCACAACGATGGCTTTGGTCGATGAAAGAATTGTCCTTCCATAAAACTGGCCATTTCCTGCGGTCATTCTCGCGCAAACGCTTCATGACGCCTAAAAGTATTTCTTGTTTACCTTTCGTCGTCCCTCTGGAAGAAATTTGGAGTGTACCATACCTCGTTCATTGCAGAAAACTCTCAGCATGACATTGGTTTTTGGAGCAATTTTGACGCGGCTTTTCGAGGCACCATTTCAAAGAATGTTGGCTTATTTGCATGAAACCATGTTTCGTTGCCCATTGAATGAAGCATTCCTGAAGGTTAGATTCGTATAAGCTTGAGACAACAATCTTCAGCAGGTACTTTGTATGCTCTTTTTGGCCAAAATTCTCTCTTTTCCAAAGTGAGGCCAAAGACCTCTTTCGGAGCCAGTCGTGCGGCGACGCGTTTCGTGTCCAAAATATCAGTCATAATGTTATGAACGGACTTAAAAAATATGTTCACCACTTGGGCCAGCTCTTTACGCCTTAAGACGATTTTCGAGCACCAGTTTTTTTTATTTTGTCGATGTTTTCATCGTTCGTTGACGTTGAAAGTCGATCAGAATAAGGGAAATCAACTACAGCTTCTCGACCCTCTTTGAACACTTTATTCCATTCATATGCCTGTGTTTTTAATATGCACGATTCACCGTAGGCCTTATGCAATATTTTCAATCATTCGGCACTCGAAATTTCGTTTAACAGAAAAAATTTAAGGCAAACCCTTTGCTCCACATTTTTATTTATAGTTAAATCGCAACATACATTTGACGTCGACTAACCAACTGATTGACCTATAGTACATTGAACATCGAAACTATGCAAAGTGGTACCATCTTAGAGCAGAAAAGAAAATGAAAGAATATTTTAAGCAGGCTTTGTATATGAGAAATTCCATGTACTCATATTAGTCTTATTAAATGCGTCTACAGTTTCTGATGAACTAAATTTCAGTTGTTCCATTTACTACCATTATCAATATTCATTCCTTGTATCACCACCATCATCATCATCTTCTTCGCTCGCTAAAATCATTTTAATTCCATTTCAGAATATCGACCCATAAATGTTTCACCTAACAAATTATTTTTTAATTAGATAATATATATATATATATATATATATATATATATATATATATATATATATATATATATATATATATATATATATATATATGTATGTATATATATATTATATGAAAATCAGAACCAGTTAAAGACAGTAATGCCCACTGAATGGAAAGACTCCAGGAAAGAACAATGTAACGGTTGAAATGCTGAAGGCTGGTGGTCGAACTCTACATAAAATAATGCCTCAAAGACCAAAAAATACCCAGTCTATCGGAAAATGCTGAATTGATTATGCTTTATAAGAAAGGAGCATAGGAAGATTAGAAAACTACCGCCTACTACTAGTTAAAATAAGCCTCCTATCAGTTATGTACAAAATATTCACCAAGATAATATCTAAAAAAATATTAAGAACACTGAATGACGCACAACCAAGAGAGCAGGCAGGATTCAGAAGTGGATTCAGTACAATGGACCATTGTGCTTGGCTTTTATTGACTATGAAAAGGCATTTGATCAGTATCCATAATGGATGCATTGCTTAACCAAGGGATAGACAGAGCTTATATAAACCTACTGAAATCCATGTATGAGGAAGCTACAGCTACAGTTCACATTGATGACTTTGAAGTTAAAATCAACGTAGAACGTGGTGTATGGCAGGGTGACTCAATATTGCATGTTCTTTTCTCAGCGTGCCTTAAAGAGGTATTTCGTAATCTGGATTGGAAACAGCAGGGAATAAAAATCAGTGGTGCATATCTAAGCCATCTTAGATTCGCGGATGATATCGTTCTCCTTTCACAAGACCCAGATGAGCTACAAGAACACATACGAGAGCTGCAAAGCGCGAGAGAACCATTTGGTTTGAAAATAAACCTAAAAAAGAGTCAGGTTATGCTTAATAAATTTGCTGTCAACAGAAGAATTTCTATTTTAGGAAGCGATTTAGAGGTTGTGGACCACTACATATATCTTGAGCAAAGGATTTCAATGGAGGGTGATACTGCTAGGGAGGAGGAACGGCTGGTTATGTGTGACTGGCAGGCATTTGGCCGGCTCAATATAGTATTAAAGAGCAAACTCGCACTTTAGCTTCGGGTTGCACAGAGGGGAATGAAAAGGTGTATGCTTGGCATTACAAAGCGGGACAGAAAGACCTGCATATGGATCAGAGAACATACAAAGGTATGTGACATCATTGGAAAGGCGAAAGAATTGAAATGGAAGTCGGCAGGTCATAGAGCGAGACGATGCGACGACAGATGGACCAAATCAATTCTGGAATGGATACCGCTTGATCATAAATGCCCACGAAGAAGGCCGAAAACACGATGGACGGATGACATCATCAAGTATATTGGACCCGAATGGCAGAGGAAAGCTCAGGACCGTACGAATTGGAAGCATGCTGGGGAGGCCTTCATCCTGCAGTGGATCGACAATGGCTGAATGATGATGATTTATTATTAACACATATTACTATTGAGCCCTTTACAATGTTTAAGAGAATAATTGTAATTTACTGTACTGTAGACATGTAGTTCTTGATATTCGTGGTCCAAATTACTTTTTAATTCACTACGTGAATCATTGCAGTTACATTCTGTATCAAATAAACAACAGATATTCTTCCATCATCCGTTAGAAATCTTACAGCAAGTTGGCCGCTCGCAGCATTATCCAGTTGCTGTATAACATTTTTGAATAAGCTTTTGTAACCCTTTTTTTGTTAGTTACCTAAATTACAGCTACGGTAACCGTCCGCCGGAGGGCGTTACCAAGTTCTTTGGAATCAAAAAAAATTAACTATTAAACTTTGAAAAAATTGATTGTAACAATTATTTAACAATCACAAGCACAAGCCCAACAAACAAAAATTAAAATAAAAAAAACAATAATTATAACACAAAAACGAAATTTAACTGTGATGCTTACTAGGCATAATAAAAATGAAAAAATTCAACATTAAACTAACATTGTTAAAGTGTAAGGGAACTGATCAACTGTCAGTGAAACACAAAATGATGGTGGACAATTAGTTATTGAATAATAGATGGGTAATAATAGTGAAAATATTAATAAAGTAAAATCTAACCTTTATTCATTGTGATGATGTTTAAATATACGGCTTTTGAAAAGTCCGGTAACCAAGATGAACGATTACTAACATGTACGGAGTCGTACGTTTTGTACCATAAATGTCCCATATCAAAAATGCGGGGAGTCTAAAATGTCCGGATCCTAAAATGTTTGGTTACTAAAATGTCCGGGTCCTAAAAAGTCCAGATTATAAAAGGTCCGGGTCCTAAAATGTCTAGACCCTAAAACGTCCGGATCCTAAAACATTTGTAGTCTAAAACGTTCGGATCGTAAAACCCTCTAAAAAAATACATAAGAAAAAAGCCTGTGCATATCAACTAATAAACATACCTTTAATGGAGAGGTTACTTAACCTGGACTGTCAGCGGCATCGACTAGTAGGTCGCTGTCCGTCTTTTTGGTATGGAGACAAGTGTTCAGCACGCGACCAGGTTTTCGCCTATCTCCGCACTCAGCGCGGAGTATTCAGAAGAGCTTTCAAGCAAGATATGCACAAAACAGCACTACCTGTAGCGGTCGATAATTTTTGGACGCTACACTTTTTTTTATTAAAATTATTTTTAACCTAAAAAATAATAAATAAATTAATAAAATAAATAAAACTAAATTTGTATTCAAACACTTTTATGTTAGACATTTGCTGAGTGATTTCTTGATATTAAGAGTAATACTATTAAAAACACAAAAGGTGTGAGGCCGTTGAAGATGAAAACTCTGGCGTAATTTAGGGTATTTTATACCTAGCCGCAATTATAGTTTTTAGGATGCAGCATTAAAATAAAATATGAATAATTTTAAAATCCTAATAAGAAACATCCCGTAAATAGTTTTGTTTTAGAAAATATATCATTTGTATAAATGGATACTTATTTTTTTACGTTTATCTGATTTTTATTCTCTGTGTTTCTAAACAATTACCAAAGGTATGTGTAAGGATAAGGATATTTTCCAATAAAACTGCTACATGTCCATTTTGGAAGACACAAAATAACTCTATGATATGGCCTAATATAAACTATAATTAGAAACTAATTTTTATAATAATTAACTGTATTTTTAAACACAGATCGTACGACTAGAGGAGCTATGTTTCATTCATCTGTTGGTACAACCTGTATTTAAAAATGCAGTTATATTGATAATTAGTACGATTAAGTAGACCGAACATTGCTTCTCTTTTATAACAACGAATTTAATAAACTTTTAGGTTCATATAAAAATACGTTTTACATGAACCCCTTAAATTAATATTCCCTTAAAGCTCCTTCCTTTAAAGCAAACTTGCTCTAATTTTAATTATCGCAATAAAAGGAAATTTATCAAATTAATTTTAAAACATCTCTATATGCGTTTAATATACGACATGTGATTGAATGAGTTACCATTAATCACTATAGAAACCAACGTATTTGGAAAAGAAGTTGGAGCCGAACCAAATTTCGGAACGATCCAATAATAAAGCAAAATTCGAAGGAATATACTGTTGCGATGACTCTCCGAAACCTTCTCCCAGTTGCCGTCATGGAGAATAATATATTTTGATGTATGACATGACTTCTAGAAGATAAAATGATATTTACCGTTGATATGAGGTGAAAGTAGAATACGGAATGAAGGCGTGGATCTGATATATGGACGAAGTTGTTTTTTATCTGAAAGTTTACTGGATAAGAAAGTTACAAGGAAAAGTTTCTACGTATTTCACGCTGTTGATTAATTTAATAAAGACTTTCGGTTAAAAATAACAGTGTGATATCCTGTTGTTTTTATTTTAAAACAACTTATTACAATTACAAACTTTACTTAACAAAGGTGAGTTAAAATGTAACTTTCACATGAATTAATCCATCTCTTTTCCATATCTATTGTTATAAATATGGCATGGAATAAAAATCAAAAAAATAAAAAATTAATATTGGAAAAACAAGTGTTTACAAGTAGAAAGTTTATCAGTGGCGGCTCGTGAAGGAGGGCGTTAGGGCGCCACCCGTCCAGCATATATCACAGTAAACAATTTTTCAAAGCAAAACGCCATATTTTATTTCCGTTCAGTTCCTTTCCTTTATCTCATTTTCATGGTTCACCTCCTGTATAGGATTTCAATACCACAAAAAGTAACAAGGAGGAAGGGGAAAGTAAAAAAAATATTTATTCTACGCTTTCCCAATAGATGATGTCCGAATAGAAGATAATAGTATGAATGTAAGAGAAGACCAAAATGTGTTCATTAACCTCATTGAAATAACACAGGTTGGTGAACGGAACAGAGTGTTGATGTATAAAACAAAGGAAAAACTCAAGATTTCCTGGACCTGGAAATTTGAACTTGTGAAATACACTGATTGGTCAACAAGGTTTTTGCGCAACTATAACGAATTATATTATCAAGAAGTACGCGGTAACTACTCATCAACAACATAAATTTCACAGCTGACTTAGCTCGACTTTATCGAGTCATGCAAGTTGAAACATGTATTGGATATATTCTTGAACTCCACATGGTATTACTATTACTAGCGAGTATGAAATATAAGAACAAATTAATAGAGCACTCTTGAACTCATAAATTGTTATATATTTTGCCAACAAACAGTTTAAATAGTTTATTAAGTGTATTTTTAAGCAATTTATGGTTTTACATTTTTACCTTAATTTATATTGATTTACTTCTAAGTATTTCTGTATTTAAGTCATAACATTGTCATCATAATAATTTCTGGCATTTGCTAAAATAATCCAAAGCATTTTTGTTATATGTGTAGTACGAAAGAAAAGAATAAAAAATTATCTTCACGAATTTGTCGGGATACGAACTTTACTTTGTTTAATTACTGTTAAAAATGAAGAAAAACTTTGAGTTTCGCACGTGATATGCTTGAGTTATGGCAAGAATTTGCGGGATTGGCTGTCTGGTCGTCGATCAAATTTAGCTTTCGCAACCCCAATGTCATGGGAACAACAGAAGGAACATATTGAAGATTGCTATTTTTTACAAGAATACATCTACAGGGTTCAATATCCGTTAAAAAGGAAAATATTATTACCCTGCTACAATATCAGCTCAAAGACCTGAACCACACGATTAACATAATCCGGTCCCTACACCGCCTTTTGTTGATTTGGCAATGATACTGAAAACGTTGACCCCACATATCAGGTCTATGTTATTGACCACTCATCTGAACCTCGTTTAGTCAGTCAACCTGAATTAAATAACTTGGTTAAATACCTAGACCTATCAAAAGTACAAGCAGAATTTCTTGGCTAGTGTCTTAAGCAATGGAATCTTTTAACAAAAGGCACAAAGGTTAGCAAAAGGCAAAAAGCAATCGCACACGCTTAGAGATTATTCATAAATTCATCTAAAGTTAGTTTAAAAGCAGTATGGTTGCACAATGGTAATACATATTCTTCCATTCCCGTGGGCTATGCCGTTTCCATGAAAAAAGCTATGATTATATGAAACTTTTACTTGAAAAGATGAAATATAAGAAATATTCTTGGAAGATCTGCGCAGATTTTAAAGTTATTGTTATAATTTTGAATATGCAACAGGATTACACTAAATAATGTTGTTCATGATAAAGAAAATCATTACGCCAGAAAAGTCTGGCCACCTATGAAAATTTTACCCTGAGATAAGAAGACATACTTCATCCACCGTTAGTACAATAACAGAATATTATTTTGCCGCCTTTGCACGTAAAATTTGGAATAATGAAACACTTTGCGCAATCTCTTAACCGCAAAGGTAAAGCGTTTTCAATATCTTAATGGAAAAATCCCAAAAATGACCATGATGTAAGTTTTTACCAATGTTCTAATAAATATAAGAGCTGAAAACTATAAAATTCTAGTAAAAGATGTGATTCAAGCTTTGCGCGTTATTGGCTGTAAAATGACTCCAAAAATATACATTTTGGATTTATTTTAAAATATGACTATTGTTGGGCATTCAGAAGAGAAACTGTAGATATGAATTATAAAAGAAGCACTTCACCAGTACACTTTTAAAATTATTAAAATTTATAAATCTAAATAAATCCTTAACTGGGTTATAAATCTTGTTATTGATATCCACAAAAAAACCTGAGCTAACCAGAGCATGAAATTAGTACTACTGTGATTTTTTTAAATGCTTTCTCAAAATTAGTTTGTTATTTCATGGACTTACAAAAGTTGGTAATTTATTGACCAGTGATATGGAGAAAATGATTTAGACAAAAGAATAACATCCTTAATGCATACTTGTTACAATCGACTCCAGATCTCTCAGAAACAGAAAACATCTGACGGATAATCAATATTTAAAAAAGGATGTAAGGAAGGTATTTGATAGGAAATAGAAATAAAATTAGAGAAAATCAGAGTATTTTTATGCCCGCTCGACCATGGGTCGATAAACTATTTATTCCAGAACTTACAGAAAAAAATATTACTAAGGGACAAGAGATCCATATGGTTTTTATCCACATTGAAAAAGAATATGACACTATACCAGGAAAAAACTTATGACAAACACTACAACTGATGAAAGTAAATGCCCATCTAATTGCAATAACAAAAAAAAGGATATAGATAACACGTCGTATATACGCCTTGGAAAAGAAATTTCCAGCCATATCATACAAGTAGAGGGCGTCGTTAACGATGTAGTTTATCACCACTGCTGTTCAATGTATATTTAGAAGTAGTGCTAACTAATTGGAAACAAAACTGTGAGGGCATAAGATTCCTCTCAATGGTTGATATTTGTCTTCGTTAAAGTAAAATGTCAATCAAGTCGTTTTAGCACGAGATGTATACGGTATGGAATTTATGTTTATAGCGAAAAGGTAAATCTAGAATATAAAAAGTAGGGATTAATAGTTAGCTTGAAAAAAACATAATCTCTGGGACAGTAATTTTGTTGACTTGGATCTGTGACTTGTTCTTGACTAATTTTTCATCTCTGAATTCAAAAATATTCAAAGTTTTTCTCTATCACGTCAAGTTCTTAAGCTACAGCATACCCCTCATTTTACCTTAAAAGTGTAATACGAAAGGAACGGATTGATGCTCCAACAGTAGTCAGCCATTATACTGACATCCCATCTACCTTGATACCGCGCTTCCATAACCTTTAGATCTTGGTGGAATGGCCCTGTTCATCACTAACAGCACCAAGATTTTCTGGGAAGTTAGCAAGATGACGCAAGTTTCGATGTAATTCGGGGATGCAACTTCCAAGAAAGTCTTTAAGAATATTTTTAAAAGCCAACCAAGCATTCCTTTCAAGTTCGGTCATTGTTTAAGTGAAATTTTAATCTTTAACGAGTTGCCGAATCTATGGATCATCAAACACACCAGCCTTTATCTTTTCATATGACAGGCTATGGAATGCCGAAATGATATACTTAAAGCAGTCTACTTCAATTGACAAAGCCTTAACAAATTGCTTCATGAGACCCAGTTTTATATGTAAAGGCGGAAATACAATGTTTTTTCTGTCCACAAGTGGCTGATTTAAAATGTTTGGATCACCAGGTCTTAGGTCAGATCTTGGCGGCCAGTTCAATTGCACCCAATGCTTCTCACGAGCTCTGCTGTCCCACATGCACAAAAACAGGAATACTTGGTATACCCGCGTTGCTGGCCAAGAAGGAAACAGACCATTTTAAGGTCAACATAGATGATCCATTGGTGCATGTTATATTGCAACAAGTCAATGACTTTATGTCGCCATATTCTTCCCGCAAAGAAACTGAATAACCTATTGGGAAACCTTACCTATTGTTTCAATTATTTCATTAAATCTTCTACGTTCTGGCCATATACAAATCCGTCATTATTTCTGAAGTACTGCCTAAATTCACTTTCTCTGAATCGATAGTAAGTGATTCTGATAGTCTGTGATTCACCAAGCTTAGTCGGTAGCGCAGCAATTGTAGAGAAAAAACTTGACGTGATAGAAAAAAACTAAATAAACTTTTGGAATTAGCATGTCAATTTACGTATAAAACAACTTAAATATCGAACTCAACAGAAATTATTTTTTAAATTGTTCCCCAGTGTAATCTATGACAACTGTAAAATAAGTTCAGGTGGGCGTACGACTTTATGACGCTTAACCATAGAACTGATGTTCAACCACCAGCGCTACAGCGGCCACCCATTCAACGATAAGAGGATTCAACATGTCCCTCCAATGGCGAAGCAATCGTGAGAACAGAGATTTTCGGCATGGTCGAAACGAAGACTAAGCTGCAGCTGAGAGGCATAAACTATCTATTAAACTAGCAAAGATGTAAACCAACTGCCGGAATTCGAATGCTTAGATATGTCAAAAAGGAATAAAAATGCTTTGGCAAAATGGATAAAAATATTATAAAAACAATAGAAAACGATTATTATAAGTCCTCGTAGAATCTGCACTATGATATGTATGAATCTGAACTTTTGCCCATTAATAAATAATTAAAAAGCAAATTCTCACCCGTTAAAATGGATTATCCCAATTACCGCACGTAACCAATACAGAAGTCCGTAACTGAATCACATTTAACTGGTGGTGATGGTTAGGTCATACTACTACTACTTCTTTCCTGTGGGGCAAGTTGACCCTAGGGCCCTTACTTTTGTTCTCTTGTTATTCGATTGCAACTGTTTCGCGTCAGTCACAATCTGGGTTTTTTATGCGCCGTCCTTTTGGCGCGGTTAATACCTTACGGTACTGGTCGAGATTAATCGACCGAAGTGAAAGGTGGTTACTGCTCCGGAATCGACCCGCAAGGATCGATTCCAGTGGAAGTTTATTCGTAGATTAGTTGCTTGATTCACTGGTCATTGACGCTGGTTGCTTTGAATGAACTGGTGTACTACTCGGTTCTTATTCGTTGTCTGTAGTCTTCTGGCGTATTCTTTTTTTTTATTTTCTTGATGTTATTCTTTTTTCTTTTCTTGATGTTATATATACCGGTGTTAGTGGTTTTATTCTGATGTTATTTTAATACATGCGTATTGGTAGCACGGAATGGACGGACTGGATGTTGATGCCAGTCCCAGTGCATCGTATCTTCACCGTCTTCGGGGCTGAGGCTGATTCTCTTGGTTAGGTTGAAGCCGCCGCGCCTTCTGCGAGACGACTTCGGGGGTGCCCGCTCCCTATTCCAGTTAGGACTTCCGCTGCTGGAACAGTCAACAGCCATGGACGTCTGCTCCCACAATGGCCAGCGCGCTCGCAATGCGTCCGACCACCACAGAGTCCACCCGATGCTTACAGTATTACACTGTTTATTCTTGATTAGTGAGTCCGGGCAAGAAGGATTTGGTATTGCTGCCGGTCCCGGTGCTTCGTTCTTCACCAACTTCGGGGCTAAGACTTATTCACTTTGTTAGGTTTGAAGTGCCGCTCATGCCCAAGCGACACTTCGGGGGTTGTCCGCTCCCTTGGCCAGTTCTGACGTCGGCGACCGAAACTACCAACCGACACTGTTATCTGGCCCCATGGTGACCAGACAAAACACGTCCGGTTACCTCAGAGTCTCGCTCCGAACAGGTTAGGTCATTTAAAATATTGTTCCTTTAAGCTCCACCAGGTAGGAGGGAACGTGGAAGACATTGAAGGTCGTGGAACGATGTCATTCGCTGAACGATGAAGCACATACTATTACGCGAACATCTGTTATATCATAGGTAAGCTTGAAGAACGGGATAATAATATTGTAAGTTGATATATAACAATTTTACAAGTATTAGCAAGTCTATTAATAAATAAAAATAAATAAAACAACAATCAAATTAGATGCATTGAACCTATTTATCTTATGTGAAATAACATTCAATGACATTAAGATTCGAAAACAATTTCAGACAAATGTCCGCTGCAGTTATTTCTGACAAAGTACATTATGTCAATCCAATTTCCGATCACTATTTTAAGCAACTGGGGTCTTATGTCCGCAATTGTCCGATTTATGCTGACTTCCAAGGGGTCAATAGTTGCCGGTCTATCGACATAGACCAAAGATTTAATATAACCCCCTAGAAAATATTTTTTGACCAATTCAAATATTACTTTTGAAAACAACATTGATTCCGTCCATGCGCTTTGTACTTAAAGAAAAAGTTCAAAGTTGGGCGCAACCTACCCAAGAGTCGATGCATAAGCGTCATAGTGATAACGGTCTTGCCCTAATAGTTAGTCACACCAGCCTGTTCTATGCAATCACTAAGTTATTGCCTTGTATTAACGAGCGTTTTAAGAACTATGCTTTTCATGTAACTCCATTTTCATCCACTCCAGATTTTGTGACCTAAGCGGCCACGCAACTGGTCCTCCACGACCTACCCATTTATTAGGAAAAGTTATGTCTAAGACACTTCACGCCTAAAATGGGCTGGCGCTCCATGGTGTAAGAACTACATATTTTACCCAACATTCAAAGGCACATTTTCTAAAAAACCCGGAAGATGATTTTGTAAAAATTTGATTCGCTCGTTAAACGAGCGAATCAAATTTAGAGCCACAAGACCACCCTGTTAGGGTGGTCTTGTGGCTCTAAGGCTTGAACTCGTTGTACATGAAATGGGTACATCTGATTGTCCCGCAATGTTGTAAAAACTTTTTTGGCTCAGTTCAACTTACCGTGCTATTTCTTTAGTATTTATTGTTGGGTCTTCCCGTTGCATCTTTTCAAGTACTCTTCCCGCGTACCCTCCACGATATTCCCTCAAATCATCAGTGTCTCCGGCTCTTTGCACAACACGAACAACAGTCTTTGCAAAACCCGAATAAATGATTTCGGCAATGAGTGAACCCAAAAAGGAAAACGTTCAGCATGTAGTTGAGATGCAACATTGGCATTTTGAAGCCACTCTCCATAAATTAACAGTATGTCAACTAATTCGCTAGTCTCATACACGTGCCGCCTATACAACAGATTAGAGAATTCCAGATAGACCACGTTGCGATCTCATACTCACAATAAAGAGAGCTACAAGATGTCCAAGTCCGCAGTGGCGTGAACAATGACTCAGACCACTACCTAACATGAATCAAAGTCAAGTTCACTCCAAGGAGAATTCATTACAAGAAAGCACATTTGCAGAAATTTGATATGAAAAAGATCAAGAAATCCAACGTAATATAGGAATGGGAAAGAGAACAGGCAGATACATGGGAAAAAATTCCACAAAAAGCACAGGAACTGATCCCATTAAAAAGAACACAAAACACCCTTGGTGGAACTCGGAATGCGAGAGTGCATCGCATCGACGCAAACGAGCTTTTTGACGTGACGAAAAAACAGACCGCAAAGGTTATCAGACAGACTAAGAGGAAGTACATGTAGGAACAACTAGACTGTATAGAGGAGAATTTCTGCAATTACAACACGAGAGACTTTTGTAGGACTTTCGCAAGAAAAATACGTGGATACACACCACACAATCTTTGTTTCAGAAAGCGGAATGGGAGATTAGCGCTAACCAATCAGGAGAATTGTAAAGAGCTGGCACACTATTTCTCTGATCTCCTCAATTGTCCCGAACGCAACACAAGATTTCCCAAAGAAACTTGTATTTATACAAACACAGAATCACCACCACCAACACAGGAAGAAATCCACAGGCACATACGCAAACTAAAGAATAACAGGACAACCTGTGAGGATGGTATCACCGCGGAACTATTGAAAAACCTCGGACCACATTTACTGCAGGAACTTACGCAAATTATCACGAACATCTGACAAACAGAAAAATCACCAGATGAATGGAAATGTTCTCTTATCCACCCGCTACACAAGAAGGAAGACAGAACAGATGTGAACATCTACAAAGGAATCTCCCTACTATGCCTTCTCCTTATGCCTCTATTGTTAATACACTTCCCAATTGAGAATACACTTTCGCATGAAACAAATTATTTCAAAGTAGTCTTAACGTCCACGAATAACTAAACTCGAAGAGATTTACCACTAAATATCAAATCACTTTTTTAAACTTCTCGACACGCGTTTCGCTAACCATGTTAGCATCATCAGGAGATGATTTAATCTCCTACTGATGCAGATTAAATCATGTTTCACACAGAAGATTCCTATAAAATAATTGATATACAGATAACGTTACAATAAAGTATTAACATTGTTTCCCCCAACTGGAATTTTAGCTGTATTAAGTGGTCTCTGTTATGTTTCAGCTGTATTAAATGATTGAAAATAATATTTTCCGATCATATTATTAGTAATTTGAAAGTGATTTAATAATATTTGGTTACGTTATTTTTTCGGACGACTACATTTCAAATAGTTTCCAGTTGGCTCTTGGTAATCTTCCAATAGAGTCAATCAGTTTTTGTCCAGAGTTTGGAATAAAGCTTACTTACTTTATTAGTACGGTTCATTACAGTTTCCAGGTAAGAGTAATGAAAGAGCTGTGACACCACGCACACAACTATTCAACTATAACTATGTAAAATATATTTTACGGTATTATGTAATTATAATAAAAAAAATAGTCTAATTATAATAAAAATCAAAAAATTTAAGTTGCAATTGATACAAAAAAATTAACAGAAGATAAGTCCACTATGGTTATTATTCGTGGTAGAATAAAAAAATTAGATACATTTGAAATGAAATTTTGATTTTTTGATCCAAAGTTCATTTATTTTTCAACTGGGATCCTTTTAGCTCGATATTGTTCGCAAAATGATTTTCCAACTTTTTATATCTTCAAAAAATTGCTTGTCAAACTTTGCAAAATAATATTCTATTTCGGCGATGATCTAATAACTGAATGTGAATAGCTTTCCAGCAAGCTATTCCTTCATATTTGGAAAAAGAAACAATTCGGACGAGTCCATAAAATGGGGCAGTGTGGCATCAGTCCATAGCGCAAACAAACACTGATGAACAAATGCGCGGTAGCATTATCATCGTGAAACATCCTTTTTTTTACCGATATGGGTGCGATTTTTTTATAGATTTTTCCTGAATTATGACTGATAATGCAGCATACTACTAACCTGTTCCTGTTTTCCAAACAGTCGATAAAGATAATGCCTTATGAATACCCAGAAAAAAGTAACCATGACCTTTCTGGCCGATGTAAGACCTTTCTGGTCGAAAGGAACTCGTTCTCCGTAAATACTTATGCAGGACTTTCCGTATGCATTTATTTGAAATGCTTAACATCTCAAAAAAACTCTCTAATCTTCACTGTGCAGTCGGTCTACACGAAGTCATGAATTTTATTGACCACTTCCACTGTAGTAAACGCAACCGGACATCCTGAACATGGAGCGTCATTCGTGCTGGTTCGACCACATCAAAACTCAGTAAACCAGTTGTAAACCAACTTTTTTCAGTTTGGTTGCACACGATGGTTTATAAGTATTGTTTAATCATGACGCATAATTCGTTTTTTTCAATGATATCAAAAATATCGAACTTGCTTTCAAGTGTGCTTTTGAAGACTATCAAAACAAAACTAAATATAATATCGGCTTGACATTTATAAAAAAATAAAAGTAGGTATGTCCACGACGGTTATTATTCGACGGTAAAGTGAAAAACAGGTACTTTTTAATTGAAATTGTGATTTTTGACCGAAAATCGATTAATATTTTAGCTTAGGCTCCTTTTTACTCTTCGCGGCGATTTTAGATATTACAACTTTTTATATATTACTAAAATTACTTGTCAACTCTGCAAAATAGTCCTTTGTTTTGGCGATGATCTTTGTTCTGGCGATGATTTAATCAAAACACCAACTGCGCTTCTTTCAATGATATCAAAAATATCGAACTTGCTTTCATGTCTGCTTTTGACAACTATCAAAACAAATCTAAATGTAATATCGGCTTGAAATTCATATTCAAAATACGCCCGTTTTTTTTAACTTTCTCTAATGGTTACTAGGGGGCGACGAATTTCCCAACATATAGCCCCCATAACATAATTGCTGGAGTAACACATCGTCGACACATGTAAAGGAAATAAAAAACATTATTTCTTGAAATATTTTCATGTCGATTTAGTAAGAATTTATGTAATTTAGTAAGATGGCGTTTCCAAAAATGGATGATTCCAAAATTACTAGAACCTCGTATTTGGTATAGCCCTGATCCACAGACCACCTTATTCATGCCTTCAGGATGAATGTCTATTGGGATCACTATAAAACGAATTCTGAAACGAATGCTTCATATCAAAATCTTAACTCTTTTCAAATCTGAATAATTGCCTAAAACGATGTGGCACATGAAGTACTTTTAACACAATCATAATAATGCTAATTATTTTCATAGCATAATACTAAGGCTACATAATATAAGGTAGCCGGGCATAAAACACTAGCAAAAGTATACTCATAATGATTCAAAGAACAAAAAATACCTAACCTATGGAAAAATACAGAAGTGATTATTTTACATAAAAAATGAGCACAGGAAGATTTGAAGAAGTACTATCCAATAAGCATCCAGACAGTGGAGTACAAAGTTTTCACCAAGATAATATCTTAAAGAATATTAAGAAAACTCATTGACGCACAACTAAGAGAGCAAGCAGGATTCATAAGTGGATTCAGCACAATGGATCACATCCAGGTTCTACAGCAAGTCATAGAAAGACACAACGGATACACTATGCCACTATGTTTGGCTATTATCGAGTATGAAAAAACATTTGATTCAATCTCAAAACAAGCCATAATGGATACATTGCTTAACGAATGTGTAGACAAAGCCTATGTAAACCTACTAGGATCGATATATGATAAAGCTACAGCGACAGAGTCTACCTTGATGATCTGGAGCATGGAGTTAATGTAGAACGTAATTCCGTAATCTGGATTGAGAGCAAGATCGAACAAAGATTAATGGTGCATACTTAAACCATCTTATATTCGCATATGATATGACAAGACCCAGAGAAGCTGCAAAGAGCTGGAGAACCATTTGGCTTGAAAATAAACCAGAAGAAGCGTCAGGTTATGTTCAATAAATTTGCTGAGGACAAAAGAATTTCTATTTTAGAGAGGGATTTGGAAGTTGTGGATCACTCATATATCTTTGGCAGAGGATTTTAATGGAAGGGGATATGGATCAATATGGTGGCTGGCAGGCATCAAATGGTGTCTGGCAGGCATATAGCAGGCACAACATAATGTTTAAGAACAATTTATTTGCCTCAAAAGAAAAAAAAAAATAGCAACCAAAATACTGTATGTTATAGAGCGGCATTTTTTCTATTTGCAGCAACTGGGCTGGTATGGACATGTGAGGCGAATGCCAAGGGAAAGACTACCTAAAAGGATTCTGGAGTGGATGCCTACGGAAAGGAGGAAAAGAGGAAGACCGCCCATAACATGGTTGCATGGAATAACAAAAGCTATGTCGGCAAGGAATCTCTCGGAGGATGACTGGGAGGATAGAAATAACTGGCGATTAGGAACCCAAAGGCGGATAGCGCTATAAACGGGATATATGATGATGATTTTTTCTATTTTTGTTTTTCCATTTGAGAAATTTATAAATCAGTATAAAAATGATGTAGCTCAGCCCTAAACTGCATCTCAACTTTACTATGAAAATCAGTGAACAAAAATGTTCTTTGCTTTTAATAAAAATTGATTGCCTCTTGCTTTTGCCATTGCCTATTGATTGCTTATTTGACTGATACTTTTCGAAAATGTTTCTAAGCTATTTTTACTATGGACAAGGGTTAATCGGTAGTATTGAAATATAGATCATCCAAATATGATGCTCACAGTAGCGGCTCGTGGATTTTTAAAGTGGGAAGACGTAGAAGAAAATTGTGCTGCTGAAGATTATTTTTTGCTTCCCCCTTCCTCCTTTTTACTTTTCGGGCTATTGAAATCCTATACAGGAGGTGAATTAGGAAAATGAGTTGAAGGAAAGAAACTGAACGAAAATAAAATATAATGTTTTGCTCTGAAAAATTGTTTACTGTGATAAATACTGGAGTGGCGGCGCCCCAACGCCCTGGCTCACGAGCCGCCATTGGATGCTCAAATGCTAGTACTGTACTATGTTATATAACCTATTATATATTTTCAAAGATCATAAACAATTTAGTTTAAATATACAGTCGAACTTTAGGATTAGTAGTCTTTTTTGAATAAAATTTCGAGGTTTTAAGCAACGTTTGATTCTAGTCAAGTAGCGATCCGTATCTATGTTAGCTCCTTTCCTAGCTTGAACATTCAAAATCTCTTTATAATTGGGGTACATAGGTACATAGTCAACATAGTCAAATTGAAATTCACCCATGTTCGTGTTTGGGCATCTCCAGGTTTTTTATTTTGTTATTTTCTTATTTAAATGGATTTACATTATTTTTAGATTAAACTGCGAGCATAGTTCAATCAATCTTCTGCAAATATGGTTGGTCCATTTAAGAGCGGGAAAACTGCCGACTATTTTTTTGTATTTTCTTTTTTCTCTAGTTGGGCGTTTAAATCACCCAATAGGATTTTTTTCATGGTTAGAAGAAACTTTAGAAATAGTCTTTTCACTGGGCCTTAAAATTTTTTTTTTCTATTTTCGCTTGATATTTTACTTTTCGGGCTATTGAAACCCTATACAGGAGGTGAACTAGGAAAATGAGTTGCAGGAAAGAAACTGAACGGAAATAAAATATGATGTTTTGCTCTGAAAAATTGATTACTGTGATAAATGCTGGAGAGGCGGCGTCCCAATGCCCTGGCTCAGAAGCCGCCACTGGATGCTCAAAGGCTAGTACTGTACAATGTTATATAACCTATTGTATATTTTCAAAGATCATAAGCAGTTTAGTTTAAATGTACATTTTGGATGCATATTTATATTCTATATATAATATTACAAAGGCTTTGAAAAAAAAAACGAAGCGTTAAGTTGATTTATAAAATGTATATTCTTAAAAGCGTTATAAAACCATTATTACACAGGAAATTGAGGGCGGAATAGCAAACGTAAACAAATAATGGAAAAAATTGCCTTACACGTATTATATCGAAAAGTGGCTTCTTTGTGGTTTGGCTTGGCTTATCTTTTGTTTTTTATTATAACTTTCATTACAATTAAAATTACCTACATAGAAATCAAATAAAAATTCGCATGGCAAATTAGTTTTCCACTGATATATGCAAAGGTTCTGAATACCACTTAAACGAAAAAAAAAAGTTAGCGGCTAGTAGATTTATTATTATTATTATTTACGTATAGCATGGTGGACCCTGATGGTTTCGTCAGATGGTTCCGGCCTTCTTACATTTGGCCGCCCTCCCAAACGTTAACCTTATGTCTGAAACAGTGTCTATCCTGAATTTCACTTCGTGTAATATTTGCTGATCTTAATTATTAAAATTAATTAATTATTTAAATCCATTTAATTGTTTCTATTTTAGCTCTATTTCTATTTTCATTTCATTTCAAATTCAACTATTTGTCTAGTTAGCCTACGCGGATTCATCCGTTTTATGTGTCCATAAAACTTAAGTCTTCTTTTTCTCATATCGCTATGTTTATCTGTGTATTGTTTAATTTCTTGGTTTTCTCAAAGTCGGTATGTTGTGCTATTTATTTGTTTGGGGCCTAAGATTTTTCTTATGATTTTTCTATCCTTCTTTTCAATCTCCTCGATGTCTCTCTTTCTATTCAAAATCAGCGTTTCAGCCCCATATAGACATTCTGGCTTAACAGTTTTGTGTTTTTAGATATATGCGTATGTCTCAATGCAGTTTCCATTTTTTGACATCTATTCTTATTGGCTGCTTTTTCCAACCCGTTTTCCATGATTATTTCACCCAAATATTTGAATTGAGAGACTCATCTGACGTTACCATATTTTGTTTTTAGAAATGGTGTTCTTAGTCTGTTGCAGGTTATGTATTGTGCCTTTTCAAAGGAAATTTGGAGTCCTACCTTTTCTGCTATTTCTTTTAATATTTCAATCTATTTTTGTGCCGTTAATATATCTTGAGCTAAAATTGCAAGATGAACAGCAAACGCCATACAATTTATTTTGATGTTGGTCCTCCTAGTTTAATGGGCTAGTCAATATTCAGGACCGATTTTTTACACGCTGTCTTACTTTTTCTAGAGCACAGTTAAATCAGAGTGGCAAGAGTCCATCCCCTTGTCTCACTCCAGTTTTAATTTCAAAAAGCTCTGAGATGTCACCCACGAATTTAACTTTTGACCTTGTGTTAGTTAGTGTTGCTTTAATAATTGTCAGCGTTTTCAGATCTAGTCGTTGTTCTTTCAAGATTTGGAATAAAAATTCGCGGTCAATAGAATCATATGCTTTTTTGAAATCCATAAATGTACAGATGAGATTTTTTTTGTATAGTTTTAAATGTCTTAGGATTAACTTTATATTCAGAATCTGTTTCGGGCAGGATTTGCCCGGTCGAAAACCAAACAAACAAATAAAATAACAAATTTTAGGTTCTAATTGTCTCTGTGCTCCGTCTAGTAGACATTGAGATAGAATTTTATGACAAACTGGGAGAAGAGATATCCCTCTGTACTTGTTTACATCCGTTCTATCTTATTTCTTATGTAGTGGATGGATTAGAGCATCTTTCCAATCGTCCGGAATCCGTTCGGTTCGCCAAACTTCTTGTAGAATTTTGGTTATTTCCTTGATTGTACCTGGATGAGCGGATTTCAAAAGTTCCGCAGTGATTCCATTTTTACCAGAAGCCTTGTTATTTGATTTGCCTATTAATTTCGTCTTCATTCGGTAGTAATGAATCTGTGTTAGTGTTAGTAATTTGTTTAAGGGCTCAGGGCAGTTTAGTAGTTGTTCAAAATATTTGGCAAGTTCTTTGCAACTGTCTTGGTTATTTAGAGCTAACTGTCCATTTTCTTTTCGGAAGCAAATACTTTGGGGTTGATAGCTTGTTAATTTAGTTTTAAATGTTTTGTAAAAATTTCGGGTGTTTTGTTTTTGGAAATCTTTTTCTATTTCATTAAGTTGATTGTTTTCATATTTTCTTTTAGTTTGTCTAATTAGCTTCGATGTTTTTTTTTCTTACTTTCAAAAAAATGTTATAATTTATTTCTGTTTTTTCGACTGTTCCACTCTTTGAATGCTTTATTTTGGGTTAATACTAATTGCTCGAAAACTTCATCCCACCACGGATATTTTCTACGTTTTTGCAAAGGGACCAACTGCAAGACTGTTTTAATATTTTTTTGCTTCTTTATTTTAATAGTTCTTGCCAGTTCTGTGCTGGTTGTTTATCATGCTCTTCTATTAGGGTTGGTTTTATTTTCGTAGAGTCGAACTTTGGGATTAGTAGTCTCTTTTGAATAAAATTTTAAGGTTTTAAGCTAAGTTTGATTCTAGTCAAATAGCGATCCGTATCTATGTTAGCTCCTTTCCTAACTTGAACATTTAAAATCTCTTTATAATTGGGGTACGAAATGGCAACATAGTCAATTTGAAATTCACCCATGTTCGTATTTGGGCATTTCCAGATTTTTTGTTTTGTTATTTTCTTCTTAAAATGGGTTGACATTATTTTTAGATTAAACTGCGAGCATAGTTCAATCAATCTTCTGCCAATATGGTTGGTCCATTTATAAGCGGGAAAACTGCCGACTGTTTTTTGAATCTTCTTTTTTTCCCTAGTTGGGCTTTTAAATCACCCCAATAGGATTTTTTCGTGGTTAAAAGGAACTTTACAAATAGTCTTTTCCAGAATTTGCCAGGACTTATTTACTTTTTCAGGATTAAATTTATTCTTCGTTAACTGCGAGGTGTGCATTAATTAATGTATAGTTTTTGTTAGCACACTTGTGGCATAGTATCATAAGTCGATTATTTACTGGCTGGACATTAGTTATAGAACCAAGAATGTTTTGTATTTTTGAGTATTCGTGTGTCCGTTTTACTTTTAAAAAGTCTGTAGTTGCCGAAGTCCAAGGTGTTATCATCTGTCAACCTGGTTTCTTGCAGAGCTAAAATTTGGATTTTTTGTTGTTTGCCCCAATTCGTGTAGTTTTTGTGGGCGCAGAAGTGTGTTGATATTTACCGTTCCAAAGAAAGTTTTTGTTTTTGGTTTGAGACGTTGGTCAGAGGTCTCCGACTCCCTATGAAATATTTTGTGCTTAAGCCCAGACGCCCCAGAATCCGAAACTGCGGTTGTACCAGCAACGCTGGTAGACGATTGTTTGCGTTCTGGGGTAATTTTGTAATTACTAAAACGCTTTATCTTGTTCTTAGAATTAAAAGTTTGAACTATGGCGGTTCAGAGGTTAAGGAGGGGTTAGTTCCAGAATTTAAATCTCAGACGCACCACTGGTAAACAGACGCTGACCACTCAAGTTTTTTTGCCTTGGTTCGGGACTGGTTATTTTGAGATATTCGCAGCTGTCCATTAATATCTAATGGAACTTTTACCATCCACCACGTGTGACCTTCCAGTATCTTAGGCGAGGTATACTGGACTAGTAGATTTATTATTTTTCAAAATATTCTCGTTTTTTATGAATATACTTTTCATTCAGTAAAACCAATTTTTGAAACATTTAAATCATTAAAAAAATTCGATATCAGAAGCCTACTATATGCCTAATCATGGGGTTAAAATTGACATTGTCAAAAATAACATTCTTTTTGATCAGAAGTACACAGTGTTTGAGAAATCAATGTAAGGTATTTTTTCTTCAAAAATTTGTTTACACAGCCAGCACTGGCATTTCTGAGATTAAACTCGAATAGCTTTGCTACTAAAAACGAAATCACTTATTTATAATTTCTCGATATGCATTTCGCTAAACGTGTAAGTATCTCCTGATGATGCTCACATGGTTAGCGAAAGGCGCGTCGAGATATTAAAAATAAGTGATTTGGTGCTTCACATAAAAGTTTCAATAAAAAAATTGAAATTCTTCGATTCTTTAAAGCCAAAATATAACGATGCAATAATTGTTTTGGAAACACTGCATAGACAAACAACATTTATTACCTTTGAAGAATTAATTTAAATTTATCTCAGTTCTGCAGTGTATGATGATATCATTCACAAAATGTAGAGGGTGATTTTTTAAGTGCGTCCGAATTTAAATTGAAATGAAAGAACAATCAAATTTGACGCCTTGAAACTATTTATTAATGCCATTGGAAAACAATTTCAGACAAATGTTACGTGGCTACTTCTAACAAAGCGCATTCTGTCAATACAATTTTCGATCACTATTTCAAGCTATTGGGGTCTTACGTCTGTAATTGACCGAGTTATGTTGGCTTCCAAGGCATCCATAGTTGCTGATTTATCAGCATAGATCAAAGATTTAACATAAAATAAAAAATAATGTTCTAAAGGCGTTAAATCACATGACCTTGGTGAGCCATCAACAGGTTCGTTCTTCAAAATAATTTTTCCGAATTGTTCCGCGAATAAATCGATTGATGCATTGGCTCTATGACATATCAAGTTATCTTGTTGAAATCTCCTCCAGATGAATACCGTTTAAATTTGGAATTAAAAAGTCACTAATCATCGCTCTATAACGATCTCAATTAACGAATTGATAAATTCGGATGTTCCTCAACACTAGCAGCCTTAGCGGCAATATTTTCTTTGGAACGCACAGTTTTTAGTCGTGTTTTTGATTTAATATCAAACAGCGTAAAATACGGTCAGAATTTGTCGATAATTCGACGAATATATCGTTGAAAATAGTTGAGGTGTGAAGTGCACTATAAGTTTGGCGCACAGAACACTGATTTTGATAATAAATTTCGACAATTTGCAAGCATTGCTCAGATGTTAAACGTTTCATGATAATTTGCGATGATGACATTTACCTTGACGATTTGACATCGACCATTATCAGAAGTTCGTGCACACTAAAAAATCACGCTTTATGTTACTTATGTTACATGCTGATCGGTTAGCATTTTTTTTATAACGGCGATATATCTTACTACAACGAATACTAACGGGCATTCCTCTCTGGATGGACGACTCACTTGAGAGATGACTATGGTCGAAAATTTGTTAAAAAAATTCTATAGTTAACGAATTTTGTATTCTCTAGAATACAGTTAGTGGCTACTAATAAATATTTCTTTATCAGTAATATTTTATTTTAAGTTACAAGTTGTACGAGTATGAGGATAACTATAAAAAAAATAAAAAATTTACATAGCTATCTTAAAAAATGATATCGTATGTTAATTGGAAAAAAAATATCTTTATAGACTGTAATAAGCAATCGCCCATAATTTATTTATACAGCTATCTACTACTCAATCTATGTATAAGAATGGTCAAACAACGAGCAAGAAGGACAGTACTGAAAAAATCAATATACATTACTTTAATTTGCAGTTGTAAAATTATTTACATAGACAACCATACATAGATTATTTACATAGAAATAAATACATTGTACCCTAGAACCTCCTTATTCGGGATAAGTTTGTAAAACTATAGAACGCTGGTTGAAACATGCATACAAGCACGTATGTAAACTTGTTTAAATACGCTTAAAATTCAAAGCTTGTGGAAATTATACAAAAACCTTTTTTTATTTCTACTTAAATTACCAGAAAAAAAGCTTGTTTGTCATTAAAATTATGTTTTTTATTTAAATACAATCAGATAAATTTTAAAACATTTTAAAGTAGCTTCAAAAACTTAAAAAAGACATGAAATGCTCGTGCTGAAATTATTAATATAGTTGAAGTAGAAAAACAGTTGTTTGCCGACGTTGCCAAGATCTATAATATAAACGCATCTACCTTGTATGAAAAATAAATAAAAAATTAAACATAGTTTACAATCCCACTGTCCCCCAATCTACAAAAATTTTAGGTATAGCATATGAAAAGATATAAGTTAAAAGATATAAGTTAAAAGATATAAGAAAAGATATAAGATATAAGTTAAGGTGTATTTATGTATCCGCAGTAATAAATAAAAATAATATTTTTTATTGAAAATAATTGTATTGTTTTTCAAAACATTCTCCGCGATGATCGATACACTTTTGCATATGTTTGAACCAGTTTTCATAACATTTCTTGCATTCCAATTGAGGTATCCCCAAAACATACATTTTGAACGCATCAACCGCTTCTTTTGACGTCGAAAATCTATGACCACGTAGTTTATTCTTCACGTACGGAAACAATAAGAAATCTTTGTATGCCAAATCAGATGTTGTTCGAACCGATGTTGTTCGAACCGATATGTGAGAGCCCACGTTGTCGTAGTGAAAAATGATTCTGCGTCGCTGGTTGTTTTTTTCTTACTTCTTCAAAGACTTGTGTCAAAAAAAAATGATTGTGTACAATTCAGAATTGGCCGTTCTACGAGTCTCCAGTGGTACTGTAGCCACATGCCCATTTATTAAAAGAAAAAACAGGCGACCATTTGTTTCAAAGTACTTCGTGCGTGAACAACTTTTTTTGGGTTTGGCTCATTTTGAAAGTCCCATACAGTCGACTGCTGTTTACTTTCAGGCTCATATGCATAGATCCAAGATTCGACACCTGTGTAGATGTTATACACGTCTTTTGACTCACCACTATCATATTTTTCGAACAATTATTTGCACCAATCGACATTAGAGTTCTTTTGGGCGATTATACTAATACCCAGGGATGCCTCAATCTCACGGTAGGTCACATGACGATCAGCTTTCTTTATAAGTTTGCGCACAGTATCGATGTTTTTTGGCACAACAACCCATTTTGGATGAGTTTCTTTAAATTCGTTCGTGAGCGAGCACCGACCACTGTTGAATTTTCCAAACCAGTGACATACAGTGGTTTTAGATAGTGCTCCATCGCGTAAAGTCGAAGTGAGCTGATAAATGCACTGTTGTTGAGATAATTCACGTCGAAAATTATTAGTAAATCATCGCACGAAAATTCTCACGTGTTAATTCCATTTTTACAGAGATGAAATTTTCAAGTCATTAAACAACACAAATAGCATCCGTATGATAAAACATTCTGAGTACGTATAAGGTCAACTATGTCAAACTTTAGCAACACCATTGTTGCCAATTCCGGATACATAAATAGCCATCTTTGTATAACGTTGTCGGTCGATGGAAAAGTCATCGCCTACTCCGGGACACGTTCGCAATATAAAACCCACTATCTTGATAGTTCTTTAATGTGTGTGTAATGTGTGTGTTCTTTAGTGATGAATCCAAATTACATCTTTAGTCACAAATCGCCAAAAAAAAGACATCACTCATCGCGTGCATACGAGTACCTTTCTAATGTCCAAATGTTCTTGTAGAATGTTTTCTGCATGTTCTTCTAGGATATTTATAATCTAAACAATCTCTCTATCCTTCACTATGCGATCATCCAATACGACATCATGGACTTTGTCGACTATTTCTTCAGTGTGACTTCAACGGGACATCCTGAACGCACAATGTCACTCGTACTGATTCGGTCATATCGAAACACAGAAACTAATTAGAAATCATAAATTATAAAGAGGTAGAGTCCCATTATACTTTTTCAACTTTTCTTCAATTTGCGCGATGATTTTTCCACACAAAAAGAAATGTCTAATCAACATACGAAATTATTTTCAAGCTATGATTAACAACTTCGTTTCCAGAAACTCCTCAATATACGATGTCGTTGTATTCAGACAACTTTATAAACAAGCAGATCACGAAAATCACAAATATCGTGCATTTCATATTGAGACTGCAATATTTCTTAAACTCAAGAATACACTCCCTAGGCACCATGGTGCCAAGAAGGAAACCAGTAGCTTCGGATTAGAATTCGGGCAGCCGCATCAGTTTCCTTTTCAAGATAGCGAAAAAGCCAGTTCTCTACAGTTTTGAAAATTACATTAATAACAAACATTTCGTCTCAAATGCATAACTCAAATTACGAACAATAAATAAATGCCCTCATCGGATGGTTACAAAAACAAACGTAATACGCCGGTCAATTTAAAAAAGTATCACAGTGTTGTTTTTTTTTTTCAATATTGCGAACATATAGTAGAAGGCACTAGTTTAGAAGGTTCTAAAAGTAGGTTTTCCACGAAACTTTTCAGTTTTCTTCTAGAAAATATATCATTACAAGTAAAATATTAAAGTATTTCCTTTTCAGGATGAGCCTGATTGAGGCGATATTCTTCACGATTTCCTTTTCGCGCGCCTTATGGTACATTCTTCATTGTTAGGTTACGCCAAGCATCTGCCTATATTTGTGAAAGATGCAGGTTAATCCCAGAAATATCCAGGTATTAATATTTAACAAAAAACATTACCTAACTAAAGCTAAACTCTTTATAAAACATGTCTCCACATCATTTCAAAATATATGTCTAAGCATGGTTTAAATTTATTTCAAAATGTTCTAGGCAGTTCAGAGTATACACGCAGTACTATTTGTGAACGTAAACATACATATTCATCAGACAGCCTGAGTCGCTTCTGTTTTTTCAAATTTTTCTAGTACCATACGCAAAGTTTCGCCGGAATCTTTGCTGATAGATAACCTCTTCATACAGAAAATACTGGACCTCATATCCTGATAACATATTGGGTCAAGTAAATAATCTCGAATTTTTTTAATTCATGCCCCGCTCCCCGTTAGCCTTCACCGAAACAGTTCGTTTAATATAAGTTAAGTATATTAAGTATATAAGTTAAGTATGTTAAGTTATCCCTCAGGAGCTAAATGGACAGTGGATAATACTCTAACCAGGATATAATGTTAAGATAGGCGTACGGCACTTATTTGATTCTCACTAATGTTAACTTAGGTTACATTAGAACCAAACATTAAGAACCACGTGATTAATCGTTTTATTTAATTATCTGTTCATGTCAACAATCTTATTCCTTGTGAAATAAGCTTCATTATATAATAAAATATTGAACAAAAAATATGGATTGCTTTGGTTTTAGCCAATAAACCATTCACAATACGTTTGCCTGTGTGAAAAAACAGCCGGTAAGAGGGCTTGTACCTTTTATACGTGGTATGCAAAATATGATAATTGCTCTTTTAGTATTATGTATACAATTCAATAGAAAACTCCAACTTGTGGAGCAACATTTCGAATACTTCTGATGGAATTCTTTTCAACAAAATGTAAAATTTATTCTTCAACTTCAGAACTGATTTCTCGCTATCGTCCACATGCTTGAAATTTTGAAACCGTATCCAAACTTAGCCGTACTCAAAAGTCTTTGGATAACTTTGAATTTAAATGGACGCTCTGGCCAACTGAAATAGTGTTGGTCGCAATGTTGATATAATGTTGATACCTTGTAGCGTAAATTTATATTACAAAATAATATGCTTTTTAGACATAAAGGTAAATTCTATAAAAGAAATAATTTTTTTAACCTCAAATTCAGAAATGTCATACATAAGTAATCTCTCATTTTATCTCTTTATTTTCTCAGCTAGTTGGACGACGTTGCCAAACTTTTTGTCGAGTGTTTGGTTATTAATAATCGAAAGCTGAAAAAAAAGTTTTACTACAATTATTTAAATAGGTACCTGATAACATATGTTTTCGATTCTATAAAGATGGAAAATTAATAATGAAAAATAGGCAAATCCGGGGCGGAAATCACTCTACCATAAGAGACTGTGTATAAGAAGTGTTGAAAGCATCATTTTTCATATCATTTTTCTTTAAAACGGTGAATAATTTTCAAATTTTGAGCATAGTTCAATTATACATATCCTTTGTCACAATTACCGAATTTCAAGTCTTAAATTTAGAAACTCGTTTTTTCCATAGATTCGCTCGTGCTTCCTTAAAATATATTTGGCAAATATTAATCAGTTATTACTTAAAGAATAAATTTTAAAAAATTATAAATCACGCCATACATTAGGATGTCGCAAACCAACTTCAAATAATTTTGTATCAACATAGCGTATATATATATATATATATATATATATATATATATATATATATATATATATATATATATATATATATAGCGTAGTGGGGCCGTGGAGAGAGATATTTGAAAAACAGAATTTTTTCATCCGTACTTCCACGTAACTCTGCTCGTCTCAAATCAGTCGCCGTCACCATGCCGAGACAAGTACCTCCCAGGACCGGTTTCTAGCCTCACAGCCGTCATCAGCTGGGCTCGAGCTCAACGCAGTGAGACAGCTGAAACGAAACGAACAGAGCAAGACCAAGTCAACTGGTCATATCGACGGCGACTGATTTGAGACGAGCAGAGTTACGTGGAAGTACGGATGAAAAAATTCTGTTTTTCAAATATCTCTCTCCACGGCCCCACTACGCTATCTTTTGAGCAAACCTTATACCTACATCCAAGGTTGTGGGAAGAATGTGTCGCATAGTTTTTGACTGCCGCGAACATTCACCGTAGGATGGCACGAGTTTCATTGAGATTGCGACCCGCCATCGATATGACCAGTTGACTTAGTCTTGCTCTGTTCGTTTCGTTTCAGCTGTCTCACTGCGTTGAGGTCGAGCCCAGCTGATGACGGCTGTGAGGCTAGAAACCGGTCCTGGGAGGTACTTGTCTCGGCATGGTGACGGCGACTGATTTGAGACGAGCAGAGTTACGTGGAAGTACGGATGAAAAAATTCTGTTTTTCATATATATATATATATATATATATATATATATATATATATATATATATATATATATATATATATATATATATATATATGTAAACACAAATGCGCTGTTACCACATCTTTTTTGTTGAATAATAATAACAACGTCAATTCGTTACTTTTTATTAATAAATAATAATTTATTAATAATTATAAAGTTTGTTTTAGTATTATAAATAAAAATTGTGAATTTATGTATCTATTTTAATAAAAAAAAAAATGATGAAACGACCCATCATTAAGACTGTTTTACTTTACTCCCAAAAATCTGTCCCATTTGATACTCCTCTGAAACAGAACGCAGTGCAGTTATACATAATCAACAAAAATTCCACAGCAGTGAAAGAGTGAAAAGTTCTTGAGTAAATATTTGTTACGAGTCTTGCGAGATTCAAGCGGCCTCCTAAAAATTAATTTACTATCTGAATAATAAGTAGAAGAATGTCTTTAATTATTCCCGCCTTGTTTTAAAATTCCAGCTTGACTTTATTATCTAATTAACTACTCAAACTAGCTGAAAGATTTTGGCTTCGGTAAACTTGAACAACGCTAAAGAAATTTGAATTTTAATAGAAAAATGTCGCATATTTTAATTATCCTGTTTTAATAATATTGAAAAAAACTACCACGTAATGTTGTAGAGCAAAAACTATATTTTTCAACAATAGTAGTTAAAATTCATAAACCAGGTTTTCATGCTAAAACCTTTGACTCAGCGGCGACTCGTGGGAAAAAACATATGGGGCACGTATAACCAAATTTTGGAATGGGGATAGAGCAATGCGTCGCAACCAAAAATTTTACATTTCTTAGTATCATACACACACGTTGCCGTGTAGAAATACGAGTGTAACTGTCAGACATCAAATTTTCAAATACGTACCTAGATAATACAATTTTGTTAAACTCACCATAGGACAATGACCATTAAATCTGTTTGCAGTCCACCCTCCTAAATTTCTAAGCAGCAAAGTGGTCGGTGACTTGATCATTAAAATTTAAAATTAAATTCACGTTTTTTTTTTCAATAGATAACACTGCTAACGCGCACAGCCGTTCCTGGCCCATAGTGTTTCTTAGAAATGTTTTGATTCGTTTGAGGGTAGAGAAACATATTTCACTTTACACAGTCATCATAGGGACGGTACACAAAACAGTCAGCAATTCCACAGATTCACTAAATGTTGATGTTAAATTGTTTTAGATAAACATTTGTAACAGCGGCACAGCCCCACTGTGTTTCATAAAATCATGCGTAAAATCGTGCGTAATGCGTACATTACCGAGAGTTCATTTTTCAACTTTAAGTAATTTACGTTTGCAAACAGGTGACATACAATTTTATCTTCATTTTTATTTCAATTTTATCTTCATTTGGAAAGAGGGCTCGATATTTACCAAATTTTTCAGTTTCAAATAAATTTGCAACAGTTAGGTATACATCGAAACTAAAACGTTCATGAACCTGTATCGTTAAGGTATCACAGATTTCCTTGCATATCCTGACATTCGGATTGGGGTACTCTTTGTCACTAAATTTCGTTTTCTTTCTGCGATTCTCTATGATCGTTGTAGATTCTTCACCAGTTAAGTTAAAAAATTCTTGATTAATTTGTATTATTTCTAATATTTTGAATGGCTGTTGAAAAAGTTACCAAGTTCTTTTTAACTTTAAGTGCATCTAGTTGCCTGCTTTGCAGTTTATTAAAGAGAATGTCGCAGTAAGGCATTATTTTATTGAAAAAAAAAACCAAAATTTAAAATTGTCATCCACCAAATAATTTTTAACCCCTGAACTTGATTAATAGAATTTTTATCCGACTCGGCGTCCATAATTTCTTCAAGGCATGTTTGCAAGTCTTCTTTGTAAATGTAAACAGTATTCACATATTTACACGTAAAGTTCAATCTGGTAGTGGCCGCACGGAGTAGACACTTTTTCACGACGCTGTCCAGAACAATTGTCCTTTTGGATGCTCGAGAAAAGAAAGCGGGGGGGTCAAGTAAATAATCTCGAATTTTTTTAATTCATGCCCCGCTCCCCGTTAGCCTTCACCGAAACAGTTCGTTTAATATAAGTTAAGTATATTAAGTATATAAGTTAAGTATGTTAAGTTATCCCTCAGGAGCTAAATGGACAGTGGATAATACTCTAACCAGGATATAATGTTAAGATAGGCGTACGGCACTTATTTGATTCTCACTAATGTTAACTTAGGTTACATTAGAACCAAACATTAAGAACCACGTGATTAATCGTTTTATTTAATTATCTGTTCATGTCAACAATCTTATTCCTTGTGAAATAAGCTTCATTATATAATAAAATATTGAACAAAAAATATGGATTGCTTTGGTTTTAGCCAATAAACCATTCACAATACGTTTGCCTGTGTGAAAAAACAGCCGGTAAGAGGGCTTGTACCTTTTATACGTGGTATGCAAAATATGATAATTGCTCTTTTAGTATTATGTATACAATTCAATAGAAAACTCCAACTTGTGGAGCAACATTTCGAATACTTCTGATGGAATTCTTTTCAACAAAATGTAAAATTTATTCTTCAACTTCAGAACTGATTTCTCGCTATCGTCCACATGCTTGAAATTTTGAAACCGTATCCAAACTTAGCCGTACTCAAAAGTCTTTGGATAACTTTGAATTTAAATGGACGCTCTGGCCAACTGAAATAGTGTTGGTCGCAATGTTGATATAATGTTGATACCTTGTAGCGTAAATTTATATTACAAAATAATATGCTTTTTAGACATAAAGGTAAATTCTATAAAAGAAATAATTTTTTTAACCTCAAATTCAGAAATGTCATACATAAGTAATCTCTCATTTTATCTCTTTATTTTCTCAGCTAGTTGGACGACGTTGCCAAACTTTTTGTCGAGTGTTTGGTTATTAATAATCGAAAGCTGAAAAAAAAGTTTTACTACAATTATTTAAATAGGTACCTGATAACATATGTTTTCGATTCTATAAAGATGGAAAATTAATAATGAAAAATAGGCAAATCCGGGGCGGAAATCACTCTACCATAAGAGACTGTGTATAAGAAGTGTTGAAAGCATCATTTTTCATATCATTTTTCTTTAAAACGGTGAATAATTTTCAAATTTTGAGCATAGTTCAATTATACATATCCTTTGTCACAATTACCGAATTTCAAGTCTTAAATTTAGAAACTCGTTTTTTCCATAGATTCGCTCGTGCTTCCTTAAAATATATTTGGCAAATATTAATCAGTTATTACTTAAAGAATAAATTTTAAAAAATTATAAATCACGCCATACATTAGGATGTCGCAAACCAACTTCAAATAATTTTGTATCAACATAGCGATATATATATATATATATATATATATATATATATATATATATATATATATATATATATATATATAGCGTAGTGGGGCCGTGGAGAGAGATATTTGAAAAACAGAATTTTTTCATCCGTACTTCCACGTAACTCTGCTCGTCTCAAATCAGTCGCCGTCACCATGCCGAGACAAGTACCTCCCAGGACCGGTTTCTAGCCTCACAGCCGTCATCAGCTGGGCTCGAGCTCAACGCAGTGAGACAGCTGAAACGAAACGAACAGAGCAAGACCAAGTCAACTGGTCATATCGACGGCGACTGATTTGAGACGAGCAGAGTTACGTGGAAGTACGGATGAAAAAATTCTGTTTTTCAAATATCTCTCTCCACGGCCCCACTACGCTATCTTTTGAGCAAACCTTATACCTACATCCAAGGTTGTGGGAAGAATGTGTCGCATAGTTTTTGACTGCCGCGAACATTCACCGTAGGATGGCACGAGTTTCATTGAGATTGCGACCCGCCATCGATATGACCAGTTGACTTAGTCTTGCTCTGTTCGTTTCGTTTCAGCTGTCTCACTGCGTTGAGGTCGAGCCCAGCTGATGACGGCTGTGAGGCTAGAAACCGGTCCTGGGAGGTACTTGTCTCGGCATGGTGACGGCGACTGATTTGAGACGAGCAGAGTTACGTGGAAGTACGGATGAAAAAATTCTGTTTTTCATATATATATATATATATATATATATATATATATATATATATATATATATATATATATATATATATATATATATATATATATATATGTAAACACAAATGCGCTGTTACCACATCTTTTTTGTTGAATAATAATAACAACGTCAATTCGTTACTTTTTATTAATAAATAATAATTTATTAATAATTATAAAGTTTGTTTTAGTATTATAAATAAAAATTGTGAATTTATGTATCTATTTTAATAAAAAAAAAAATGATGAAACGACCCATCATTAAGACTGTTTTACTTTACTCCCAAAAATCTGTCCCATTTGATACTCCTCTGAAACAGAACGCAGTGCAGTTATACATAATCAACAAAAATTCCACAGCAGTGAAAGAGTGAAAAGTTCTTGAGTAAATATTTGTTACGAGTCTTGCGAGATTCAAGCGGCCTCCTAAAAATTAATTTACTATCTGAATAATAAGTAGAAGAATGTCTTTAATTATTCCCGCCTTGTTTTAAAATTCCAGCTTGACTTTATTATCTAATTAACTACTCAAACTAGCTGAAAGATTTTGGCTTCGGTAAACTTGAACAACGCTAAAGAAATTTGAATTTTAATAGAAAAATGTCGCATATTTTAATTATCCTGTTTTAATAATATTGAAAAAAACTACCACGTAATGTTGTAGAGCAAAAACTATATTTTTCAACAATAGTAGTTAAAATTCATAAACCAGGTTTTCATGCTAAAACCTTTGACTCAGCGGCGACTCGTGGGAAAAAACATATGGGGCACGTATAACCAAATTTTGGAATGGGGATAGAGCAATGCGTCGCAACCAAAAATTTTACATTTCTTAGTATCATACACACACGTTGCCGTGTAGAAATACGAGTGTAACTGTCAGACATCAAATTTTCAAATACGTACCTAGATAATACAATTTTGTTAAACTCACCATAGGACAATGACCATTAAATCTGTTTGCAGTCCACCCTCCTAAATTTCTAAGCAGCAAAGTGGTCGGTGACTTGATCATTAAAATTTAAAATTAAATTCACGTTTTTTTTTCAATAGATAACACTGCTAACGCGCACAGCCGTTCCTGGCCCATAGTGTTTCTTAGAAATGTTTTGATTCGTTTGAGGGTAGAGAAACATATTTCACTTTACACAGTCATCATAGGGACGGTACACAAAACAGTCAGCAATTCCACAGATTCACTAAATGTTGATGTTAAATTGTTTTAGATAAACATTTGTAACAGCGGCACAGCCCCACTGTGTTTCATAAAATCATGCGTAAAATCGTGCGTAATGCGTACATTACCGAGAGTTCATTTTTCAACTTTAAGTAATTTACGTTTGCAAACAGGTGACATACAATTTTATCTTCATTTTTATTTCAATTTTATCTTCATTTGGAAAGAGGGCTCGATATTTACCAAATTTTTCAGTTTCAAATAAATTTGCAACAGTTAGGTATACATCGAAACTAAAACGTTCATGAACCTGTATCGTTAAGGTATCACAGATTTCCTTGCATATCCTGACATTCGGATTGGGGTACTCTTTGTCACTAAATTTCGTTTTCTTTCTGCGATTCTCTATGATCGTTGTAGATTCTTCACCAGTTAAGTTAAAAAATTCTTGATTAATTTGTATTATTTCTAATATTTTGAATGGCTGTTGAAAAAGTTACCAAGTTCTTTTTAACTTTAAGTGCATCTAGTTGCCTGCTTTGCAGTTTATTAAAGAGAATGTCGCAGTAAGGCATTATTTTATTGAAAAAAAAAACCAAAATTTAAAATTGTCATCCACCAAATAATTTTTAACCCCTGAACTTGATTAATAGAATTTTTATCCGACTCGGCGTCCATAATTTCTTCAAGGCATGTTTGCAAGTCTTCTTTGTAAATGTAAACAGTATTCACATATTTACACGTAAAGTTCAATCTGGTAGTGGCCGCACGGAGTAGACACTTTTTCACGACGCTGTCCAGAACAATTGTCCTTTTGGATGCTCGAGAAAAGAAAGCGGGGAATGCAGACATATTTGCAAAAAAAAACACCTTTACACCTATACACCTACACCTTGTAATTGTACAACACCTTTCAATTATTAGATTTAATTAGTGAGCATAGCAGTGAATATACTGTGCATTCTTATAAATATTTTGAATTTTAGTTTGTACTCCTCTTCTCATCACAGAAGCATCATCAAAACTTTGGGCTATGAGTTTCCCAGATTCTTTATCTATTCCTAACTCGCTTAGCACTGTCAAAATTTCGTCTGCAATTCAATTTGCTCTGTGATTTTTTAATAATAAAAAGCCCCAGAATATCTCGTAAATTTCGCCATTTTTAACATACCTGATTATAAAAACCATCTTCATTTGAGTAGCTGTATCGGTTGTTTTATCGGCTAATATGGCAACATGTTTTACTATGTGAATTTCCTTTTTATTTTATTAGTCGCGACAGACTTGCAACATTGAATCCAGTAATTCGTTCTGAATTTGTTTGGAGATACCTAGAAATAATTTATTTTTAGTTTTTTAAGTCTTTTAAATGAGCTTCTAAAATACTGTCTATTTATCCCATCAAATTTACTAGCCCTCTAAAAACGCCAGGATTTTCTGAACTGTAAAGTTTCGTCATGACCACGTAAGGCAAGCTCAAATGCCCTACAGAATTTTATACTGTCAGTTAACTTAGACAATATGTAACGATTGCTATCAACAGTTTTATTGTTCTTTTTAATAGAGTCCCGATGTGCACTAGTAAGTTGAGAACGAATGTCTGTCTTCCCCAGCATATTAATTTCTAGCTCATTTTTTAAAGGTTTTTGTGAAATAGAATGCGATTTTACCTTTGCATCCAAATGTTTCAAATCATTTACACCGTGTTTAATCCAGCCAAGATACTTACTGGTTTTCCGACTTGTGCCAAAATGCACGAAAAACAATAAAATTTATTTATAGTTTATATGTCTCGCATCCACATAACCACAAATACTTCTCATACACGGTTTTATTGAATGTGCGTTTGTATGCTCGTTTTTGAGTAATATTAAATTGCTCGATTTGCAGGATCACTGTCGGCCGTCCAAGATTTTTTAAGACAATTCGGTCCTCAAATGTTAATGTGACATTATTTCTATTCATATATTGCACTGAATTCATCTTCTCTATTGTAATTGTTCAAAACATTCACTTTGCAACCACTTGAAAAATCGAAAAGCGCGATGATGAAAAACACCTGACTATTGAGAATGGGCAGCGCCCAATATATGACGTTCTAAATGCGTTTAATCTCCGGGTTACTAGCGAAGCGATGCATTGCTGTCTTTGTTTTTCGCACGCGTTAGTAAAGAAAACAGTAGCGGCACAAACTTGCCTGTGCCCAAAGCACGTGTTTTTGAATCGGTACGCTTCGGCAGCCCACGACCTATTTCGTTACCACGAATGACATTATGGATGTTATACAATAGAAGTCGCAAGAAACGTGATCATAGACAGAACATAGAATAAATTAATATAAAATCTGAAATTATTGTTTTCACTTCATTTTTTCATTTTTTAGGTAGGGCCCGTGCCCACGTGCTCTTATGGACCAACAGCCACAGCTCTGACTTATACTGGGCAACCAAAAATGTTATACGCCCATTTTAATAAAATTGAAAATTAATTCACTATGTAGCATAATGAACATCGTGAACGCAAAGCTGATACATTTTTTATCGGTTTATTTTTATATTTCTGCATAGGATTTCAAAAAATGTGGCAAGTAAATGGTTTAAAAATCTTTCTTATCAAGTTTTAAGGTATTTTTTATGGCATTAAACAGTATACTTGTTGTTCTGTCAAAAGTCCTTAAATGTCATGAATCAAAGCAGGTTTAAGTTTTTACGGAATAGCGAAACCATTAAATATTGCTGTTCCTGCAGCAGTAGAAATTGTGTGATTTCTAACCTAAAAGCAGAAAACGATTTCATGTTTTTTCTATCACCCATATTTTTTCTGCTATAAATTATTGTTGCATTGTAACAATATGTGTAATTAGTCAAATTTCAACTTGGAATGAAGATGGGCCACAATCATAATAATGAGGAGATGGATAAGATAATTTGCGGATCACTTGAGGTTATATACCAATACGACGTTCTAGTGATCCTAGAAGCATCCAATGACATCACGAATGTCATATTACACTTCTGATTCACATGAAAATATCCAAATCATCCAAAAACATAAAAATAGATTAAATTATATCCTAAAGGTGGTTCGCGAAACCGGCCTCTAGAAGAATAAAAAGTAATTTGGTGTTGAGTGGTAAAAATATTCGAGTTTAATGAAAATATCCAGCAAGTGCATTATATTTTTGTTATTATTTGTGCGGTATTTATTTTGTTAATCAACATTTACTTCCATTCAAAAACGTGTTTATAGTCATTTTTTGAACGTTTTTGGACATTTTGAACGTTTCCTCTTACAGCACACCACAAAACTCGTCGTTTAGAATGCTGCCGAGCTGGAATTAACTAGGGCCTGGAACTAGTAGTCAAGATGGACGTTGAACTCTACAACTGTTCCTGAAAAACAAAAATAAAACAACAATATGAAACATGTACATATACCAGGCACATTATACATATACTTTAAGTTCGTTTAGAGTAGCTGGCGGCCGAAACAATCGCTCAAGTATTCAACAACATGTCATACATACCCATACTATGAGCGATAAATCTGGAGATCTAAACGGTCAATCGAGTGTGACAATAGTACATTTTTTCTATAATCTAGAATAATTGATAATCCGTGTGCTATCAGGCGTTATGGCACTGAAACACAATTGCCTACGTCTTCTAATGAAGGGCTGCAATGTTTCGGTTACATAACCTACATAAAATATCAGCATGCTTCTAACTCGTACGATCCTCAGCTCTCCTCATCCATTCAGCTCCAATATACTTGATAGCGTCTCCATTGTCTTGATATGTTTATGATCAAGCAGTATACATCTCAAGATTGCTTTGATCCATCTGCCATTCCATCGTCTCGGTATATAGCTTGCCCATCTCTATTTTAATTCCTTTACAATGTCATATACGTTCGTTTGTTCTCTGATCCATGTCCTTCTGTCCTGCATTGTAATGCCAAGCATACACATTTCCATTACCTCTTTGCTACGCGAAGTTTTTGAACTGATTGTAATGATAGGGTCCATGTTTCACTTCCGTATGTCATAATGGGCAGGACGAACTGACCAAATACTCTATCTTCAGACAAAGTAGGAGTTTGTTCTTGAAATGTTTAAGTTTTTAAAATCTATTGAACATGATCTGACTATTTTTCAGGTTTATTTTGAAAAGCCTAATGGTTTTCCCACCTTTTTGCAGCTCTTGCATATGTTTTTCTAGCTCATCTGAGTGTTGTGAAGAGAGAACAATATTATCTGCGAATCTGAGATGCCTTAAGTATGTACCATTAACCACAATGCACCATTATCCATTGTACAATAAATCCAGATTAGCCTGTCTTGAATACCCCTTCAAGATGGGCTGAAAAAAAAACGAGATATTGAGTTATCCTGCCGTACTCGATTCTACATTGATTTTAACTTCATGATCATCCATATGAACATAGACTTTGTCTATTCCTTGGTTAAGAAATGGTTTAACATTCATTATTGCCATCATTTATGCTGGTTAGGCCTGGTTAGTTCAGCTAGTATGGCAGGCTTTGTGATTGAGTTAAATGCCTTTTCACAGTTCATAAGAGTCAAGAGCAGTGGCAAGGTATATTAATTGAACCTTTCTAGGGCATGTTCGATAAACTGAATGTGATCCATTTTACTTAATCCACTGTATTGACAATCAAGAGATAAAGCAGGATGCCATATATCTTGATTGTGCTCATTCAGCGGTCTTAATATTATTTTAGTTATTATTTTGGTGAAAAACTTCGTACATTACTGATAGGAGTTGTTTGGTAGTTTGTTTGGTGGATAGTAGTTTTATAGATCTTATTGTCGTTTCTTATGAAGAATAACTTCAGCATTTTTCGATACGTTGAGTTTTTTTTTGGTTCTTTGAGGTATTTTAAATACAGTTTTGCCAGTATTTTATGCAAAGTTTGACTACCAGATTTCGGCATTTCAACAATTACACTGTCCTTTCCTTGAAGCCTATCATTCTTTATCGATTTTGTAGCACTTGTCACTTCATCTACCAGGATATCTGACATTTGATCTTTCATAGGCATTGCAGTCTTTGACTGGCTATGATCTTCATATAACTTTTAATAACATTTTCTGATTACCTCTAACATTTCCGTACCCGCCCTGTACACTATGCTATATACTCATGCATTAAGGCAAACATTTGCGTCTTTTAATTTCTCAGCTTGCGTTTACCTTTGGCTATTGCCTTGTTTTCTTCCAAGGTTCTTTGCATTAGTTACACGTTGGACCGACGCGTTTCTACTCGAAAACACCACATCGTACATTCTCCTTACCTCGAGTGTAGAGTACGTTACCAGTTGTATCCGTTTGTCATAGTTTGATTAGCTCTTCGCCCTTTCTTCGTGTTTCACGTAGCACTGTGATATCCCAATGAATGTTCTGAAGTTCAATTAATTGTTCTTGTAGTCGGGCGGTAGTTTGTATTGTGCGCATATTATGAGTTGCGATATTCAAAATCGTGTAATCCCCCGCCACATCCTCTTCTCTTCCATTGAAATCCTCTACCCAACATATATGTAGTGATCCACAACTTCCAAATTCGTTCCTAAAATAGAAATTATTTTATCCTAAGCACATCTATTGAACATGACCTGACTTATATTCAAGCCAAATGGTTCTCCAGCCTTTTGCAGTTCTTGTGTGTGTCTTTACAGCTCCTCTGGGTCTTGTGAAAGAAGAATGATATTATCTGCGAACATAAGATGGCTTAAGCATGCACCATTGATTTTTATTACATCCTGCTCCCAATCCAAATTACGGAATACTTCTTCCAGGCTGGCTGAGAAAAGAATAGGCGATATTGCATCACCTTGTCGTACGCCCTGCTCTACATTTATTTCAACCTCAAGATCATCAAGGTAGACTGTCTCTGTAGCTTTATCATATATCGATCCTGTTAAGTTGGCATCCATTATCGCCTGCTTTAGGATTGAATCAAATGCTTTTTCATAATTGATAAAATGGAAGCACAGTGGTATAGTGTATTCGTTGTGTCTTTCTATGACCTGCTGCAGAACCTGGATGTGATCCATTGTACTGAATCCACTTCTGAATCCATCTCACTCTCTAGGTTGTGCATCAATAAGTTTTCTTAATATTATTTTGGTGAAAACTGTATACAACTGATAGGAGGCTTATTGGTCGGTAGTTCTTTAAATCTTCCTGTGCTCCATTTTTTATGTACAAGAATCACTTCTGCATGTTTCCATAAGTTAGGTACTTTTTGTTCTTTGAGGATTTTGAATATAATTTTGCTAGTGTTTTATGTAAAATCCGACCACCAACTTTTAACATATCAACAGTTATAGTATCCTTTCCTGGAGCCTTGTCATTTTTCATTGAGTGGATAGCCTTTATCACTTCCTCCACCAGGATATCCGGCACTTATTCTTCATTGGATATTGCTATTCTTGACTGGTTCTGAGCCTCATATAACTTTGAATAAAATTTTCGGACAACCTGTAACATTTCCGTCCTTTCCCTGCACACTGTATCATTTAGGCAAAAATTTGCATCCTTTTCTTTCTCAGCTTTTGTTTAATTTTGTTAATTGCCTTTTTTTCTTCAGAGCTTTTTGCACTAGCTGCATGTTGAATCGGCGTGTTTCCTCTCGACTACGTTTTCTTATAGTTTTGCAAATCGCAACGCAATCGTCTCTGCCAAAAGGACCGCCTGCATTCTTCATTGTCCGTCGTTTTTTCATCAAATTAATGGTCGCATTAGAGATTTTTGACTGTTTGAAACATTTGTCTTCTGATGCTATTGAAGCACTAGTTTCAAGCACATTGTTGGTGATTTCTTTATATTGGTCTGTAATTTCCATCTCTTCCCGATCTTGCAACACAGCAAAGTGGTCCGACAAAGCAATCTCAAAATCTCTGCCCCTCTCCAGTAGCTTCCCAGAATCCACTTGCCCTTTTTAATCTTATCATTCTTTCGCGCTCTTTTCGGCAGTTTATGTTAATATTTGCTCGTACAATTCGGTGGTCACTCCCAACATTAAAAAGTTAAACGTTAAGGACAGTACAACTGTAAAATATTGTTTTATCCTTATAGAGTTCTTATCGAATTCGAGATATGGAATTCTTGTTCATCAGCAAAGTCAATCAGCCTGTCACCTCTATTGTTTCGCTCATCGTATGGACCAGTTGCATTTTCACCAATTCTTGGTTTTCCGATTCTTGTATTGAAGTCACCCATCAGGATTTTCTACCTACACTTTTCCTTGTCTAGAAGTTAAACCACATCGTCATAAAATTCCTGGTTTTCCTCATCCCGATAGTTGGTGCATAAGTTGTTATAGTTGGTGCATAAGCTTGGACTATTTGAAGCTTAAACTTTTTATTCAGCTGAATGACGCATTGGGCTAATCGATCAGACGTATTTTCAAATTTTACTTCACTGTCCTTCAGCTTTCGATTGATGAACATCCTTCTCCGTACTTCGGGTGTAGAGTACGTGGCCAGTAGGTTCTCGTTTGATTAACTATTCGCCTTTTCTTCGTGTTCGGTTAAGTTCGGTTAACAGTTCTGGCAGCAGGCCTCCGTTTTCATCGTCCTCCGTATATTAAGCGTAGCAGTGTCAAAAGTCCAATGGCAGCTTAATCTAATCCAGTGGTTCATAGCAGCCTCTGCCTTAGGGCATGTATTCCCTCTGCCATCGGTAGTTACCTCTTGACCCCCGAAGAATGAGGGCAGTGTTTGAAGCTGTACGGCTATGTTGAAACGCCATGTTGAAAGCATGCCCGTAATTTGCCACGCAGGTCCAATGGGAGTTGGCAGATTTTTAATCATGTTAGTCTGAGGCCTCTACCTTGGCCTGTCTTCCAGACGTGACCAAAAACTTACACTCCAGGCAAAAAATATAGCTCAAAGTTTTATTATCCTACTCAAACCCATTGACCACGTCAAGGTCTGGTCCACAAAGTGATCGTCGGATAGTTCCAGAACAACTACCTCCAACTTTTCTAATTCTTCACCTTGCTTATCTGATTCATTCGTCTAAAATTATTAAGGTTATTCAGAATATCAAATATTTAAGGGATTCTTTTTAAGAGCCTATGTGGTTTCGAGCGATTACGATTTGCAATGTCTAACCTTCAAAAATTCTTTTTCTGGTTCTCAAACCATCTCATCAATCTTTTTATAAGAGAAACAGCAATCATCTAGGTATTTCACAAAAATTCAAACCAATAGCTCTTCTTTCCTACCAATAGCTTGTTGTTTTTCAAATTCGAATAATTTTCTGAAATATATGATGTTGCTTGAATTCATACCATTTGAGCATACACAAGCATACCAAACCTAACCTAACGAACCGTGAAGTTTACTAAGCCTTACATTAATATTTGAAAAAGTTGACTGAACGGAATAGGTCTTTATCTCGGTTCATGATTTTATTAGATTTTTCTATGGAAGGAAACCAAAACCAGAGATACATTGAAATCTTGTTACAGCCTTATTTATCCCTATTTAAAAAGCAAAATACATGTTTAACTAATCCAAAAGTACCAAAATTGTATGCTCTACCAAAAATTCATAAACCGGGAAAATCAATGAGACCAATTGTATCAGCCATTGATTCTCCAACAGACAAATTGGCAAAGTGGTTAACAAAGGAATTTGAAAATGTACCAAACTAACTACCTTCCTATTATGTGATGAACTCAACCAAATTCATAGAATCAGTCAAAAACACACATCTACAGAAAGGCGAGGTTTTGGTTTCCATTGGCATTTCATCGTTGATTCCGAGTGTCCCGATTCCCGAGTTAAACGGTTTTAATAACAAGATTGTTTCTGGGTACATCGCCTTAACAAGATTATGTATGAATCAAAATTGTTTTCAGCTTAATAACAGGTTTTACGAACATCAAGAAGGAACGGCAATGGGCAATCATCTGTTACCGTTCTTAGCCAACTTATTCATGAGTAAATTTAAAGCCGAGGCAAAAGATGAATTCAGTTACATTTCGAAAGTATGATTAAGACATGTGGTTGGCGTTTTTGCCCTTTTTGATTCAAAAAATTAAAACTTAGATGATTTTATTAAAAACTTAAATAGTAAATCCCAAAATATAATATTCACGCATGAACTCGAAAACAACGATAGTTTACCATTTCTGGATGTTTTAGTCAGTAGAAACAATAAAAATAGGTTAGATTTTGATATTTTTAGGTAAAACTCCACCACTTCGAGATATATTTCTAACGATTCAAATCATAGCTTCCAAAATAAGATGGCTAATTTAAATTTTATGGTAAATAGATTAATTAATTTTCCTTTAAATAAAGATAATTATAACATAGAATTAAAATTAATTAGGAAGGTATCTGAAGTGAATGTTATAGATAAATAACATTGTAGATAAATGAATTAGAAAACATAAGTTCAGAAAAGTATTAAAACAATCTTCGACTTTTCAAAAGAATCAGAATGCAAATAAATTCATGGTAATACCATTTGATGCCCAATTAATAACAGGGCTTTAAGACTAATTAAAAGTGTTAATAATAATAGGGCTTTGGATGCATATGAAAGCATTCAAATAGAAAAATGTAATAAAATAATGAACCGAGACAAAGGACCTATTCCGTTCAGTCAACTTTTTCAATTATTAATGTAAGGCTTAGTAAACTTCACGGTTCGTTAGGTAGGTAGTTTTCATATAAATAAAACATAGTTTAGTTTTAGAATTAGATTAAATCATCTCCTGATAATGCTAATATGGTATATATGGTTATGTTCAATATATGGTTATGTTCAAAAAAAGTGATTTGGTGTTTAGTGGTAAATCTCTTCAAGTTTAATAATATTTGAAGATAAATGTCCGCCGCGGCTACTTCTGATAAAGTGCATTCTAGCAATCTAATTTCTCAATCCGCTTTCTTAATTGTCCGAGTTATATTGGCTGTCAAGGCACCAATGTTTGGTAGTTTATAGGCATAAACCGAAGATTTAGCATAGCAACAAAGAAAATAATCCAAAGGCGTTAAATCACATGACCTTGTTGGCCAATTAACAGATAGATTCCTCGAAATAATTTTCTCGCCTAATTGTTCCCTCAATAAAGCGATTGTTGCTTTACTGTATAACATGTGAAGCTGTCCTATTGGAACAACATTTCCTTCAGATCACTACCGTTCACATTCGGAATTAAATAATTATTGATGATCGCTCCCTAACGATCCATTTATTGGTGTTTACCAGCTTGATTTTTAAAGAAATATAGCCCAATGATAGCACTAGCGTACAATCGGTAATTGTTGCGGATTATTTTCACTCCCAATGCAGCAATTTTGTTTATTAAAGTAACGATTTAGCCAAAAATGTTCTCATCGGTGAACAAAATTTTGCGGTTAAATTCTCGGTCAAGTCTTGTGGCTTGAGTTATTGGACAAGCTGGATCTTGTGGGCGCTAAACCAAGACCTTTACGCAAAATTTTCTATTTCCACGTAGTCGAATAACAAAACCCAATTTCCTGCGAATGGCAAAACGAATTAATAAATTTGGACCTTCATCAATACTGCCAGTAACAGCGGCGAGGTTTTCTTTGGACCACAAAGTTTTTGTTTCGTTTTCGATATAATATCGAGAAGCATAAAATGCGCTAGAAATTTATCGATAGCTCGACGAATATATCGCTCGGTTGAGCGAATATATGCACCATAAAATTCACGAAGTGCTCTATAAATTTAGCGCACAGATCACTGATTTGAATAATAAAATTCGACAATTTTCAAAAGTTGCTCTGATGTTAAACGTTCAATGATGATGATATTTTGAATAATATATATATATATATATATATATATATATATATATATATATATATATATATATATATATATATATATATATATTTATATAATATGGATATTTAAATTTAATTTAGCATTAGCAAATATATATTTCGAATCTACAGCGATTCGCGCCTTCCCTAGAAAATTAATTTACTATCTGAATAACAAGTGGAATAACGCCTTAATTATTCCCGGCATGTTTTAAAATTCCAACTAGAGTTTATTGTCTAATTAGCTATTCAAACCATCTGCAGGAATTTGGCTTCAGTAAACTTAGACAGCCCTAAAGTAATTAATATTTTAATAGAAAAATATCTCATATTTCAATTATTGAATTTCAGTAGTTTAAAAATATAAATGTCAGTTAAAAAAGTTATAGTAAAAATATTACAAAATGCTCATCTAAACCGAAGAGAGAAAATAAAAATCCATCCTGACCATAGCATCCCAAATAAAATAATGTTATATGAATCTATCTATTCCGGGAAAATATAAACCGATTATTCGTTACTCTAGAATGATTTTATAAATGAAACTTATTACATGATCTGCATTTTTCGAGTTATTTTTTACTTATTCTTGTTTTACAATAAGTATTTATTATTAAGTGAAAAGGTGAAAATATTGCATCATTTGTTTCCAAAATCAGCTTAAATAAGATATTTGTTTTAAGTAATCTTGTGAGATATTCCGTAATAAGTAATATTATTATTGAACCTATGCTTTTTATTTAACAGAGTCGGTAAAATATTTTGAATAAAAGAAATATAACCAAAGAAATTTACTTAGGCATTTTAGAGACAATTATGCTACCTTAAGCTGAAGAGAATATACCTTTACAGTAGGTATACCAACAAAGACAATGATCCTAAACATATGGCTGATGTGGTGAAGCAGTGGTTCGAGAGGAAACATATTACAGTGTTAGGGTGACCTACATAACTCCCGGATCTAAATCCGATCAACAGCTTTTGGAAAGAGCTACAACGACGTCTTGCTGGTAAAAAAATAACATACACTAAGACATTGTGGCAAGTAATTCAGACAACTTGCATAATGTTTGATGACATCGAATCGACTCTATGCTAAGAAGATATCAATCAGTAATTAAGAATAAGGACCATGCTACAAAGTATTAAGCTTCGGTAATTAACAGACTAATCAGTTTTAGCAAATTACACGTTTAATTTTTTTTAGATTTGTAATAAGAATTACTTTTATTTTTTGGACCACTTAATTTTTTTTTAAATATCTCGTATAAACATAAATATAATTGTTTATATTCACACTAACGCCTTGTACGTCGTGGTACAAGGCCTACCGTCGGGGCTAATAAAATAAGAGTGACTCGACCTTATCAATATATTTTATTTAAACTAAAATATATATATATATATATATATATATATATATATATATATATATATATATATATATATATATATATATATATAATATGTAGTGTTAGATTTTCTTGGACTGCGTCCAATGAGACAGCAGTAGCTGAGTGTCATCACACATTCCATAATTTCATGTGGAACACACAACAACCTGCGACTCCACCTAAATGAACATGTTTGTTGGTTGCTTGACCGGGAAGGAGCCCCACCTATCCCTTCAACTGGATGACATATATTTCGTCTCTCGAGGTTCAGACTCATCATCGCGCCGACATATACCATACCATCAAGAATAGAGAGATCATATCCCTATCCAATACATGGGTTGTTGGCTGTGGATAAGGTCTCCTTATTCTTGATGATATGGTATATGTCGGCGCGATGATGAGTATGAACCTCGAGGTCCCGCTCAAACGACAAACAAAAATGTTCATATATATATATATATATATATATATATATATATATATATATATATATATATATATATATATATATATATATATATATATATATATATATATATATATACATATATATATATATATATATATACAGCCTACAATGTTCTGATCTTATGTTCTCTTAGTTGTTTGCCTATCCTATCAATGATTCCTTTTACGTATGGTAGCAGGAACTTTGGTGCTTTTGGTTCCTGATACTCTATTGTTCTTCATGTTTGGGTTTCCTGCCGGTGAAATCCCTTTCTGATACAATTTTCTGAATATCCATTTTGTTTAAGGGCTGTGGAATGTTTTAGTAGTTTCTCGCTTTGTGTATCTGGTAGTGTCAATGGAAGGATCTGGAAATCAAGTGGTTCGCTACTGCTTGGATTTGAGAAGGATAATGATGGAATTTAGCGTTGAGGTATCTATCGGAGAGAGTTGGTTGTACACTGTGTATTCGAGGGTTCCAGAAAGTTGTCTTGTGAGGAGGAGATCCAAAATTTCGGAATAAACTGAACATACATAGGACAAACAAACAGACGAATCTCGGCCAGAATACAAGAACATACAAACAACTTGAAAAAAAAACAAACCACTTCCGCTCTGTTCCAGCACCATCTACAAACAGGACATAAAATCAATTTTGAAGGTAGCCAAAGAAATAGCGAATATTGAAAACTACAAAATCCGAACAATCAGAGAAGGTATAGAAGAAAGGGGTAAGCTAAATACGCGAAACGACGCTCGCTACGTTCCAAAAGTATGGAAATCGCTTCTAGAAAAAGAAGAAACACGGCAACGCGTCGACGAGGAAAAAAATCAATAAACGGACGCCAGACAGCGTTGCCGAGCGGCGCGAACAGTCCCGAACTACCCCGATACTATCTGCGCAGTTGGCGGCCGCCTATAAGAGCGGCCTATATTGGAGCCTATATTGGATATGAAACTTTTGTGTTCTCCAGTGTTGATAAGTAGTCATCTTTTAAATGCTCGGCATATTTATTCTGGGAAATTAACATTGAGTAAAAGTGAGATTAAATAAAATATATTGATAAGGTCGAGTCACTCTTATTTTATTGGCCATGAATGTAGACGTACAAAGCGTTAGCCTAAATATAAATAATTATATTTATGATCATATGAGATATTTTTGAAAAAATTAAGTGGTCAAAACAATAAGAATAATTCTTTTTACAAATCTAAAAAAAATTTGAAGATGTAATTCGCTAAAACTGATTAGTCTATTTGTAGCATGGCCCTTATTCTTAATTACTGATTAATATCATCTTGGCATGGAATCAAAAATTCATCAGAGTTCTTGGCATGTTCACAGAATAAACGGTTCGACACCCAGAGTGATTTAGAAACGTTATCTACTATCCGTGAAAAAAAAAAAAAAAAATATATATATATATATATATATATATATATATATATATATATATATATATATATATATATATATATAAATATATATATATATATATATATATATATATATATATATATATATATATATATATATATAAATATATATATATATATATATATATATATATATATATATATATATATATATATATATATATATATATATATATATTTATATATATATATATATATATATATATATATATATATATATATATATATATATATATATATATATATATATATATATATATATATATATATATATATATATATATATATATATATATATATATATATATATATATATATATATATATATATATATATAAATATAGAGCCGCCTTTCTAATTGAATGGTTGTTCTTGAATAAAACACAGAATATACCTTGATTTCAAAACACTTTTTATTAATAACTGAAGCATAGTGTATGACATTTAAATACGGACGACAATATTTACCAAAGGCCCACCTCTTGTAGCTTTGAATGGCATAACCATGACTATCTTACTTCTTACCAATGACTCGAATAATGTCATCATTTTGTTCAGTCGATTGTCGATTGTTCTGACAGATCTGGCTTTTCACGTAACTCCAACGGTATCAAATCACATGATCTTGGCGGCCAACATTCAGAGTTGAAAAAGAAAAAGAAATACGGCCCAATTACATCTCCTGACCATAATGCACACCAAAGAGTAACTAGTTTAAGATGTAAATGTGTCTCATGAATTAATCCTCCTCACCCCAAATGCAGCAATTTTGTTTATTAACATAGCCACCCATTTCAAAATGTTCTTCATCTGAAAAGATCATTTTTTGAGATAATTCATCTGTTTCTTCTTTTATCCAATTGACAAATGTTTGACCTTTTGAATGATCCATTAGTTTGAGTTCCTGTGTTATAAAAACCTTATATGCCTTCAGAGCTAAATCCTTTCGTAAAATACTCCAAAATCCAAGTTTCCATTAATGGAAATTTCTGAGTCTTCAGCAATAGTTTCACGTACCAAATCAATATACTATTGTAAACGACCACTATAAATTCTTCTTCTTCTATCTTCCATCGAACCAATTTCTTGAAATATTTGAACAATTCCATTGATAGTGTTTTCAGATGGGGGATTGTACAAACCATAAATATCATGTAATGTTATAAAAACATTTTTCACTGAATGCCCATTTTCATAAAATAATTCAACAATTTTAACGCGTTGATATACGACTCTATTTTTATAAATGTCATACATTACACTTCTGAAATGAGACTCGATCTAGGTAAACTGAATTTCACATTTCACAACACATCTGAATTTGAAAGACTTGTTATACATTTTTCAATTTATGTTTACTTTAATGACCAATATAAAATGTCTTGTTAATGTTGCATAAGTATATTGCTAATAAGTTTTTACAAGTTTCACACTATATTTTAATTGAAAAACGTAATATTACTTAACATTATTGTACAGGATCCGTCACTCGAAGTGTTACCAATTAAAAATGCTGTATTGTCTGAATGATGAGGCGTGTTCATATATTTTTTTTCTTTTTTTTTGGGTTTATTGTCAATGTAAGTATCATTGACATATACACAAAATATATTTACTTCCTATCATTTCAGTATATATAGAAATTTATATAACTTATTTTTTAGATTCGTTTAAAAAACAGGATGAGAAGACGTCCCGAAACATAAACGTTCAAAAGTTTGTATTTATTTTAGAAAATTTTTTGTATTTTTTTAAATTTTGTTCGTTGGCCAAATTTATTACAGAACAAGAATCAGTGAGAAATTTTTCTGCGTTTTGTTTTTTCTTTTTTACCCAGTGATTCTCTATTTATATAATTCTCTATTTATATGATTCTCTATTTATAATAACCAAATTATTTGTGTGTCCCAGGGGTCAATGCATCGTTTAACACCTTTTATTAGTACAGTTGCTGGTTTACCTTAACGCCCTGATCGATGAAAACAAACGGAGAAAAACCATTTGCAGTTACAGCAGCCCAAACCATCACACAAGCAGGCGCTTGTTTACGCATAGCATCTCGTTGGTCAAATTATCGGACTTGGCCTTCAACCACACACGATCGTTTTGTTTGTTTACGCATTTTTGTACAGTGGGCATTTTCTCATCAGAAAATCCCAAATTTTCGAGTTAGTTCGCCACTTGCGTGCATACTTTTCAATGCCTTTGATCGTTGAAGTCTTGTTGCCTTTTATGCCGGTATTAGATCTTGCATAATCTTGAGTCGGGCACATTCAGCTGGTTAGCCAATTTTTCTGTACTCTAGCGTGAATTTCTTACCTTTCAAACCATTTATGGTGATTGCGTATTTTTTTGACCACTTCTATGTCGTTTTGGGATGCTACCTTTATAAATGTATCATTGTAATGTTTAATGGTTCGATACAGAAAGATTTTATTAACACGTAAATACTGTAGCTCACGAACAATAACAGGTTGCGATTTTCCTGCCAAAGCAATCACACTATTACTTTTGAATTCCATTACGAATATTTCTTTTAAATTATGACCTAGAACGATATGCTTTCGTCCACTTGTAAACATTATTAATATCAATGTCTGTCAAATTTTGAGATCGCTGTGATCAGCTGTTCGGAAGTTAATGGAGCGTGAAATTTATAAAACTTCGAATGACGGACCCTATACATGAAAAAGTATTATTTTTAAAATATTAAGAAGTTCTAATCTTATGCTTTCTGTCAGATTGCAACATTTCATATATTACTCAAATTTTACTTTGACACAAGTTATTTCATGGGCAAAATAATGTTCTTTCATCCGTCGAGCCGTATGGATATACAGTGAAGTGGAAATAAAGGTTAGCACAAACGGTTTACTAGCATTAGTGCCATTTACATTAAAGCGAAATTATGTATGTAAATGCGTAATGGCATATTCGTGATCAATGTGTGCGTTTTGCGAGTGGCGCAATAATAGCGCTAATTGCTTCCGACAAGCTTAAATCTAATTGAATAATGAGTGTCGACAGATCAAAAATTAAAGGAGTTAGTTGCATTTGGTTGGGATTGAATTACATATTAATAATTTGGACAGGCGATAATCGTTAGAGACATATTCAGGAAAAGCGTTTGGTATGATTTTTTATTACTAGGATTTTGATTTAATGACTTCAACCAATCTACTACATCGACCAGTAGGTAGCATCTCTTGTAAGCTGGTCGTTCGTCGGGTAATATACAACGTCATTTTTTACATCCATAACTTGGATGAATGAACATTTGGGGAATAGCCAGACATATATAATATATTTATACATTTTAGATTATGCTACATCTTATAACATTTCTAGTGATAATATTGACTGACAATATTAATACCGACATCTGATATATATTAAGAGTTTAAAATCCAACAAAAATTGCCCCTTAATAAAACCTGCAATAAAACTATATAACACTGGATGTTTTCTAAAAGGTTTTTTAACATTAGCCTCATTTATCAGTCAATAGATCTTCAGTCAATAGACCTTCTGAGATGCTAAATAATTTAAAACAAACCAAGATGATTATAAGTTATTTGCTGTCGAAGACAAAATTTACAACGGTAAAAAAGGCTTAATTATGGGAAGCCCACTAAGCCTTGGACTTCAATCATTCTCCGCTATTAAATATGTCGAAAAAACAGTCTGAATAAGGGTTCTGGGAATTTCCGGAAAAAACATGGAAAATTTCTTGATTGCTATAGTACCTACTATTTGTCACAATACAATTTCATTCTTTGTCAACCATCCGTAAAAGCTACTGTGTGGCGAAACGCGTTATGTTTTAGAGAAAAATTAAAGTGGAAATTAGACCACTTATTTTTAATCAATTATTTTTGTATACAATATATTTAGGGTTATTAATTACAATTACAATTTATTTATAAACGGTATCACAGTAAGAGTATCAGAAGTTTAAAATTAGGGACAATGCTTCAAAATGAGAAAAGAAATCCATAATAGTCTACTGGTACCAGAAAAAGATATTACATTTGCAGTCGGAAGAAACATCGTATGACCAAGTACACTTGTGTAAAGTGTAAAAATTATATTTGTCTAGAACATGCAAATTACAAATGTAATTACTGCAACCTAAAAAAGGATTAACTGTATATTTTTGATGTCATTTATTTTATTCGTATAACTTACCTTCCTATGTATTTAATAGCTAAATAAGTTTTTATAAACTAAAAACCAGTTTTTTTTTGCTATTTGTTTTGTTTTATATTTTTTATACTTATCTGTTTTTAGGTTTCAAATAAATGTTTAGAATTATTTAGGACCTTTATTATTAACAGTTTCGACAATAGCAGCAATAATAAAAGAGTCTATAATGCAGCACTTTACTGGCGTCTCAGAGACACCGCGCGAGTAATGGTGTAAGGAACTTTAGCGGGGATAACAAAGGATTAATATATAGATTGATATTTTTAAAAACTATCTCTATTTTATCTGTTACACTTTATCTGTGTTGTATAAGAACAATAGCTTTGTTTATAATAATCTTATTCTTAAGCGACTCTGTTTCTGTGTTGTGTTATTTATCATATGATTCTTACCAACATTTTTAGCTATATTTTCACTAGTTATTTTCTTCAGTTCTGTTTTTCTTTCTGAATAATTACCGAGGCTAATCTAATATTACTTATTGCTTATATAGGGATATCATATAAGAGCTATATCTTTTAATTTGAAATAGAAACAAAACGGTATATGATATCAAACGGTATATGATTTTTTTTTTTTAAATATTAGTTCATTGCATTTTTATTTAAAAATAATTTCATGTAAATGCCGGCCTCCTAATTTATTGAAAAGTTCTATTCTAGAATGATAATTTTTGACCACCACATAAATCGACATTTATTTATCTAATAACACGAATAATGTTGGTTTTAAAGTTATTGAGTGTTTGAGGTTTATTGGTGTAAACCAATGATTTCACAGAACCCCAAAGAAGTTTAATAGAATTATATCGCATAATTTTCCTTGTGTTATAGAACTTTCCTCTCAATAAATTGATTCTCTCAGGAGATATATGACATGTTGCATGGTCTTGTTGAACCAACCTGTTGTCCAGATCGAAATCATCCTATAGTAAGTGCATTACCATTTTTGCTTTCAAATAAGTATAGTCCAATTATACCTTCAGACCATAACACCAAATTATTGATTTTTGGAGATGTAAAAGTGTTTTAAGAACAGCATGTGGGTTTTCTTCACTCCAATTGGGACAATTTTGGTTATTTATGAAGACATTTAACCAAAAATGAGCTTCATCGCTGAAGATGCTTTTTTCATAAAATAAAGGTATTTCAAGTTGCTCTAAAATGCAATTTATAAAATTTCTACTAAACAAATGGTCATTTACTTTGAGTTCCTGTATTAACTGAATTTTGTATACCTTTAAATGCAAATCTTTCTAAAGAATACTCCGTGTAGTGCCATAAGAAAAGCCAAGTTCTTAAGAATGACGAGCAATTGATTGTTCTGGATTTTCATTCACACTTTGATTTACAGCATAGAAGTTTTCAGCAATATGTTTAAGTTTTTGACGGGTAAGATTCTTAGCATCAGAAACTCTACCATTTGGTTGAATTTTTTTAATTAAATTACGAATAGCTCTGTAGGCCGATTATGTTAGGTATAAATTTCACGAAAGGCGCGAAACGTAGCCCGAATAAACCGAAATTGTTGTTGATATTTTGGGTATGATCGGCATGGCTATTCTAAGGGATCTCATTTTCTTTAAAAAGGGCATTTTCTTCAAACGTTGCTGAAAATACGCTTAAATGAGCTATTTGGACCATACATACATACCTTTGTGTTCTAGTGTTAACACCGTGAGGACCACGTTTCATAATTTCTGCTCAAACGCCTAATTCGCTTGGGGTGAAGCCACATTAGTGATAGGAAGCGAATGTGTCGCCTTTCTTTATATATGCGCGCATATTTTTGCCGTATCATTAATCAACCGCCAGTGAAAACAAATGCATATACTTGCATGTGCTCTGAGTCACCCTCGCCAATTATTTACCTTTTATCGTCGTGATTATCGGTTCAAAAACTAAGATTTTTTTAAATTAATTTTTAATATTATAAAGCTTTGTAATATCAATAAGGCTATAAGTGTTTTTAGTTTGATATAACTAAAAGACACTTATTACCTTGGTGGTTCCATGGGAACCATGGGAACCCTAGGCATTAATTAACATTTTGTTCTTGTTTTCAGGCTATTTTTTTCCCTGATTTACAGAATATGAACCAAAGTGAATTATTTTCTCTCTTGGAAAGTATTCCATCACGACAGGACTCTGATATAGATGATTTGTCGGATAATGATATTCAAAACGAAAATGAGATTGAAGTCGATATCAATGCTATGGAAGTAGTATTTTAAGATGACTTAAAATATTCGAGGATCGAGGTGGCTTTTTTAAGGCCGATAAAATTTCGGATAACGCTTTTCCTAAAAATGATTTATGAAACAATGATGCTAAAATTGATTTGAATACACTTAGACAAAAGTTATTACAAATTAATAATGTTTGGACCAATAATAGCACGTTCTGCTTACAAAATAAGAAAAAAAATAATCAGACGTCTGGACCGACTTTACCGGATGATATGGAAGAGCCAACTCATATATTTTTGTATTATCGACCAAATTACCTTCTACAGCAAGTTATATGTTCTTCAAAACAGAGGACACAGTAACGAATATTTCTTTTAGACTAATTCAGATGAGGTGAAGACTTCCCTTGGAATAAATCTTCTCAAGGAGTCTCGAGAAAAGAACTAAGAGATACTTTTATAAGTTCTTCTATGTCTAGAGATAGTTTTATATAGTTACTCAACAATCTCCGTTTGAATAACAATTATGTCCAAAACTTTTGACAAATTATACAAAATCAGGCCTCTGCTAGAAAAATTATCGTAGTCTTACCTTTCATCTTTCAAACCATCAAAAAATAAGCGATTATAAATCTATGATACGTTTCAAAGACGAAAGTTCTCTACGCCGAAACATGGCAATAAAATCCATTAATCGTATGTATAACGTGTGGATAAAAACTGATGAATGTGGGTATGTCTGCCAATTCTAAATCTACACAGAAAAAGTTTCTGAAGCAACAGAACGCATATTAGGAGCTGGCACTGTAAAGGACCTAACCCAAGAATTAGTACCAAAGGGGCACAACGTATTTTTTGACAACTTTTTCAATTCCATTGAACTATCTCCAAGAAAATTGCATTTGTGCTTGCGCAAGAGTGAGAAAAGGTAAAAACGGCTTACCCAAAGATGTTAAAACTGATAATAAATTAGAACGGGTCAGTCTGATTAGAGAGTTAGTAAGGATGGTATTGGATTTTTCCAATGCCAAGGCCGCAAACCACTATTCCTAAGTGATCATAATAATCCTATAATCATAATAATCATAGAAATCAAAAAACAAAACCGTTTTTAGGAAAAATAAGGACGATACTCATAAAAAAATTGAATATGCTCAAGTCCATATTTGAAGTCGATCGTAAGTTTAAAAAATCGGCATCGTAAAAATTGGTATTTTCTGAACGTATCATCAGTCAACTCTTAGATTCAATACTACATCAAACTCAATAACAATAACTTGACAACAAGCCCGATAATGAAGGTCAAACTCGACATGCACAGAAAAGGAAGAATACACGATACTGCAGATGTATTAACCATCAGTAATTTCAAGATGATAGTTCCACCAGAAGTAAGATATGACAAAGATTATGAGTAAGATTTGACACATGCCAAAACATCTAGAAAAACTTAGGAGATGCGCCTTCTGAAGCACTTAGGCAGAACCTCAACAAGTCTCGCTGGAGCTGTTCTACATATGATGTATATTTTTGTCTTAGTGACAAAAAAACTGCTTTTCTTTATTTCATTATCAACAGATTTATAATATTTTTAATTGTACTTTGTACTTATTTAATTGTAATTGTACTTATTTTAATTGTAAAATAAATTACTTCTTATTTTGATATTGTTTATTGTCTAGTGTCTCCATGGCGAGGACACATCCTCAAGCCTAAAGGTAAGATCTGGAAAATAAATTATATGGATATTCACATTTTAGAGGTATATCTTAGCAGAACTTCATATATATTATAACATTTAATATCAGTAAATTAATGTCGGTCTCAAAGGGTAAAATGTGGATGTTATCAACTTGTCATGCAAACTATCTAACTAGCTTGAGAATCATGTTTCGATAACAGGCCATATCGGAAAAAACCTCGTTAAAATCACATAAAAATTAGAGCCAAATTGACTTTTTTCTTTAACACCCAAAGAATTATCCAAGAATAATTCTTGCGTTTGGAATTCGCAGAAGCTGCTGAAGGCAATACCGAGAAGTGTCTATTAGAATTGCCTAGATAGCCCAATTATGCCTAGGAATATGTATATCGCATCAAGTAGTGCGTATTTTGAAGGCGACAAAATTAATTTGGAAGAACAAATCAACATTTTGTGTTATATTGCACAATTCCTGGTATTTATTTGATAAAGTATACCTTCATCCAAAAGCTCTACAGACAAGGGGAAAATGTATGGAAGTCAATGGAAAATATTTTCAATAATACATTTAACGATTTCCGCACTTTGGGTGTGGGCCTAGCAATCCAACCTCGGAAAAGAGTTGCTGTTACGAAACCCAATGCGCGATGTGTAAATAAAGTAATGGATATGGATGAATTTTTCCTTCTAGTCATCGAACGGGACATAATTCGCCTAGTCGTACTACCTGTATTTAAAAATACCGGTAATTATTATATATTGATAATTAATACGATCAAGTAGACAGAACTTTGTTCTCTCTTCTTCTCTCTTTTCTTATTTTAATTTTAATTTTTAGAGGAAGGAGCTACATTTCATCAATATTTGTGTTCTCGAGGACATCCATTCGTGACCCGAGGGTATGCCGAAATCTGCAGTGGAAAATAGCGAGAGGAGACCCAGTGTCTATATTTCAGTTTAGTTCTATGTTTGTTCATTCTAGTTCCATATTTGTAGATTCTAGTTCTGTTCTCCAGTCGGGCCTGTTAGCTTAATAATATCTCATCCTGAAATAGAAAACTTTGTAAAAAAAATTGCTCGATAAAATCTCATGATTTATGTACTTGGTTGCTAAACTCAGGAATCAACTTATCTGTGGAGATTTAGTAGGTCTGCATAGGTATTTACCGTTGTCGTGAGCTACCTGTTCAACCATTTCCTTCATGTGCAACAAAATCTGTGCAAGATCATGGCGTTACTGCCTAATATTAGGCGGGATTTTTCTTTTTTGAATTCCTTTTGAACGGGGAAAAATAGAAATAGGTTGTAATGACAATTAATTTCTTTGAATAATTTTTCGCATGGGAAATTGTTCGAGTGGCACTACTTATGAATGGCACTACTTTGTCGTTAAAATGTCCTTTCTACGGTTTTGAACCTAGATGTCCCAGCCATAAGACCGAGTACCTTTAATTATGTGTTGGTTTGATTAACTGTCTTATGGGTACTCGTTTTGGGATTTGAAACCCCCCTAGGTCACTGTCATCCCATCAGGGTGCCCACTACACCGGGGCAATGTAAAACCCTTTTGCAGGTAATTTTCTTCTTTTCTTTTGTTTTTATTTTGTTGCTTAATAACTCAGTGCTAAAAATATATGCGTTCTTCCTTTTTTTTGGTCACTTGAATTTAAAGTTAGGACACCACGTGTGTGATCCTCGACCAATATGCGCCATCTTCTCACAAACTTTATTTAGGGTCCTTGGACGAAACCGAATTTAGGTGGCCCGCACCGTCCTACTCCCCCAATTCTCTTATGGGGAGCCTGAATTCGATATTCACGCATTTCTTTATTTTTCTCCTCTCCCTCTTCTTCCACAAAGTAGCCGGATGAAGAAGCCGATTTTTCTGAAGACCTTTTCTGTGAACTATTTTTCGATATGTGTGTATTCTTGTAAACATCATTATAAGTTTCAAACGCTTTTAAATTTCAATATTTTTTTCCTTCAACATTCTAACAAAGTACGTCACAGGTAAATTATGGTAATGTGGCCCCCAGGTGTTTCTGATGATGATCGCACTCGAATGGCCCTTTTTCAAAGTGTTTCAAGAACTTCTATGCAAAAATGCAAGTTTTCCGTTTGGCATTGCGGCCCAAATTTTTTATAAGCGATCTCTGGTTATCAAAGAAGCAAATCTATTTATGTCTTTAGATTTATATCTTTAGTATGCTCATTTTGAATTTTTCTTGCCTTGGTGAGGTTGCTCATTGCTCAAAATTCATTCATTGCTCAAAATGTGATGAACGATTGGGTAAGTCAAATTCAACACCTCTAAGGCCTTCTAAGAATGACTTAAACCATATTAAAACCTGTGCTCTTGATCAGATGCTGACATGCCATTCCTTCAGAGAGGAAGCCATCAGTGTTATTAGCTTGGATACTACACCTCCCGTTGTATTGCATTATTTGTTCGCACTCCTCGTACGTAGCTCTGGGGTGCTACAGCTCTGCAGGAAGAAGAAGAAGAAAAAGAAGATTTCCCCACTGGAAGAAATTTCAGAAATAAAATTCAACATAAAAAACGACGATAATTAACTGTAACACCTAAATATTTGGCACTGCATGAATGCATAAAATCACTAATATTGTATGAACTATCTTGACTTTACGACCCTTGCTTCAGAAATACTTTTAAAATTCACTGGACTATTTCGATAATCTCGCTAACCCATCGTGTTGCCTATTAACAGTAATATTCTATTCGACCCAAGCACACAAAACTGACATTAAAATAACTTATCCACGCTTTACCGTAAAGTGGAAGCGAGTGTTAAGATAAGCATTAGAATACAGTACTTTATACAGAACGCCTCTCTGGTTGGCCATCTTCGAAAATGTATAATAACGCAGCGCATTATAAAACTTCCATTCCCCTTTCTTACTTCACGACTTTACTGCTATTCTGCTGCAGCCTAAATTATATTCTGCAGTATTTTTTGTTATCATGGGATTAAAGAAATGAGATATATATATTTAAGTTACAGTTAGAGAGACTTTTCTTTGATATTTTCTGTTTAAAATTACAAAAGTTCGACTATTATAATAAAAGTTAAATCATTTTTAAGAAAAGAAAAATGTTTAAGAAATATATATAACATTTCAGTTTATTTATGTAATAACTAAATTAAAGATGAATGGGACGATCTTTGATTCTGGTACAAGCATAAATAATGTTTTATTATTGTAGGAGTGTTCCTTAAAATTTCATTAAAAACTAATCATTTTTTAATCTACCAAAGTGATAAAATTTGTTTAGTTGAGAAGATCTGCAGATTATGTATAAAGTAAATTAAATTAAAATTAAATTAGTAAATTAAATTACCCAACTGATAAAATTGATTAGACATATTTACAATTATTTAAGACACTAAAATGAATTGAATTGTTTCTAGCATAATGCCTACACAATGTATCCAGTTCACACATTGCCATAAATATTGTTGGAAACAACCAGTCAGCTAATAATGTTCGATACAGTAATATATAAATTTGGGTATCATTATTTCCCAAAACACATTTTAAATTAAAAAAAATACATATCTTAATTTAAACCTCTAACCTCAAAACTCTGTTATCGTCAATAAAAAATTGTATCATGAGTTTAATCAATGTTCTTGTATTTAAAATATGTTTTAAATCACTATTGAGAGCGCAAAATGATTAAAACTGGAGTACACCAAGGAGATGGGTTATACCGACTCCTTTTCAACCTGGTCCTGAAAAAGTCATAAGGGAATGGGAAAAAGAACTGAAAAATCAAGGACACTGGAAACCAATACGACTCGGACGATCCAAAAAAAACATAGATATGTCATGCCTCGCTTTCGCAGATGACCTAGCCATACTCGAAAACAATGAAAAAAGAGCAACCAAACAGCTGGAAGTCCTCAAGGAATGTGCAGAGAAAGTTGGCCTACAAATCTCCTTTCAAAAAACCGAATTCTTCTGCTCAAAATTAAATGTTCCAAATTTGAACACCAAATACGGCAAAATAAATAGGGTCACTCACTTCAAATACCTGGGCGAAATCTTCGAACCCACAGGAGGAGAGAAGATAGCACAGAAGACTCGATTACAGAAGATGAAGAAGGCATACTGCAAGACACACAAGATTTACAATAAGAAATGCCTATCCACACACGCAAAAATAAGACATTGTATTGACAACACAGTAATCAAACCAGAAATACTATACGCAAGTGAGACACTTACACTTCATTCTGAAAGCGGCATAGAAAACATACTAAAAGAAGAACGCAAAATTATGAAGAAAATTCTCGGTCCAAAACTGACAGAAGAAAGATACAGACTACGTTCTCGAAAGACCTCACAGAGAATGTCCAACGTAGCGGCAGACATAAGAAAAAGCAGGTTGAAATTCTATGGACATATCAGTAGACTCCCACCGACAAAACTCACCAACAGAATTCTTACATACATACAAGGAGTCAAGTCAATAGTACCATGGATCACACCAGTCTGAGCTGATCTGGCAAAGGCACAAATGGGTCCGACAGAGATTGGATTCAGGATAGAAGAACGTACAGAAACAAAATACATATGTAAAACGTTGCATCACAGAGTGAAGTTTCGAGGAGATCGGGAACAAAGTGCACGGAGGAAAGAAAGAGAATCTACGGAGAAAGGATGAAAGAGGTGTGGAGGATCATAAAAAACACTCGAAAATGAATCAGAATGGTTTGCGTGGTCCAACCGGGTCTATACGCACCTATATATATATATATATATATATATATATATATATATATATATATATATATATATATATATATATATATATATATATATATATATATATATATATATATATATATATATATCTATATATATACATATATATATATATATATATATATATATATATATATATATATATATATATATATATATGTTTTTTGACTTCTTTGGACTGCGTTCAACGAGACAACAGCCCCACCCATCCCTTACATTGGAGGGCATATGTTTCGTCTGTTGGACGACCAACCAACGGATATTATAGGGAAAAAGCGTATTAATAAAATTTAAAGCTTCGGAAAATTTGAAGACACATTCCAATTAGAGCAGTCACACAGTGAGGACGCTTTTTTCAGAGCTCCCATTGGCTAATGCTTCTGATATTGGCTAATGCTGCACCATAGCTCCACATGGCTTCTATCTAAAGAATATTCCGGAATTAGGTTGTTTCTTTCGAAACGACCTATTTTCCACAGTTTTTAGTGCGCGATAAATCGCTTCAGTGCGATTCGAGTGCAGTGGAGAGTGTTGGATATATTTTCGACAGGTTTTCCCCGACGATCCTGGCCGGTGAGTAATAGGATAGTCTTTTGGGCATAAAACAAGAATAATAAATATCTTAAGGCTTTTAAATTTTCAATTCAGCGCCTTATGCGCTGCTTTTACTTATTTGAACTGCTTTTTAATTTTTTATTGTGAACTGTTTGAAGGTCATGACCTTCATAACCAAGGAGAAAATCGGCACTGACAAGGCGCTGAACCGCCCAGAAGGGGTGAAGATTCAGCCCAAAACGTCAACCGACTACAGGAAATTGACGGCATTCTTGGATGCGGAAAAAATTCCCTATCACACCTACTGCACTAGGGACGAGAAGCAGCTCCACGTGTTGCTCCGCAGTATCGTGGAAACGGTTACGGAGGACGAGATAAGAGAAGAGCTCGTTGAGCTAGGGTTCACCCCCTCCAAGGTCCAGAGATGGAAGAATAAGAAGGGACCCCTAGCGATGGTTTACGTTATTCTTCCCAAATCACAAAAGGGAATATATAACGTCAAATTTCTAGTTCACCAAAAAATTAAAGTCGAGAATGTTCACTCTAACGGTGAGACCTCGCAGTGCTTTAACTGCCAGGTCTATGGGCATACGGCCAAGAAGTGCCATGCCCCACCCAAATGCATGAGGTGTTCGAACAATCACGCCTCCAAAGATTGCAAAAAGCCGAGGAATACACCGGCTAAATGTGTTAACTGTGGTGGCCCGCACCCAGCTAACTCCAAGATTTGCCCCAGAAAACCCCCGAACAGGTTGGAGGGCAAAAAACCTCAGGAGAGCTCCCCAGTAAAACCTCCGCCGAAAATTCCGCCCCCAACATTCGTCTGGGGGACGCAAACCAATAGGAAGGCCCCGGTCGAGGCGACGGTCGCCCCAACACAGGCCACTCTTCCGAAAATCCAGTTGCCGGACTTCTCCGCAATGATGGAAAATATGATGCTTCAGATGGCTGCTATGGTTCAGCAGCAACTGAACGCAGCTATAGCTATGTTCCAAACCGCCAATGAACAATAAAGATTCATTGCGCGTTGTGACCTGGACTCCAACGGGAAAAACTCCAACTCCTTGAACGGGAAAAAGTTGAAATTAATTGCGTTTCTAGAAGATCACGGCATCGACGTGGCCCTGATTCAGGAAACTTTCCTCAAGCCGAGCCAACGGTTCAGCGTGAGGAACTTTTGCTGTTATAGGGAGAACCGTCTCGGCGGAGCGAAGGGTGGTCTGATGATTCTCGTCAAGAGAGGAATCAGACACAACCTTTTGCCTCCGACGGGCCTTATGTCCTCAGAGGTGATGTCGGTGCAAGTGGCTCTAGAAGGTAGTCCTGTAAACCTATCTTCTTGGTACCAGAGAGCCTGCAACAACTTCGATTCCGGCGAAGTGGGCAGGTTCCTGACTAACAACACTCCAGTCATCATTGGAGGGGACTATAACGCACACAACCAAATATGGGATTCGAGATGGACAGACAAGAGGGGTGCTGACCTGTTATCTATGGCGGATAAATACGGGCTGAACCTGCTTGTCCCGGACGAACCATGCCGTCACAGTAGCTTCTTAGATTTCTTCATCGTGAGAAATCTAACGAATCAATGCACTGTCCAGGCTGTTCACGAGCTTACGTCGGATCATTACCCGGTCATCCTAACCATAGGTACCAAGGTGGACACCTTCCCACCGCGAAAGGTATCTAACATCAGTTGGAGCAACTTCCAAGAGCATTTGCAAAACAGCGGGCCCAACCCGCGCATTGATAGCGTTCAGCAGCTAGAGGATGCAGTCGAAAAACTAACTAACGACATAATAGAAGCCACGAATGTGGAGACTAGTTTCAAGACGGATCCTTCTCGGACCACCTTAGACATTCCGTCTGAGGTGAAAGAGAAGATCCGTCTGAAAAACAGACTTTACAGACGCTATCGCCTGACCGGCGATCCTGAGCTCGGGCGACGTGCAAACGAAGCCAAAAGGGAGTCTCTACAGGCTCTCAGAGAGTTCAGGATGGACAGATGGGACGATTATCTAACGTCAACCGATCGATCGATTTGGAAAACGGCCAATCACTTGGTGGGAAAGGCGAGAGCGCCGGTTCCCTCCCTGAGGACGGGTGATACTCACGCCGTCACGGGGGCGGAAAAAGCGGAGCTCTTTGCCGTGACCTACCAAAAGCAGATGACCTCTCTTCAGCCTTCAGCCGAAAAGAGGACTAAAGTTGAACAGTTCAGGCAAGAAATTTTATTTTACCAAGGAACTCCCAACCCCGGCTACTTTATCAGCCAAATAGTCTCGCCGAAGATAATACACAATATTATC
>JARFXV010000031.1:472500-557500 GCA_031761425.1 Cosmopolites sordidus
TATTATTTCACATCAAAAATGAAGCAACAGTAAAAACAGAACATAAAACATACAAATATATAAAAAGACCTCGTTTGGCGAAGAAAAAGTGCTGTTTCACCACTAACATTTTACCCACCCATTCATTCGCCATTGCAACAGCGAAATTGACCAATTTGCCTCAAGAAGTCATGCTGCATCCATCCTATTCTTCACCACCTCTTCTCCCGACTTCGTCTTCTTTCTAAATATGAAGAAATGGATAGCTGTAAAGAAATTTCCATTAAATAAAGAGGTCATCGTTTAATGCTAGAAATTCCTAGAAACCGTAAAAAATCGAAAAATAAATCGATTTTCGATGAAAAAAAAGACCCATTTCAAAAGTATCTGACTATTTATCAATTAATCATTTAATTTATTAATGTGATATTCCTATATATTCATATTGTTCGTTTGAATATATTATATATATATATATATATATATATATATATATATATATATATATATATATATATATATATATATATATATACATATATACAAGGTATATTTTTTAAATAAGGTTAAATAATAATTCCGACTCAAAGAAATCTGCTGCCTGTCTGCCGCAAAATCCATTTCCTGTCCCAAGACACAGTTGCTATAATCTGTAGTACTAAAATTGTCTGTTTCACTTTCTGTTTCGGCTTTCACTATGGTTGGAGGCAATGTGTGTCGCCATTCTATTGACTGCCCCTTGTATTCAGGAGTCATGTGAAATACCCAAGTCTGATCTCCTGTAACGATGTGGTCTAACAATTAATCTCCTTCCTGATTGTATCGAGTCAAAAACGATAAAACTCAATCCAATCTCTTTAATTTGTGATCGGCAGAAAGCAGTTTTGAAATTCACCGAGAACATAATTGTCGATAATTCAGTTTTTCCTAAACAATGGTCTACAAAACTGATCTTGATACCTGAGAAAATTCACTTAATAACTTTCCAATCGTGAATCGTCGTTTCTCTCGGATTTTGTTGTCCACATCACGAACCAAATCTTCAGAAATCAAAGGAGATCAGTCAGGGCGTGGCTCATCATTCACATTAACTCGCCCGTCCTTGAACATTCTCACACACTTTCGAACTTTACTATGAAGTACCGCTGCTGCCAATTTCTTACACTCAAGAATTGAATTGGATATCGTATCTCACAGTCGACGGGCGAATTTTAATAAACATTATAAACTTCTACAGCTCAGCACACAGACACACGATTCAGATGTAAATGGCGCTTAAACGCGCGCAAATCATGTTTGGAGAATACGGCGCAAGCCTTATGCGGACCTTAATTTGTCCCGTCATACCAACGTTCTTCCGACCTCTCAACTGTTCAGACCCTATTTTGGACCCTCGTTCTCATGATTTTGGTCGAATCCTAGTTTAATTTCTCGTGGATCTTGGAATTTATTTTCTCCTTTGTGTTCACCAAACATTATCTAGTACTCCGCCCTAGTCACTTTTTTATTTCTTGCCAGTTCTGAGACATTTTCCTCACGGTAACACTCCCCTCGGTCTGCTCCCCCCTCCCTTAATATATCCGAACATCGTAAGGGACTTGGCTCGAGCTGGAATCATTTTTACAGATGATTCGAAATCTGAACATGGTATAAATGGTTCGTTTATATATGAAAAATATTTCTCTGCCTTCCGGTTACATACCTGTATCTGTATTCTTACAGCTCTCCCTATCACCTTCTGATTGGCTAATCTGTTCAGATACGCCTAATGCTCTGAATTCATTGCAAAGTTCCTTCCTCTCTCCCCTTGCCATTAAGATTATATCTTTAATAAAAAATCGAGTGAATTTGGAATAAAGACTAATGAACTAGCGGATGGTAAGGCTAAATCTGCTCTCAACAGAGATCTTCCAGTTGATTGTATAACTATTGGAATGCTTCTGCCTTTATTCGGGATTTAATACATGATATAATTCAATTCAAGTGGGACTTACTAAACAACTCTTCCAAACTGCACATAGTTAAACCGACGTTTTTCGAAAATATTCCATCTCCCTCACTGGACCGGCAGATTTCAGTAATCTGAACCCGCCTCAGGATAGGACATTATCACTTTTCTCACGTCCATCTTGCGCCCATCTATCCAAGGGGAGGCCCCTTGTCTATGTTCTGAATTCGGACTCCTTTTGACGGTTCAACATGTACTGGATGAGTACAATGCCCTCTCTACACTCAGACAGATGTACGGTTGTAATATATTTTATCGCTTATATTCTCCAATACCTTTCCTTTCCTCATAAATTTCTTACGATAATCGTATATTCTTTCACATATATATATATATATATATATATATATATATATATATATATATATATATATATATATATATATATATATATATATATATATATATATATATATATATATATATATATATATATATATATATATATATATATATATTTATACAACCTCTAGTTTACTTGTACACAAATTTATAAATTATAATAATTTTTGAACTCAAACATTAAAACTTCTTTAAAGTTTGATTACCGTTGCTAAATGGCCGAGATGCATTGATTATAATATGTTTGTAATGTAATAATTTGTCATATGCACAAGAAAGGAGATAAAAGGGATGGCCAGATTTATAGGGGTATAGCTCTCCTTAACATAGCATATAAAATATTAACCATATACATAGAAAACAAACTTGTAAAAGAGACAGAGCATCTTATTATTGAGTACCGCTACGAGAAATAAAGACGGAGAGTTACGAATATAAAAAAAACAACGTTAGTTCTGCTTATACACTTTCAACAAGTCTAGGACAAGATTAGGAGAAAAAATTACACAGCCTCGAGCCCTCGAAAAGATGAAGCCAAATAAAAAATGAAGAAAAATGATAATAGTAACACTACAGAAAATAAAAAATATAATGAAAATAAATAGAACTTCCGGAAAATTACAAGTTAGGAAAGGGAAAGACAAGGATACCTATTGTCTGCATTGGTGCTTAGCTTGCTGCTAAAACAGGTCGTGCAAGAAGCAGAGATCAATCGAACTGGACTGGCAATATAACCGGAGATCTCAATGCCTCGTATTCGCAGACGACCTTGTATTATTATCGAAAAGTAAACAAGAAATAAACGAAATGACGATGAGACTAAAAAAGAGTGCGAAATGACCGTGAGATTTTGTTTTACTGTCACTTTTTTGACTTCCTATTGAGTTTTTCGGTATGGTAGTTACATTTCCACACTTTATATTCTATAAATACTTTATTTTACCCGATTTTCACATTTTTCCCTTTGTCCCTTTCATCTCTCGCTGTATTCCTTATTTCTTCTTATCTCCCTTTCTTCGTCATATCATTGTTTAGATGTTCAGACATGTTCTTTCTTCTACGATATGTGCTTTCTTTATTATATTTGCATTTTAACTTTAATACATTTTCATATCCAGTTTGTCTTTAGTGTTTCCTATTGCATATATTCTGTATATTATTGCACTTCTTCTAAAAATCTGTCCTTCTCTGACTCTTTACCTGTTCCCATTGTCAGTCATACAATCGTCGCTATTAATTGTTGTGTATTTCTTTCTATTAGTCTTTCACTGTCAGCTGCCATCAGACGTAACCACAATTCCGTCTTTCGAACGGTTACTATCAACCAGTTGGCGAAGCAGCAAAACGTTTTTCATCTGTTTTTTGTTCTTCGTTCTAGTGATATTAAGCACAATCTAGCCATACTGAGAAACCAGCTCATACAAGCACCACTTACTTTCACTACTCAGTCCCAATTTAATTATGGCTGCTAAATAGCTTGAGTTGTCGATGCGTTCTCAATCCTAAATTCTGCTTCTTCTTCGTAAGTTCATGCACCTCATCATTTCAGAAAACAATTCGAAATTGAAAAAAATCCAGGGGCTGGTCTGAAAAAAACAGGTTTAGTTTTTTATAAAATAGCTAGATACTTACATTATAAGGAGATGCATGAAACGGGTTGAGGATCAGACATAGAATTTCCTAAAACTTAGACATGATAATCACTTAAAATGGTTAGACGAATGAATCAGAAAAATAAGAAGAAGCATCAGAAAGCTGAATCGAAATCGACAAGTAGATAACCGACAAGTGCGTGATGTTTTTGTTTCTTTTACAGGAAAGACTATTTCGAAGTTCACTGTTAATCGGCATTTATTTATGATGAGATGCCTAACTTCTTATTGCTTAAACTTAAAAGGAGTTAAAAGGACTTCCTGCATTTCTCATTGTCCGTCGTTTTTCATTAAATCAATGGCCTCACTGGAGATTTTTGTCTGTTTGAGACATTTTTCTTTTGGTGCTATTAAAGCAACCGTTTGAAGCACATTGTTGACGATTTCTTCATATTGAACTGATATTTCCATATCATTCGGATTTTGTAACACAGCAAAGCGGTTCGACAAAGCAATCACAAAATCACCGCCCCTCTTCAGAAACTGCCCAGAATCCACTTTGCCCTAACTATACTTTCGCGCTCTCTTCGACAATTAATCCTAACTTTGCTCGTACCATTCGGTGGTCACTTCCAACATTAAAATTGTTAAGGGCGGTACAACTGAAAAATATTGTTTATCGTTGCTCACGATGTAATCAATTTCACTTGTGGCTCCAGAGAGACTTTTCCATGTCCATTTTCTGCTGATATTTTTCTTATAGAACGAAACGAATATAACGAATATATAACGAATTGGGCATACATAACGAATTGGGGAATATATGGGCCAGTTGCATTTTCACCAGTTCTTGTTGTTCCAATTCTGGCATTAAAATCACCCATCAGGATTTTGTGCCTACATTTATCTTTGTATAAAAACTAAGCAACATCATAAAATTCCTCAATTTCCTCATCCCTATGGCTTATAGCTTATATATATATATATATATATATATATATATATATATATATATATATATATATATATATATATATATATATATATATATATATATATGAGGTTTCTGTTAGTTGTTTGACAAGGACCGAACCCCACCCATCCCATACATTGGAGGGCACATATTTCATCTGTGGGTGGTTAAACTCACCAGGGCGCCGACATATGCTCTCTCGTTAAGAATAGGGAGACCCTACCCACAATCAAACAACCCATACTTTCGCCGGCTTCACATCGGATGGCTTATACCTGTAGTTCTTTTGATTTCTCGGGACTGCCTCCAATGAGACAACAGTAGTTGGGAGTTATACACCACCAACCGATACGTCGGCGCCCTGATGGGTCTAACCACCAAGAGACGAAACATGAGTAAAAATTTTTGTGGTTCAATAATTTGATTTAAAAAGTTAAAAAATATTACAAACAAACAAGTCATGGTAGCATTCACCAAGTAGACGCAAATATATGTGACACCCCTATCTAAAATATTCAATTAATAACACAAAAAACGTTTTTCCATTACAACTTATTGAAGTATACCGAATTTCACGACAAACCGTTTTGAAAAGATTGCGAAATAACCATCATCAGAGTTCGTTTAATGGACTCTAGCCGCTCTAAAAAGCATTTTTTGGGATATGTTTATAGGATTATAGGTTTATAGGTTATTTCCGGACACTTTCCGGATATATATATATATATATATATATATATATATATATATATATATATATATATATATATATATACATATATATATATATATATATATATATATATATATATATATATATATATATATATATACCCGAAACTTTTACAAAATATTTAAAACTAAATTAACAGGCTATCAACCGCAGAGCCTATGCTTTCAAAAGGAAAACGGACAATTAGCTCTAAATAACCAAGACAATTGCAAAGAACTTGCGAAATATTTTGAACAAATACTAAACTATCCTGAGCCCTTAAACAAATTAGCAACACTAAACCCTAAACAAACAAACCCAGATTCATTACCACCGAATGAAGAGAAAATAATTAAGCAAATCAAGCGGCTTAAAAATATCAAAGCTTCTGGTGAAGATGGAATCACTGCTAAACTTTTGAAATCCGCTGGTCCAGATACAATCAAGGAAATAACCAAAATTCTACAAAAAGTTTGGCGAACCGAACGGATTCCGGAAGACTGGAAAGATGCTCTAATCCATCCACTACACAAGAAAGGAGATAGAACTGATGTAAACAACTATAGAGGAATATCTCTTTTCCCAGTTTGTTACAAGATTCTATCTCAATGTCTACTTGACAGAGCACAGGGACAGTTAGAACCGAACATTGGTGAATATCAAGCAGGTTTTCGACCGGGCAGATCCTGCCCTGAACAGATCCTGAATCTAAAGTTGATTCTAAGACATCAAAAACTGTACAATAAAAATCTCGTCTATACATTTGTGGATTTCAAAAAAGCATATGATTCTATTGACCGCCAATCTTTATTCCGAATCTTGAAAGAACAAGGACTAGATCTGAAAACGCTAGCAATTATTAAAGCAACGTTAACTAACACGAGGTCAAAAGTTAAATGCATGGGTGACATATCAGAGCCCTTCGAAATTAAAACTGGTGTCAAACAAGGGGATGGACTCTCGCCACTCTTATTTAACTGTGTTCTAGAAAAAGTAATACAGGAGTGGCGTGAAAAAAAGTCGGCCCTGAATATTGACAGCCCATTAAACTGGGGAAAACCAACATCAAAATTGATTGTTTGGCATTTGCTGATGATCTAGCAATTTTAGCTCAAGATGTATTAACGGCACAGAAACAGATTGAAATCCTAAAAGAAACAGCAGAAAAGGTTGGACTCCAAATTTCCTTTGACAAGACACAATACATGACCTGCAACAGACTAAGAACACCATTTCTAAAAACAAAATATGGTAACATCAGACGAGTCTCTCAATTCAAATATTTGGGTGAAATAATCATGGAAAATGGGTTGGGAAAAGAGGCCAATAAGGGTAGATGTCAAAAAATGGAAACGACATTGAGACTTACGCAAAATATTTACAACAAAAAATACTTATCTAAAAACACAAAACTGAGACATTACAACACGGTTATTAAGTCAGAATGTCTATATGCTGCAGAAACGCTCATTTTGAATAGAAAGAGGGACATCGAGGACATTGAAAAGAAGGAAAGAAAAATCAGAAGAAAAATCCTAGGCCCCAAACAAATAAATAGCACAACATACCGACTTCGGGAAAACCAAGAAATCAAACAGTACACAGATATACATAGCGATATGAGAAAAAGAAGACTTAAGTTTTACGGACACATAAAATGGATGAATCCGAGTAGGCTAACTAGACAAATAGTCGAATTTTATGAAAATAGGAGTAAAGCTAAAGCAGAAATAATTAAATGGATTGCTGCAATTAAAGAGGACCTAAGATCAGCAAATATTTCACAAAGTGAAATTCAGGATAGAGGCTATTTCAGACACAAGGTTAACGTTTGGAAGGTTGGCCAGAGAGAAAAATGTAGGAAGACTGGAACAACTTGGTCCTGTCGAAAGGGAAAAAGCTCACAGCGAAAGAATGAAATTAGTATGGGCGCAAAGGAAGGCTAACAACAACAAACGCCTCTAGTTGAACGCGTGGTCCACCAGGGCCCTTACGTGAATAATAATAATAATAATAAATAATATATATATATATATATATATATATATATATATATATATATATATATATATATATATATATATATATATATATATATATATATATTGTTAGAAATTTACTATCAAGGCACCAAATGTTGTAGAATAACCCCTGTTAATGTGTCTCTTTTCGAGAGAATTACCTTTATTGGTTTTTGTTTTCATTGAGCCGCCGCCAGTCACCCGAACGGAATCTTAGGAACGACTACGTCGTACCGATCTACTTTTTGTCGAGATTATTGATTCATTGCTTTTTGGTGATTGTGGACGTGTAGAGAGATTCTATTCTGGGTGCTCGGATAACGTGCCACTCTTATTCAGTTTTTGATATTAAAGTATTATTTTGTAACCGAGCCTATTTAGTTTATAATTTCTGTATCCAGTATTCTTAAGAGCAGAAGTGGGAGTGAATTCCGGAACTGTCTATTTGTGGACCTGAGTGTCAATCAGACGCAGAATATCGATAAATTTGTTTCATTTTTTGGTACGTATTTATTAATTGCGTCATATTTTGGCATTACGATTACTATTAACCAATGTGCAAAAACTAAGTAATTATGGAGGCGACTGAAAGTGTTGGAAATTCAGCCCAAAACCTAATAAGTGAATGAGTGAAAGCGCTGCAATCTCAGCGTTCTAGTAACCAGTTTGATTTGCCGTATTTTCGCCCAGAGGTAAATGAATCTGCCAAGTGGGTAAGTCAAGTTGAAACTATAAAAAATTAACTTGCATGGTCAGATGTACAAATGTTGCCAAAAGTTGGTCGATTTTTGATGAATGATGCAAGAAAATGATTCGAGGGTTGGGATCCGGAAATTAGGAATTGGACCAGTTTTCGGAAAAACTTTCTTGAATTGTTTCCAATGAAAAGAAATTTAAGTCGTTTATTTGAAGAGGCGTCGAAGTTAACAGTTCGCACACGAATACTTATGAAACATATGCTCATGGAAAATTACCCCTGTTAAAAAATATACGTGCTCATTGGTCTGAAGCTGATTTGGTAGGTAACTAATTGTGCATGTTAATGCTAATGTTTTAGAATTAGATATACGCAATGCTGCAACTAATGCTAATCTATCGACTGAAGAGAGCATAATATTAATAAGTTAAGAGTTTAGTAACAGTCAAATTTGCTAGACCCAAGCTCACATTAATATTACTTGTGCACCTTTTACCATAAAGTGGAAATGACTTTAAAGATAAGCATTTGAATACACTACTTTCATACAGAACGGCTCTCAAGTTGGTAATCATAAAAAATGTATAATATAGTATAATATTACAAAACCTGATTCTCCTTTCATATTTCTCAATTTCTTCCGCTATGTTGTTACAGTCCTATAATAAATTTTGTTATATTTTTTGATATAGAATTAAAAAAGGCGAAAGATAATATTTAAAAAGATAATTATAAGAATTATTATTAATATTTTGTTATATTAACACAACGGAGTTTTTTTTCTTCAAAATTATAAATATATATACTTTTTCATCGAAAAGGTACATGTATTCGGGTGGTAAATAATCAAATCATGTACTGTTATCCGTGTAAATACATCGTGTTTTACGATGTTTGTATCAGTGTAAAGATCATTGGTGTTTACCGTATTACTGTGTTTACATCGGTGGTAAGTACATCATCTTTCATTTTAATGGCATGCTTTAATTTTAATTTTTTTGGTATTAGAATGCATTACTTCGGTCATTGTAATAATCGATCAATACAATAAACTTTACTAATGTGATAAATATTAAAAGACACCTTTTGCAGCTGAGCTTTAGACCGACTATTGAAAGTACAATTTTATGTTACTACTATTGATATATACGGCCAATTATTCCGTCAACTTTTTCTGCATATTTTCTGTATTTTACTATTATATATGTTTATTATTTATATTGTCCATTAGATTTGTATTAGTTAATTACTTATCCGTAACCCACTATTGCCTTTAAGTGCTTGGATGATATCGTCTTTTGCAAAAGAACCTTTTTCCAATGTTTCCAGTTTCCGCCTATATTTTTTATTGATTCCAAGTTATTCCTTTTTGCTTTGTTATATTTCCTACCTCCCAGACCTCCTTGATCAATTATTTACCTTACGCGTACAGGTATCCAAACCAGCTAGATACCTGCATCTCTTCTAGTTTTCTCTGATCGTCCCGACTTTCAGTCTCTCTGTTTTTTGGATATTCCATTTTGGATATTAAATTGTCCAACCTTGTAAGTCGTTCAACTTTTCTCAGTATCCTCATTTCTGTAATTGTTATTTAATCAAACACTTTGCATACGTAAAGCAAGGACACTTTGATTTTGCGATACAGTGCCATCTAACGCCAAACACGGAACGAATTATTGCATCAACCTAATAGATTTTTCCCGTTTAAAGTAATTTATATTAATACAATATTAAATATTTTAGGTGTTAAAATAAAAAAAACTTTTCCCTCACTGTATTACATCTACCTAACAACCAAGTCACCTAACCTGAAAGCCTCGCAGAGAAAACACAACCGCACTCTACGGCTGCAGGGTTTTTCAATAAGGGCGGGTCGATGTTGAAATGGAATAAAACAAGTTGTTTGTGAGACATTAACGAAATTATTTTTTTGTTTAAAAGGCCCATGTATATCATTACGTGTGGAATATAACATCGTTCAATTGTCCGCTGCGGCTTCTCCCGGCGGGGCGGACCCGAGGGGTCTAATTTTCACTGACTCTGCCCCATAGATCCGGGTGAATTTGACCGATGGCCTAGGTTATGTTGACTTTAAGGGTATCAGTCGATTGCGCCTTCTTCATATAGACCTGCGACTTTAGAAAACCCCACAAGAAAAAGCTTAGCGGGGTCAAATCGCACGATCTTGGTGGTCAATTCACTTTACCTCTGCGAGAGATAACCATACCCTCAATTCGTTCATGCAGAATGTACATCGTGGCGTCTGCTGTATAGCGCGTAGCGCCCGCCATCGATGGTGCTAGCCTCTCCAACGTCGTTTTCGAAAAAAACACGGACCAATGACGCAGCCGGTCCAAAATCCGCACCAAACAGTGACTTTTTATGGATGCATTGATATTTGGAGAACCTCGTGTCGGTTGGCATCGTCCTATATATAGGGTAATTATGCTTGATAACGTAGCGATTCATCCAAAAATGCGCCTTGTCGCTAAAGATGATTTTTTGGCCAAAATTGGGGTCCTTTTCCAAGATATAGTACGGGTGCAGGCCCAAGTCCTGACGCAAAATTCGCCAAGTTGAAGTCGCGAAAGGCCGAGTTCTTGTGCACGGCGTGGAATTGACTGCCTCGGGTTCTCCTGCACACTTTCACAGACGGAGGCGATGCTCTCGGGCGATCTGGCGCTCCTTTGACGTACGGGTGTTGGCTGATTGTTTACCGAACCAGTCGCCTTGAATTTGGTCACCAAACGTTGGAGAGTCGATTTTGAAGGGCCACCGCGCCTACGGTAAAATAGTAAAACTCATTTTGATAATAAAGTTTTATCATTTGGAGGTGCTGCCGAACCGTGTAACTTGTCATGGTAATTTGGCACCAGTGACTGAATAATAAACAACAGGTTAAACAGACGCCGCCAAAACAACATGGACACCACAGGCTGCCAACATCGACCCGCCCTTATTGAAAACCCCTCTATATGACGGCATACATATGTAGCTATACCTTTCCGGTTATTTTCGTCAGTAAAAAAACTCATATATCAGTTAGAGTATATATTTTATTCAAATGTTCTACCTATTCCTACAGCATTGTGAATTATTATTAATAGTTACTGATGGATAAATCATAATTTTGATAATTTTGATGGATAATTCACATTTCCGAAGCAAGAAAATACTTAGAAATCAAAAATTATAGGCAAAAGAAAATGTAATAATAATAAAAATAACAATTTATTTTTAAATTCATGTAGTATGACTAGAATTCTGTCTCGTTCGATTATTAGGAGGAAAAATTCATCCACATCTTAAGACCGGGTTGGCCCTTTAAGTTATCGGTTAAACGCGGATGCCTTTCTCTCAAAGTAATTTGCGGCTAGATTTTTTTTCAATGTCTTCGAAAATACATAAGTTCGATATTTTTGTTATCATAGAAAAAAGTGAATTTCGTGTGATAGCTGAAAACACTAACTTCTGCGTAGAACAACTATCGCGCAAACTGGAAAAAAGGCGATAAAACTGGAGTCATCACTACACATCAGAAGCAAAGTGGATATGTTTTCATTGGCCAAAAAGAATATTGCTACTGTTTTTCGGGATTTGCTCTTCTCTTATCTTCTTCTTTATATTCTTTTTTACAGAAGAGCCGTGACCTATGGAAACTCATTCCTTTTGCGTGTTTTCCGAACTACTTATCTCAAGCATATTGGAAAAATGTGCCAGTTGGGTCTTTAATTTAGCCTTTCAATCTTTTTTGAGCTCTGCCGCGTGATCTAGAACCATCCATCCACCCAAGTAATATCCGTCTTTCCAGGTTATTGCCGTCTATGTGTTCAATGTGACAAAAAAAACTTGTTGTGTGTTCATTCATGCATAATTTAAGATAAACTAATATAATTTTAACTAATATAACTTATATAACTAATATAACTAATATAACTAATATAACTAATATAACTAATATAACTAATATAACTAATATAACTAATATAACTAATATAACTAATATAACTAATATAACTAATATAACTAATATAACTAATATAACTAATATAACTAATATAACTAATATAACTAATATAACTAATATAACTAATATAACTAATATAACTAATATAACTAATATAACTAAGGTTTTTACTATCTGCTTCTTTATATTCTGTCATGTCCCTATGTCTTCAGATCTTCTGCAAATTCCGCATTGTATTTCATGCCATTCTCATCTTCTGATCCCCTCTGATTATCCTATTCGACTGATATTGAACATATTATTATTTTCACGGTCGATAACCATTATTTTCTTTTTCTCCTCGTTAATTTCTTCTCAGTAAAGATGGCTTTCATCATAGTTAAGGTCAGTCCTTCGGCCGATCTTGCAAAAGTGCAATGTCATCTGCATATTTTAAGCTAGTTATTTAAATGTCGCCAATACTAACAGCACCTATTCAATTTTCGAGAGTTCTACGCATGATATACTTGTATTCATCATAAATGTTTAACAGAATTAACAACAGGGCGCATCCTTATATGGTTCCTTTATTGACGCAAAACTCATCGGATAATCGATCTTCAATTTTCACCCATGCTCATTTTCCATTTCCATTTCGTTAATCTGGTTTTCAAGTTCGCCTTTTCGGTCCTTACTTATTTTGTATCAGATTACTCCATGAGGCGGTTTCGAAAAGTTTGGGAAGTCTCTAATTAACCCAGGAAATATCGGAGGTTTCTGACCGGGTTTAGGTCCGACTCTATTCGTGAAGCGAATATTCAACGATGTCCAGGCGAACTTCGCGGAGGTTAGTTTGAAGACCGATGAAGTCATCGGTTTTACCTGTACTAATTCCTGCCGTTGCCTGGCAGATGCTGCGCATAGGTGCAGTTGCCGGGCTAGCATCGACAGAAACGCTGGAGGACTCTGCGATGCGCGAATGGAGGCTCAGACTTACTCAAGTCGGGAAACGAAAAAATTTTGTAACCCGGATCTTGATGCCGGAGGTTGGGGACGAAGGCATCTGCTCTGTTTTTTTACATAGATGACAAATTAAGCCAATGAGGTGATCTATTACTCCCATTTCCTGCAGAATTTCGCATAATTTCTCCCATTTTATGTTTTCAACAGGGTTTCGATAACGCTGGGGAAGAGCAATTTTGTTGATTTGGATCTGTGACTTGTTTTTGACTAATTTTTCATCTCTGAATTCAAAAATATTCACAGCCTTTCTCTATCACGTCAAGTTCTTAAGCTACAGCATATCCCTCTATTCATCACTAACAGCACCAAGATTTTCTGGAAAGTTAGCAAGATGACTATGTAAGAAATGCAGTTTGATGCTCATGTTGCAACCAAGCTTTTTAAAGCTCTCCAAGAGTTGTTGAACAATTTCGATATAATTCGGGGCTCGTGTATTTCCAAGAAAGTCTTTAACAATATTTTTAAAAGCCAACCAAGCATTCCTTTCAAGTTCGGTCATTGTTTCAGTGAAATTTCATCTTTAACGAGTTGCAGAATCTGTGGGCCATCAAACACACCAGCCTTTATCTTTTCATATGATAGGCTAGGGAATGCCGAAATGATATACTTAAAGCAGTCTCCTTCAATTAACAAAGCCTTAACAAATTGCTTCATGAGACCTAGTTTTATATGCAAAGGCGGAAATACAATGTTTTTTCTGTCGACAAGTGGCTGATTTAAAATGTTTGGATCACCAGGTCTTAGGTCAGATCTTGGCGGCCAGTTCGATTGTATCCAATGCTTCTCACGAGCTCTGCTGTCCCACATGCACAAACAAACAGGGATACTTGGCATACCCGCGTTGCTGGCCAAGAAGGAAACAGACCATTTTAAGGTCAACACAGATGATCCATTGGTGCATGTTATATTGCAACAAGTCAATGACTTTCCTTATGACGCCATATTCTTCACGCAAAGAAACTGAATGACCTATTGGGACTGAACCGTATAAATTTCCATTAGGTAGGAGAACACACTTCAAGCTACGCTTTGAGCTATCTATAAACAATCGCCATTCATTTGCGTTATAGTTAGAAATTGCCAATTCTTTCATTAAACCTTCTACGTTCTGGCAATATACAAACCCGTCATTATTTCTGAAGTACTGCCTAAATTCATTTTCTCTGGATCGATAGTAAGTGACTTTAGCTCCTTTGTCAAGCAAATTTTTTTCGTGCAGTCTCGATGCTAATAATTCCGATGCTTTTTTGGATAGTCCCAAATCTCGTGCTAAATCGTTTAATTCATGTTGATTGAATCCTTTACGAACAGAATCATTGGAATCTTTGAATTCTTCGTCGGTGGAGTCACTTCGATCTTCACTTGATTCACATTCTTGTATTTCTAAAGAAGGTAATTCTGTAGTTGTGTATGTATACTTGGACTTTACTATATCAGAGCGACACAGACCCGCGTACTTCAGCATCTCATGCGTAACTGACCGAACTAGTTTGGGATGACACAACGTCACTCACGCCCCCACTCCTAGGTCGAAGAAGGTTCGCCGGTAAGAGAGCAGTAGTGACTTCTGTGATTCGCCAAGCTTAGTCGGATGCGCAACAACTGTAGAGAAAAAACTTGACATGATAGAAAAAAACTAAATAAAGTTTTGGAATTAGCATGTCAATTTACATATAAAACAGCTTAAATATCGAACTCAGCAGAAATTATTTTTCAAATTGTTCCCCAGTGTAATCAAGGAACCAGAGGTATACAGGATGGTTAACTTCTATGGTTTTTTCGATTATTTATCGAATGTTGAAGAGGAATATTATGCTGCATTAATCATCAACTTTCACGAAGAGTTTATTTAAAAATCCTCATTTGACAAACAAATTATTACTGTTATAGGAGGGCAATGCATCTATGCATACATTTCGTCGGCCGTTGCAATTGCGAAATGGATCAATTTGCGACACATATTGATGCCGCATCCACCCTATTCCTCGGGCTTCAACCCTTCTGACTTATTTATCTTTCCGTACAAGAAGTAATAGGAAGCTGGAAAGAAATTAACATAAACTAAAGAGATCATTTTCAAAACAGACGATTATTTTTCAGAGTTCGATAAGCAGTACTTATTCGAAGGCATAAAAAGTACAAAAATGTTTATGCGAAGTGTATCGAACTAAAAGGCGACAACGTTGAAAAATAAACCCATTTTGGATTAAAAAAAGGATTTCATATTCGAATAAACACTATTTATAAAAACACTACCCTCGTACACATATACCTAAACAATTAATCTAACAATAACATTTTATATAAAAATACAAATAAAAGAAATAACTTGGTTCAACCCATGTACATTAAACTAATATAAAACTAAGTCTTAAATTTAAATTTATTCCCGCATGATCTCTAAAATAGAAATAACTTCAAAGATAAACGCCATGACATAGTACTTTAATATAAAATGCCTCTCTAGTTGGCAATCATCGACAACATATTATAAAGCCGCACATTACGAAACTTCCATTTTCCCCTCAGACTTCTGGACTTTGCCGCTATTCTGCTGCACTCTAAGTTATATTCTGCAGTGTTTTTTGTTATCATGGGATTCAAGATGCCAAGAATATATTAAAATATTATAGTTACACAAAGAAGTTCTCCTCTTTCTTTGATATTATATTAGAGCGCTCTCTTGGCAGAAGTTATAAGGATAAAATACATTATATTTTTTATTCCAATTTTGGATAGAGATTTTGAGTATTTCATTTTTTTTTATATTGTCTATTTATATATTAGATTTGAACTGTAATACTGGTATAGGGCTGATATTTATTTCATTGGCAAATAGGTATAATCGCTTTTTTATGCAAAATAGTACAGTGAAACGGGTGATTATAAAAATTCAGTAACTAATTGAATATTTCTACTGAAATTTGTTTTATTTCTTATTGAGAAATATGTTTTGAGTTGCAACACTGTTATATTTTGTGGGCCAACATAAACTTTACTTTATAGATAACCCCAAAACTAAAAGCAACTAAAACAAAACTAAAGAATCAAAAACAAAACTAAAGAATCTCATTTGTTAAATCTGACGATCTTGCTGGCCAAGAAATAATCCCATATTTGAAGATGACATGATTTAGAAACACTGTCGAACGACGTTTATTGATATCTACGATTTAAGTATTCATTTCGACTTACTCTAATCATATGTCATCATTAACAAAAGGAACTCTAATTTATTACTGTATCAAAAACATCCCGATCATGTGAATATAGTGGGCTGATGTAACACTGGTAAAATTTTCATTGTAATCCTCAAAAAATTAACGACCACTATTGCCAAAAGATGATATTGAACTGTAACTTTGTGAGGGTCTCTCGTATAGTTGAGGAGACATTTTCATTACATTAATATTAGGAATGTCGATTATTCACAATATCTGAAAGTGAGAAAGTGTTTTCAGCCAGACATAACCAAATTGCGAATGATGGTTTACATTTTCGTCGAAAATTGACAAAAAAATTATGCCGTTAACGTGATTTTAATTGTGAATGATTCCATTTTTCTACAAAATTGGTTGCAAAATCATGTCTTCATCTGTTTAATGAAAATATTAAGATGGTTTAAATTTGCACCATTGGTATTTATACCATCCTGTTCCCGATCCAGATTAAGGAAGGCCATTCTACAATAATTCCAACTTCAAAATCATCAAAGTGAATTGTCGCTGTAGCTTCATTATATATCGATCCCAATAGGTTTACATATGCTTTCTCTATCCCCTGATTAAGCAGTGCATCAATTATGTCCTGCTTTGAGATTAAGTCAAATGCTTTTTTCAAAAGGTAAAAGCCAAACACAGTGACATGGTGTAATCGTTGTGCCTTTCTTCTATGGCCTGCTGTACAACCTGGATGTGATTCATTGTGCTGAATCCACTTCTGAATCCTGCTTGCTTTCTTAATTGTCCATCATTCAGTTTTCTTAATATCCTTTTACATAATATCTTGGTGAAAACTTTGTATATTACTGATAGGAGGCTTATTGAATGGCAGTTCTTTAAATCTTCCTGTGCTCCTTTTTTATGGAAAAGAATAACTTTTGTATGTTTCCACAAATCCGGTACTTTTTTTTCTTTAAGGAATTTTGAGTATAATTTTGCTAGTGTTTTATGTAAAGTCCGACTACCAGCTTTTAGTATATCAACAATTACTGTCCTTTCTTAGAGCCTTGGCGTTTTTCTCCACTAGCATCTGGCATTTATTCTTCAATGGGTATTTTTGTCTTTGATTGGTTCTAATTTTCATATAACAGTGAATAAAATTGTCTCTAATATTTTAGTACGTACCCTGAACACCGTGCAATCCTTAAGCATTAAGGCGTAAATTTGCGCTTGTTTCTTCCTCAGCTTCTGTGTAGCTTTGTTAATTCCCGTATTTTCTTCCAGATTTTTTTGCACTAGCTGCATGTTGAACCGACTCTCCGTTTTCATTATCCGTCATTTTTTCATTAAATCAATAATCTCACTGGAGAATTTCGTCTGTTTGAAACATTTTTCTTCAGGTGCTATTGAAGGAGCCATTTCAAGCACATCGTTGGTAATTTCTTCATATTGGCCTTGTAATACAGCAAAGCGGTTTGCCGAAGCAATCTCAAAATCGCTGTCCCAATATACTTTGCTCTGGCTTTGCTTTTTCTCTGACCTTTTGGTACCACTTGATGGTCACTTCCAATATTAAAATTGTTAAGGGCAGCACAATTGCAAAATATTGTTTTATTGTTGGTCATGATGTAAACAATTTTTTTTCTGAGTCCAGATGGACTTTTCTATGTCCATTTTCTACTGACATTTGTCTTATAGAACAAGTTCATAATATAAAGTTCTTGTCCTTCAGCAAAATCAACCAATCCGTCACCTTTATTGTCCCACTCACCAGTCCCATATGGGCCAGTTGCATTTTCACCAGTTCTTGCTGCTTCAATTCTGGTATTTAAATCACCCATCAAGATTACAGATACTTACATTTCTCCTTGTATAGAAACTTATAATAAAATTCCTCAATTTCCGCATTTGAAGCTTAAACTTTTTATTCAGCTGAATGACGCATTGGGCTAGTCGGTCAGATATACTTTCAAATTTTACTACACTGTTCTTCAGCTTTCGATTGAGGAAGAATCCAATTCCACCACATCGCCCATTCTCCGTACCCCAAGTGTAGAGTACATTACCAGTTCAATCCCGTTAGATTAGCTCTTCGCCCTTTTATGGTTCGATTTTTTTTAAGTTGATAAACCATCCCCAACCTATCCACTGCTGGACATAGGCCTCTTTAAGCCCCTTCCATCTGTTTCTATTTTGGGCAGTCTTAACCTATCCTTTTTCCACTTTTTATTCTATGTCGTCTGTCCATCTTTTCTGCGGTCTCCCTCGGCTTCGTATAATAAGCCTTGGTCTTCATATCATAATTCTTGTATTCCAACGATCTGGCTGTTGACGAACTACATGTCCATTCAGCCCATTGCCACTTTTTTTTAACACCTCTCGTTTATGGCCTCTACTTTTGTGCTTTTTCTAATTGGTTCATGTAGAATTTTTTCGGGGAGATTAATGCCAACCATGACCCTATTTGAACTTATTAATCTGATCATACTTTTTTCGCCAATTTAATTGCCTCTAAACATTATGTTGTAAACGGGAATATGTATGATTCGTAAATATTTGGTTATGAGATTGTAGGCATGTTCTAATTCTTCATTATATGGAGTTTCTCAAAGTCTGTTCAGCTTAAGCTTATTCGACGTGATATCTCAACGGCTTGATCCCCCTTCCCAATATTAATCTTATCTCGCAAGTATACATATCCTTCCACTACTTCAAGGTTTTGTTATTTATGGCAATATCGTCCTCAGCTGGCCCTAATATCTTTGTTTTTTTATATGTTCATTTTCAAACCCACTCGTCCTGACGTTTTGAGAAGCTCAACAGGTTTTTACGATCTTATATTCATATTTTACTTATCAATCACTATTTACTAAAATTTTAGTGATATTATCATGTTGTTATTATAGACAATATCACAGGTAGCTTTGTATACTACATCAATAAGCTTCTATGTCTATTAAACATAGAATCAATTTATCCACTTATCTAATGCATAAAAAGTATTGTATTTCATATGTATGCGTACTCGTTTCAAAAATGCCTATGCAATAGGCACTCTGCAATCCCAACCAGCAATACTTACAATACTAGCTAACATACGAGATTTCAAACGTTTAAAAGTTATTTTGGAACAGCGCTTGTGTTTAATAAAAGAAATATTTGTTCATTAATTATTTTGCGTTTCTTTTTTAAATGGGCTTTTAAAGAACATTTCTAAAAGAAAAAACTCCTCTAGGGTCATATTAAAGTAAGTGGATGTTCCTTATTGAAACTCAGCATGACATCAAGTGGTGGACAAATAAAGATGCTCTTTAAACAAAAATTATGACGAGGGTAACTACGGCATGTTTTGAATGAATTAAAGAGGTAATGGTGTAAGCTTACTATTACATTTTAACTAATTATAAAAACATAATGAATCCTTTAATTTCAGTACGGTGTGGGGTTTAAAACTATTATCAAAATCTATAGAGAGTCGTATTTTTTTTTCAAAACACACGGTCTAAAGATATTTAATTATAAAAGGGGAAATATTAAAGCTGCAAAAGGAAACACTGTGAATTCTTAACTCTCGTAGTAGTAATAGTAAATTGGCAAATTTGTGTTAACGGTACTGAAAGCACTGATGGGTACTTATAATTTTTAAGTTGAACTCAACTGAAAACACAAGCGAAGATTGGATAAGTGATAAATATGTGAAAACTATATTGAAGAACATATGAAACAGGCGGTGTTTCTAAACTATTTTATAAAGATAAACGTTGTTATCTTAAAGTGGTTAGATATGTAAGCCAATGAATCTTAACTGATGATTATTTTGGTAGATCTAAACTTGGAATCACTCACGGAAGTTTGTTTTAGCCGTTCAAGTAATTCCAGTAATTGTGGATTCTGGCCCGAAGTTGGTCTAACAAGAAAAGATCATTTTCCGTTGGACCCAATCGAATCCTCCATTTTTACGAAGATCATAGAGAAAAACGCGAGAAAACGCATGGCAATTGAAATACAGTGACATCCAATATCACTACCCTTCCTGAAATTATGTTTGGCTGTAATTCTTAATCTTTGTAGCATTTAAAATTAAATTAAAATAATCAGCCGGTACAGGTAGTATTGTTTTGCACATATCTGCGCACCTGTATACTAAACGATGAACGTCAAGGCTCTCCACCACGATGAATAGCAAGAACACTCCTCTCCATGCCAGAAAGACGGACAGAGACCTAGTAGTCCACGCCGCAGAGAGTCCCAATTAAATAATCCCCTACATCAAATATCTCGGTAAAATAATTTGATATTTAGTTTTTTCTGTTTCTAATGTTAATACTTATCCTTACTGCTCTGTGTACACGATGCGAGAAATCACGCGCGAGAAGGTCTCGAATAGGACTCATATTCGAGCTCGAACCGTGTACACTAACCATATTGTACACTACCATGGTTCCATATTTTGGATAGTTTCTTAAGAGCAGTTGTGATACAGAAAACAGAATCTAATTTGGAGGTAAGTATTTCTATTGTAAACTATTACAATTAAATCATTTTGTTCTGCCATGGTACCGCACCTTCCCCATTGAAATATTGGCAGTATTTATCCCGTAAACTTGAGGCATTTCGTGTAGGGTTATTGGAACTCCTATCAGCATTCAGACTTCTTAAGCCCTGTGTAATTTCTCTCCATTTACCTTCAACAATTGTACCCGAATGTAGGTTCTCGTTATCTGTTATCCCATTAGGCTAGTAATTTCGAGCATTGGTTTTTAGCAGCCAATTATGCAACGAGCATGCAGCTATTATGACTTTATTCACTTTACGGGATTCTAGACTTAAACTAATATCTTTTTCAAACACTCGAAAGCGAGCTGTTAAAATTCCAAATGCGTTTTCAACAATGCGTCTTGCTCTCGAAAGTCGATAGTTAAATATTCTTTCTGGAATGCTCAAATTTCGTTTTTTGTACGGCTTCATTATTTGAGTGGTAAGAGGAAACGCATCATCAGCTACTATTATACTGTTTTCTGGTATGTTTAGTGTTTTGTTTAATAACGCTTCGTAGAGGCTCGAGTTTCTAAATATTCCTCCATCTGAGAAGCGTCCCTTTGATCCTACATCAATGTAAGTAAAGCAATAGTTATCATCCACCAACGCCATTAATACTATACTATTTTTGCCTTTAGAATTGTAGTAATCTGACCCGCTTTTTTTGGGACATTTAATATTGACAATGAAAGTTCCAGCGTTTTGGAAAGTTCCAGCGTTCTGCGATCCACTTTGAATTTACCCCCAATCTTAAAATGATGAAGGAACCTGTAACAAGTAATCATATTTTAACATACTCTTCTTTTTACAGGCTACGCAAAGAGAAATAACAGTTGATACGGACACAGACATGGTAACATATTCAGAAGTGACAGTAGATGATGAGTCGACTCCCACACCTGTAAGTGAATCTGAAAGTATTAATGAACCATCAACCGGTAAAGCCAGCGCAATGAAACGTCCAGTCAATAGCTCCGTATATACATCGACCTCGAGGAACACTAAAAAGAAGATGACCAATAAAAAAGGGCCAGATAGTGACTCAGTATTGAAAAAACAGAATTTGACATATTTGGAGAAAGTGTTGCAGCTCAGCTAAATAATATGAACTTTGAACACGCTCTAGAGTTGCAACTGAAAATTCAAAAATTAATGACACAAGAACGTATTCGCATTCATAAAGGTAACACACAGGTTTCACAAGATTCTCGGAACGACTACTATTCTAGCCACATCAATCGCGATACTACCTTTCGCATGAAAATAGAGATGACTCTATTCTCTCTTATTTTGATTTGTAGTTTATTTTTTTAGTTACTAATTTCTCTATAGCGTATATTCTAATAGGATATTAGTTATTTTCGCTTTTTGTTGTTTAAAGTTAGGACTGAAGTACTACTATCATAAAATAACGAACGTTTCTAAAGTCTAGATTATTTACTATTACCTAAACTCCTAACCACCAATCAGTAAAATCCTTACCTCTATATACTCTGCGAGTGCTATTTTGATGGCATTGCAAACTTCTGGTAAAAAGCGAGATATTGTAGTTTTTGGCACTCGAAATAAGTACTGGAGGCTGGAAAAGAAGTCACCCGTACATGAAAATCTTAATGTTATTTCTAGTTTCAGTTTAGCTGATAATGGCTCACGCATAATTGTCCACTGTTTTTGAATGAAAGGTTGCATCAAATTGTTCTGGATTAAGCCGAAAAAAATTTTTGAATGAAGAAATATCTTCATTTCTTAATTCTCTACATAGTTGATTTGAAGCACCAAATTTCTTTCGCCTGTTTATCCAGCTTCGTACCCACACTCTTCTATTTGTTGTTTTTTTCTTTTTTTAACAGTTTTTTTGCTATTATTACTGCCAACATTGCACTAATAACACACACACCTTGTTCTAACCAAGAAATCTTTACAAATAAAGGCAGCAGATATCTTGAACCGTGTACACACGTCACGCATGTTACTTTCGAGGTGCGAGTCACGAATGCTCTTCACGCACGAGGTTTCTCGCGTCGTGTACACAGAGCATATGGCTTCTTAGATATGCTAGACCTAAACTGCGTTACTTTCATATAGTTTCCAGTACCCAAGTCACAATTCGGTATTTTGACATACCATTCACATTAGTACAACATTGTATCAGCATGCAAATGATGTAAATAATATTCAAGATCCGCGTTGTAATATGATACATTGACAGTTTGACAAAACATACGTTTCATCCGCTGAATTATAACTTGCTAATTATTTGACAACCTATCTAAAGTGGTGCTTTATTAAATAGACACATTTTTAATTTAAACGTTTACGTAAGCGTTGCATAACATTTACATTAAAACATTAACATTAATAATTAAAAAAAAAAAAGGTAGGCAGTCATGGGGACTGCCAACAGAAGTGAAAACTTGAAACATTCGAATAACTGTTTTTTTTTATTTTATTTTTATTATTATTTTTGTAATTTTTTTTAATTTTTTAATTTTTTATTATTTTTATTTTTTTTAATTTTTCATTTCTTGTCTGAATTTTTAAATTAATTATGGTATGAATATTGGAAATATTCGAAAGTAAATGTTTTGTTGTTAATAAATAATAATAATAAATATTAAATAATAAAAATATTAACATATTAAGTACTCATGTACTGCACAGTGATTCTACAATTAAACAATTAAAATAATAATTATCTAAAACACAATTTAATTTAAAATACATTAAAACACATTTAAAACACAATTGGCGTCGCCAGTCGGCGCAACACGTCACTAGCATGTCGGTGACGCGAACCCATAAGTTTTGTCCCTGCCGAAAATCGCTCAACGCGGCTAAAGAAGTTTTCACTTCAAAAATATAACTTAAAACTACCACTAGGAGCAATTTATTTTATAAACAAACTGAAATTGGCTAAGGATTGACAATAAAGTACTGCGTATAAAGTTGTTCTCAATAATTTCGCTTCATTTTGTCCGTCAAACTAACATAAGCACACTTTTCCACTAAAATAAACTATTTTACTTCAGTTAGATCAATACAGGGAAATATTAGATGTCTAATCTTGAGTTGTCTTAATATTCCAAACTGGTACAACTACATTGCCTCATTATTTGTTGTAATTGTGGAAAAGGTCTTTATATTTTTACGCACCAAAGAATATCGACAATATTTTTTAGTAAATTGTTTGAAAAAACATTATACTCTACGGTGATTTTTTTAGTGTATTTAAAGAACCAAATTAGATGCCTTGAAACTATTTATTTTATGTGAAATAACATTTAATGGTATTAATGTTTGAAAACATTGCTGCTCACAAAACGCATTCTGTCAATCCAATTATCGACCATTTTTTCAAGCAATTGGGGTCTTATGTGTGAGTTATATTGGCCTCTAATTTATCGATATAGCCCAAATATTTAACATAACCCAAAAAAAGAGGTGTTAAATCACATTACACTGGTGGCCAATTAGCAGGTCCGTTCCTCGAAATACATTACTCATCCAATTGTTTCCTCAATAAATCGATTGTTGATTGCCTTGGCTGTATGACTTGTGGAGGCGTCGTATTAAAACCACATCTCCTCAAGATCAATACCATTCAAATTCAAAATTAAGTGGGAAATCCCTTTAGACTCGTCAAAATCGGTCATTTTCCAGAACTATTTTTAAAGGTTATAAAATAATTGTATCATTTTAAAGTTTTAACATCATTTTATGTGATCTTTGAAGAGTATATTTTTATTTTAAAAATAGCATCTCAGTAATTATTATTTTTTCAGACGTCAATGGCGCGAGGTCCAAAAGTGCTGCCTTTGTCACTCTTTTTCTATTCATCTGAAACAAAAAAAAAATGTATTCCCTTTTTTACATATGCACGTGAAGAATAAACCTATAAAACTATAAAAAAAGTATAAAATTAATAAATTAAGTACGGTTTTAAAAAATGTTCAAATTTTGTACTATACACACAAATACACTTGCACTATCACTTGTACTCGGCCCCAAAACTTTCTCCGTGTTTATTGATTACCTTGATAATGTCTTTTTGCAGATTTTTTTTGAGCGATATTATATAACAACATTAAAAAGATATCTTAAATAATATAAAAAGCACTGGAATGTCTACACATCGTATTAAAAACAATCATTTTATAAATATAAACAACATTAAATTATTAAACTCAGAAAAGAAAAGTAAAAAATTAGACTAGAAATATTGGAAATAAAAATATCCTTAAAAAATAGTCATATAATAACCACGAATGTCCAGCTAAATTTCCAAAACACTCCGGTGCTAGATAAGATCATCTCGTAATTGAATATCCCGGTTTTACTAGCCTACAGCCTACAGCTCAATCAACGGCCTTGGTTGGCCTAGCTTGGCCTCTGAGGTTTGGATGCACAGTAGCCTAACGCTCCAGAGTTAATTCGAAGCGGTGCTTTAGTGGTGTTAACATCGGTTAAGTACTGTACATTCACGGAACTCCCCCGTCTCTGCCTCTGTTAGACAGTGACCCTCACCCTCTCACTCTTCGTTTGCGCATCTCAGAAGTCAAGCTATGTTGATTGAGCTATACCTAGCTCGCAATATGGGGGCTCCGGTGCGCTCGAATATATGTATAATATTTTTATTTTTCCTCTTGCCAGCATACTCCCAAAATATTATATTTTCGAAATATGAAAAAAATCGATTTTTTAAAATTTCTAAAGGGATTTCCCCCCTTAAATTTCCATTAATTATAACATCCTTTTCTACCTGATTTTTAAAGTAATACTGCCCAATGGTGCCCCCGTCGTACTATACTGAGTATTTATCTAGCTACAACGGTAACTGTTGGATCATTTGCGAATTATTTTCACTCCAAATACGGCAATTTTTTTATTAACGTAACCATTTAACTAAAAATGAGCTTTTTTGAAATGAAATTTTTTCAATTAAATTCTGGAACAAGTTGCATTTGATTTTAAGCCCATTCATCGAAGTACGTAACGATGGTCTTGCGGCTTGAGTTCTTGGGTAAGCTGGATCTTGTAAGGTGCCAGACCAAGATCTTTACCCATTTTCCACGTAGTCGAATAACAAAGCCCAACTTTCTACGAACGGCGATGAATTGATAAATTCGCATCTTCATTAGCACTGCCAGCAAGAGCGGCGATATTTTCTTCGGAACGCATAGTTTTTTGTTTTATTTTTGTTTTAATATCGAACAGCGTGAAATGCTTTTGGAATTTATCGATAATTCGGCGAATACATTGCTAGGTTGGACGATTTTATGCACAATAAAATTTACGAAGTGCTCTGTAAATTTCATTCACAGAACACTCAATTTGGTAATGACTTCGACAATTATTAGTCTGCAATATTAGACAAGCATTAGTCTGATGCTAAACCTTCCATGATGATTTGCCAGAATATACTGAATAATTTTGATACTAGAAACATGCAAACTCACAGGATGTTCGGAAAAATAAAAATATCACTATATTTATCTATTGACATCGTCGCTTCACAAATCTAAGTAGGATTTACTAAATCAGCTTATTGTTTATATATAGGAGACTTTCTATCAGCGAACGCTCCTACCCCTCTATGTTTTCAAACTTTAAGTAAAATATTATTATTATTCACGTATGGGCCCTGGTGGACCACGCGAAGTACAAATAGAGGCGTTTGTTGTTGTTAGCCTTCCTTTGAGTCCATACTAATTTCATTCTTTCGCTATGAGCTTTTTTCTTTCGTCAGACCAGGTTGTTCCAGTCTTCCTACATTTTTCTCTCTGGCCAACCTTCCAAACGTTAACCTGGTGTCTGAAACAACCTCTATCCTGAATTTCACTTTGTGTAATATTTGCTGATCTTAGGTCCTCTTTAATTGCCGCAATCCATTTCATTATTTCTACTTTAGCTCTACTCCTATTTTCATAAAATTCGACTATTTGTCTAGTTAGCCTACTCGGATTCATCCGTTTGATGTGTCCGTAAAACTTAAGTCTTCTTTTTCTCATATCGCTATGTATATCTGTGTATTGTTTGATTTCTTGGTTTTCTCGAAGTCGGTATGTTGTGCTATTTATTTTTTTGGGGCCTAGGATTTTTCTTATGATTTTTCTTTCCTTCTTTTCAATGTCCTCGATGTCCCTCTTTCTATTCAAAATGAGCGTTTCTGCAGCATATAGACATTCTGGCTTAATAACCGTGTTGTAATGTCTCAGTTTTGTGTTTTTAGATAGGCATTTTTTGTTGTAAATATTTTGTGTAAGTCTCAACACCGTTTCCATTTTTTGACATCTGCCCTTATTGGCCGCTTTTTCCAACCCATTTTCCATGATTATTTCACCCAAATATTTGAATTGAGACTCGTCTGATGTTACCATATTTTGTTTTGAGAAATGGTGTTCTTAGTCTGTTGCAGGTCATGTATTATGTTTTTTCAAAGGATATAGGTAGGACCTTTTCTGCTGTTTCTTTTAGGATTTTTCTTTTAGGATTTTTAAGTAAAATATATTATATCAATTTCACAATTTTGTGTTTATCATGCAACGAACTTGCAATATTGGTCAATTGTTAAATAAATACTTATATCACGTAAATATAAAGATTAAAATGAGGTTCTTAAAGCACGAAATAGCTACCATAGTTACACAATTTATACACCCATTAAGTAATATGTAAGTAAGTAAACATCCATTAAGTAACAGTAAGCCTCCGAAACATCTACTTATTAAAGATATGTTTACCGCTTCCACCTCGACCCTACTCAACTAGATTTCCGTTTCACCCATGTTCCTACAATCTAAGAGCAAAGGCAGACCTGTAAAAATCGACCACAGATTCATTCGTAATGTTGGCATCGATATTAGGGTTGTATTAATGAAAATCTTACATTATTTATCTACGATAGAACAACAATTTGAAACAAAAGATTAGTTTTTATCTCATGTAAAAATTTAAATATTACATGTCATACATATTTTAATCATGCTCACAATCAGAGATGTACAAAATACCTCATAAAAAAGTATTTGGAATACAAGAACAAGATACTTTTATTTGAGATATCAGATACAAGATACTTTTGGTTTTGTTTGGTTGGTTACAAAAGTATTTTGTATCTGATACCTCAAATACAGTACTTAAAAGTATCGTGTATCTTGCATTTTATGAGATATATTGTACATCTCAGGCCACAACCCACAAATACCCTCGTAAATTCCACCCCTACAACGCCACATCCTACGGCAGTCACGGGGAGTGAAAGTATCATTCAACTGGAGGATTCCCCAGTGCTTTAATCTCTGTGCTTCGATTTGTCGCTGATTTTTTTTATATTAGTAAAGGTGTAAAGCTGCACCACACATTGGCTCATTCTATATGGTAAGCGTCATTTGGCCAATCTGTGGATGATAAAGTAGCCATTTGTGACGACACTGACCTCCAACAGCGTATGCGTTGGTCACTTGCCGATGGGTTGTAAGTTTTATATCCCACATTAAAGAAACTGGCGCACTCTGGTACATATGCCAAGTCGCCATCCAAACATTGACCGAATCGAAACAATTTTTATTTTGTTTTATCAATTATGTTGGTTCAATTTCTTGTGAACTGAAGGAGTGGTAAGTGTATAGCCAATGTGTGGATGTCCATTTGTAATGTATGAAAGAACAGTGAACGTTGGATCAAACATTGGTCTGGCCATGTGTGACACCGGCTTAACAAGTAACTTAAAGTAGGCACACGAAGGATGTGTTAACTAGATTTCATCGGTAGTTGATGATCCTAGATCAAAGCCCATATTAAAGTGCAGGTCCAGTTAACAATCCGAGTGTTTAATTAATCTTTGATTCTACCTAATACTTAGACACAAAATATTTTAAAATAAGCGTGGTAAATGTTTCCGTAGAGCACGATAGAAATTGGCTTGTTTTTGAATTGTTATTTATGGTAGAGCCCGTGTCGATCCAATGAAGAATGAAAGTCCTGGACTTGCTACTCTGGACTCCTGAATTCTGCCACTCGGGTCCAATATACTTAACGATATCGTTAGTCCACCGTGCTTTCGATCTTCTTCGCTGACATTTGCGATTAAGTGGTATCCACTGCAGGTTTGCCTTAGTCCATGTGTCGTCTCATCGCCTCGCTATATGGCCTACCTATCTCCATTTCAATTACTTTACTCTTCCAATGATGTCACACACTTTCGTTTATTCCCTGATCCATGTACAGGGCTTCCTGTCTCATCTTGTAATGCCAATGTAATGTCATATTTCCATTCCCCTCTATACTTCCCGAAGTTTTTGAATTGGCTGCAATGTGAGTGTCTAGGTTTCACTCCCGTATGTCCGTATGTCTTACAGTGTTATTTCAAAATGATATAATTTAAAATGTAATATTTTTATCGTCATTTACTTCATACGTTTTAGCTTATATTTGGTTTGTTTTGTTACAAAAAAGGAAAACTTACATATTTTTATCGTTTAATAACAAACTTGAAATTACTAGTACTAATTTTTCACACTATAGAACCTTTTGAACGATTCATATCGGATGATCGGACTATTTACTAAGACTAGGACAGCGATATTCGACGCTCTCGAGAGTAATCACCTTTAATTTTGACACTCCTTGAATCATGCATTCTGCTAATATTGTTATTCCATTCCACACCTCTCTTGTATGATTGCCTATTTATACTTTCTAGTTAGCATATGACTCTTGTTTATTTCATGTTCTATCGTTTCTATTTGTAGCAATATTTTCATTTCAGTTATGTTCAAAAGCATAATAGATATTCTCATAACATATTATCTTTATATTAGTATAGATGTCATTAGAGTTTAATGTATTCGGAATTATATTTCACAATTCGTCACATTTCCAAATGATACTATTTTGGCAACAACTATTTTTGCAATATCTCGCAAACGGAGTGAGAGCGCGATATTAACCAAGGGCACATTTTTTACGTGGAAATTATAACTCTACTCTATAAAGAAGTCAAAATATTCCCAGCTTTATAGGGTAATAAAATATGAGCGAGTTAATTTCTCACAAAGTAGGTAGCAGGCGCCCTGTAGGAACTAGGCTCAAGCTGATACCAAATTCGGATTTGTCGCCTTTGAACTACCCCGATTTTGAACCTGATATCTTCAAACATTTTTAGATTATCTCAATTTTTTGAAAATTTAGTTTCACTTTCAACACCCACTATCTTTTTATTGACAAACATTTGCCAACTCATTTATTGAGAAAATCCTTTTATTTATTTTGATCATTAATATAACCAGTTTTTCTATGGTGGATAAGATATGGAACACCATGTATATATACATATATATATATATATATATATATATATATATATATATATATATATATATATATATATATATATATATATATATATATATATATATATATACATATACATATACATATACATATATATATATATATATATATATATATATATATATATATATATATATATATATATATATATATATATATATATATATATATATATATATATATATACATACATATACATATATATATATATATATATATATATATATATATATATATATATATATATATATATATATATATTTATATACATATATACATATATACATATATACATATATACATATATACATACATACTTCCGCCGATGTGGCGGAATTGGATTCCTCATCAATCGAAAGCTGACAGTGTGGTAAAATTTGAAAGTACATCCGACCGACTAACCCAATGCGTCATTCAGCTGAATAAAAAGTTTAGGCTTCAAATCGTCCAAGCTTATGCATCAACTATAAGTCATAGGGGTGAGGGAATTGAGAAATTTTATGATGATGTGGCCCAGCTTTTATACAAGGAGAAATGTAGGTACAAAATCCTGATGGGTGATTTTAATGCCAGAATTGGAACAACAAGAACTGACGAAAATGCAATTGGCCCATGTGGAACGGGTGAGCGAGACAATAGAGGTGACAGATTGGTTGATTTTGCTGAAGGGCAAGAACTATACATATGAGTTCATTCTATAAGAAAAATATCAGTAGAAAATGGACATGGAAAAGTCCATCTGGGCTCACAAGCGAAATTGACTACATCATCACCAACGATAAAACAATATTTATCAATTGTACTGTCCTTAACAATTTTAATGTTGGAAGTGACCACCGAATGGTACGAGCAAGGGTTCGGATTGACTGTCGAAAAGTTCGCGAAAGAATGGTAAGATCAAAGAAGGGCAAGGTGGATTCTGGAAAACTGCTGGAGAGAGGAAGCGATTGAAACAAAAATCTCCAGTGAGACCATTGATTTAATGAAGAAACGGCGAGCAATGAGAAATGCAGGTAGTCCTTTTGCCAGGGTCGAGTACACTGTGCTCTGCAAAACTATAAGAAAACGTATCAGAGAGGACACGCACCGATTCAATATGCAGCTAGTGCAAAAAAACCCTGGAAGAAAACAAAGGAATTAACAAAGCTAAACAGAAGCTGAGAAACAAAAGAACGCAAATATATGCTTTAAAGCGTGAGGATGGCACAGTGTGCAGAGCGCGTACCCAAATGTTAGAGATTGTCAGAAAATTTTATTCCCAGTTATATGAAGATCAGAACCAATCAAAGACAACAATACCCACGGAAGAACAAATGCTATAGAATCGATGAAAAACGGCAAGGCTCCAGGAAAGGAAAGGACAGACGAAATACTAAAAGCTGGGAGTCGGGCGTTAAATAAAACTCTGACAAAATTATACTCAAAATGCCTCAAAGAACAAAAACTACCTGACTTATGGAAAAATGCAGAAGTGATCCTTTTACATAAAAAAGGAGCACAGGAACATTTAAAGAACTACCGTCCAATAAGCCTTCTATCAGTAATATACAAAGTTTTCACTAAGATAATGTCTAAAATAAATATTAAAAAAACTCAATGACGCACAACCAAGAGAACAAGCAGGATTCAGAAGTGGATTCAATACAATGGACCACATCCAGGTTGTACAGCAGGTCATAGAAAGGCACAACGAATATACCATGCCACTGTGCTTGGCTTTTATCGACTACGAAAAAGCATTTGATTCCATCTCAAAGCATGCGATAATGGATGCACTGCTTAGCCAAGGTGTAGAGAGAGCCGATGTAAACCTATTAGAATCGATATATGATGGAGCTACAGCCACAATTCACCTTGATGATCTTGAAGTGGGAATTAATATAGAAAAAGGTGTACGGCAGGGTGACGCAATATCGCCTATTCTTTTCTCGGCTGGCCTTGAAGAAGTATTCCGTAAACTGGATTGGGGACAGGATGCTGTAAAGATCAATGGTGCAAACTTAAACCATCTTAGATTTGCAGGTGATATTATTCTCATTTCACAAGACCCAGAGGAGCTGCAAAGACGCATACAAGAACTGCAAAGGGCTGGCGAACCATTTGGCTTGAAAATAAACCTGAAAAAGAGTCAAGTTATGTTCAATAACTTCGCTCAGGACAGAAGAATTGCAGTTTTAGGAAAGGATTTGGATATTGTGGACAGCTTTATATATCTTGGGCAGAGGATTTCAATGGAGGGGAATACCGCCCGGGAGGTGGAACGGCATGTTAAATGTAGCTGGCAGGCATTTGGTAGGCTCAACATAGTGCTTAAGAGCAGACTCCCACTTTGTCTGAAAAGAAAAGTCTTCGATCAGTGCATTCTATCCGTTATGACATACGGAAGTGAAACCTGGACATTCACATCGCAATCAAATCAAAAACTTCGGGTGCACAGAGGGGAATGGAAAGATGTATGCTTGGCATTATAAGACGAGCGCATGGATCGGGGAACAAACAAAAGTCTGTGACATCATTGGAAGAGTAAAGCAATTGAAATGGAGATGGGCAGGCCATATAGCGAGGCGATGGGACGACAGATGGACCAAGGCAATCCTGGAGTGGATACCGCTTGATCGCAAACGTCCGCGAAGAAGACCGAAAGCACGATGGATTGATGACATCGTTAAGTATATTGGACCCGAGTGGCAGAGGAAAGCCCAGGACCGTGAAAGTTGGAAGCAGGCTAAAGAGATTTTCATCCTGCAGTGGATCGATACAGGCTGATGATATATATATATATATATATATATATATATATATATATATATATATATATATATATATATATATATATGTATGTATATATATATGTATATATATATATATATATATATATATATATATATATATATATATATATATATATACATATATATATGTATGTATATATATATATATATATATATATATATATATATATATATATATATATATATATATATATATATATATCAGGTTCAAAGTTCACTAACCCTTTAATATTAATATTTTCTCAACCGCTGCCACGTCAACTCTATTTGCCTATATTTCTAGTTCGCCCTCTGCCCTTTCAGTATAAGGTTAATTCCGATCCTGAAACAGCAAAATCTCTTCGAGAATAGCGGCATTGATATAGGATCGTCCCGATGGAAAGCCTGTATCATTTATCTAAGTTCTAAAATATCTTTTAAACAATACCGTAGGTTTTTGTATTGGAAATGTCTCGATGGACGAGCAAAAGACAGCCAAATGAACGAAAAAAACAGGGTATAATAAAACTAGTAATAGCGTTTTAAAAATTTTGAATATGTCAAGGTTTACTTTGTTCTTTTAGTTTTATTGTGTACATAATCGTTCAACCGAGTGATGTATTCGCCGAATGATCGACAAATTTCCAACTTATTTTACGCTGCTCGATGTTAAAAACTGTGCATTCCGAAGAAAACATCGGTGCTGTTGCTCGCACTGTTGATGAAGTTCCAAATTTATCAATTCGTCGCTGTTCGCACGAAGTTGGGCTTTGTTATTCGACTACGTGAAAAATTTCTGGTCTGATGTTTTACAAGATTTAGCTTGTCCAAGAACTTAAGCCGTAAGACCATCGTTTGCGTCCTACGTACGGTGAATAGTCTAAAAATCAATTACAACTTAACCCAGAATTTAATTATAGAGATTTTTGTAGTGTTGCACGGTAATAAGGTTGAGTAATCACAGACACTACTTAGGAATTTTGCTATTAGGTGAATAATAATTACGATAAATATTAACACGTTTTTATGGTCGCTCAGGATCTATAATGACCTAATATCGAAAATAATAGATAACATTCATCATTCTAGTTCTTAAAGAGCGCTTGCTACCTACTTTGTGAAGAATTAACTTGCTCATATTTTTTGCCCAATAAAGCTGGAAATATTTTGACTTTAAAATAGAGAAGAGCCATAATTTCCACGTAAAAAAGGTACCCTTGGTCAATATCGTTATCTACCGCTGTTTGCGAGATATTCGTAAATATAAAATAAATGGTAAAAAATCCCCTGACTTAATCAGTTTCCTAACCGTGATTTTTGCGAAATATTCGTGTTCGGATATTCCATTACATATCCTGTCGATGGCTGAAAAATATGCAATTCACAGAGTGTGCCTTAAATGTTTTCTATCTCTTCTATTAAACGTTGATGGAAACAAGTTTTTCCAATCTTGAGTTGGCATTAAATAATTTGTAAAAAAATGTCCAGACATAATCAGTTTCCTGACCGTGATTTAAAAGATATGCTCTGCGTTTATGCACAAGTAAATTACAATAGTCGCGCTGCAGTTAGAAGGTATAAAGAGCTCTACCCAACCAGAATCATCCCAGATCGACAAATTTTTCAAAGAATATTCAATCAGTTAAGCGAAACAGGTTGGTTTTATTACAACAATCGTGGTGGACGACCGAAAAGTATAACGGTAAAACAAGAAGAGGAGATTTTGGTTAGAATCGCGGAAAATCCTGAATTAAGCACTAGGCGTTTGGAGGCATCTACAGGAATTTGCAAATCTACCGTTTCAAGAGTTCTCCACAAAGAAAAATTGTTTCCCTACCATTTTTTGCCTGTTTAAATTAATTTATTACAAGATTTGCCGGCTAGATCAGAATTTTGTCACAATTTACAATATAAAAAAACGAAGACCCCATGTTACTGACGTTTACTAACATTTGGTGCGACATTATCAACAATTTTTTAATTGAGATATTTCCTTGAGGAATTTTCCGCAAAGACTGAAGGAAGATCAATATGTGCAGTTCTTAGAAAATTATTTATTAGACCTTTTAGACCTCTATACCTCTAAACTTAGGACAAGACATGTGGTTCATGCGAGATTGGGCGCCACCATATTTTATTGTTGCAGTGTAAAATCATTTGAATCAACGTTTTCCACACGATGAATTGGGCACGGCGGTGATGAATTTCCTTGGTCACCTTGTAGCCCAAACAATAATCCGTTAGACTTTTATTTATCGAGTCATATGAAGTCTTTAGTTATAAATATATATATATATATATATATATATATATATATATATATATATATATATATATATATATATATATATATATATATATATATAGCATTTAACTCAATCTCAAAGCATTCAATAATGGACGCACTGCTTAGCCAAGGAGTACATAAAGCATATGTAAACCTATAAGGATCGATATATGATGGAGCTACGCAACAATTCACCTTGATGATCTTGAAGTGGGGGCAATGTCGCCTATTCTATTCTCGGCTGGCCTTGAAGAAGTATTCCGTAAACTGGATTAGATGATATCGTCCTCCTTTCACAGGACCCAGAGGAGCTGCAAAGACGCATACTAGAACTGGAAAGGGCTGGCGAACCCTTTGGTTTAAAAATAAATCTAAAAAAGAGTCAGGTTATGTTCAATAACTTCGCTCAGGACAGAAGATTTTCAGTTTTAGGAAAGGATTTGGAGATTGTGGACAGCTTTGTATATCTTGGACATAGGATTTCAACGGAGGTGAATACCGCCCGGGAGGTGGAACGGCATGTTAAGTGTGGCTGGCGGGCATTTGGCAGGCTCAATATTGTGTTTAAGAGCAGACTCTCACTTTGTCTGAAAAGAAAGGTCTTCGATCAGTGCGTTCTACCTGTTATGGCATACGGAAGTGAAATTTGGACACTGACATCGCAATCAATTCAAAAATTTCGAGTAGCACAGAGGGGAATGGAAAGATGTATGCTTGGCATTACAAGACGAGACAGAAAGTGCTGCTCATGGATCAGAGAACAAACGAAAGTCTGTGACATGATTGGAAGAGTAAAGCAATTGAAATGGAGATGGGCAGGCCATATAGCGAGGGGATGGGATGATAGATGGGCCAAGGCAATCCTGGAGTGGATGCCGCTTGATCACAAACATCCGCGAAGAAAACCGCAAGCACGATGAATTGATGACATTGTTAAAAATATTGGACCAGAATGGCAGAGGAAAGCCCAGTGCCGTGAAAGTTGGAAGCATGCTGAAGAGGCCTTCATCCTGTAGAGGATCGACACGGGGTGATGCTGATGTCACGGGGTGATGCTGATTCTATGTCACAAAATAAAATAAAAATGTCATACGAACATGTGTCCAGAAATCCTTCGAGATCGAGATACAGCGAGTTGAAGATTTAGTTTTGTTTTCTTTTTTAATTCATATATTTTGCATAAAGAAAGGTATTGTAACTAAATTTAATACACATCAGTCCTACAAACAGCCAGTGCTATAGAAGAAGCCGGAGTTATAGAATGTTGCTATTAATTTATTAGAAAAATAATAACGTCTTGTTGAAAATTAAACTCATATACATTTTTCAACGCAATATTATTCTCTACAAAAAGTGTATCTAGATATTTTTTCGTATCTGCCTCGGTTTTATGGCAAACTTGACATAACGAAATAACTAATACAATGGAATCATCTTACCTATGAAGATAAATAATTTATTTAAACGTCAGATTGACAAAACTCCAGTGGCACTTAGTTTTCGACGCGTAAGTCATTGGCAAACGAAATAGTTTGGCATTATTGTTACTTTAGGGGGCACGACAGAAATATGCATAAGTATACTAATGCAGAATTAGTCGATATTCACCTCTATTACGGAATGGCCAATTGTAGTGCCAGGGGAGTAAGACTTTTTTACCAGGCAGCATTTCCACCACACGTATGTCTTAGTAGAAGTATGTTAAATAATGATCATCGGTGTTTAAGGGAACAAGGCAATTTCAAGGTACAAGCACAAGATACAGGCCCAAAATGGAGATGTTAGAACGCCAGATACGAAAGAACAGGCCTTAAACGCGATTATCGAAAATCCAAATATAGATACAAAGATCATTGCAGTGAGTATGGACATTTCTCATGTCACTGTATGGAATGATTTAAAGGAACACCACTTTAAAATCCCTTGGAAGCAATGAATGTACTCTCTGAACATGGTACGGGTTCATGCATTGGTTCCAAGGGATCTTTTGCGCCCGCTTGACATTTTGTCATTGGTTTCTTCAACATACCGTTGATTCCAAATTTATTATTTCCGTACTATTTACTGATGAGACTCAATTCACAAGAGAGAGAATACTAAATTTTCATGATCGGACCATTTTTTTTACCAGCAACAGTAACTGGGCAGATGTTTTCGTACAAATACATTACATTTTAATACATTAGTTTGTAATAAACGCTATGTTGGCAACAATCTCAACGAACAAATAAATTGTTTTTTACGCTTCGATAACTATCAACATACAAATGAATTTAAAGGAAAATAATTTAAAGAAAAAGGATTTTTTTTGTTCTAACAAATTTCTGAACCCAAGTGCCGGGGTTGAGCGGTTTTTTTAAATCTTTAATAAACACAGATGGCGTTTTTCTAGGTCTAGTCTCATTTCAGAAGTGTAATATATGACATTTATAAAAATGTATATAACAATATGTACAAGACACACACACAATACAACAAGGCGTTAAAAATGATGATTTTTTTTATGAAAATGGGCATACTGTGAAAAACGTTTTTATAAAATTATGGTGATATTTACGGTTTGCACAGTAATCCATCTGAAAGCACTATGAATCGAATTTCAAAAATTTCAAGAAACTATTTCGGTGGAATATAAAAGAAGAGCAATATATAGTCGTAGTGGTCGTCTACAAGAGCATATTGATTTGGTACGTAAATGTGTAATTTTACCTCTTTAAGTTGAGCCCATGGCATTATGTGTGTGTGTGTGTGTGTGTGTGTCAATGTATACTTCTAAACATATCTCTTTCTCTGTTGCCTATAAATTGTTTCTATATTCACAATAAGATAAATAAATATCATTTGTTTGATATTTATTTATCTAATAGCAGTACTCTAACTCGATTTAAATATTTTTAACTTTGTCTTCCTCAGTAATGTTTGTCCATCTAGAATAGGATCTATTTTTTAGCGTAAATATATTGACTAAAATTTTTAAAATATCAAACAGCCCTTATGACCGTACACAATATAAGTCTAGCTCTTTATTAATCAGTTCTATTGCGAGATTTATGAACAAACAACTTGACAAAATTTGGCTTTTTCGGAAAAGATACAAGTGTAGTCTTACAAACATCCAAAGGTCTACAAAACAGGATGTGTATTGATCGACACAGTTATGAGACTGTCATTTTATGAAAAGATTAAGGGTTTTTTTCTTAATGTCTACCCCAAATCTAAAATATATATATACATACACTGAAAGACCATTTCTTGAACGAAGGGGATAAATCTATTCTGCATATTTTGTTCTTATTTTATATTTTCCTTTTCGTCGTTCAAATATCGAAAATGTTTCTCTCTCAGGGACTTTTCTTTTGCAGGGTGAATAAAAATATCTTGGTTTTTTTCCTTATGCCTCTTTTAAAACTCCAAAATGTGTTTCATGACGGCCATAAAAAATAACATATAGGAACATTATTTCTATATAGAAATATTCCTATTAGATACGTGCGTTTTATTTTCTTTGGAATTTATTGACTTTCCCCTAACCAATTCTATATAGAACGATATATTTTTTAAATTTTATATTGTATGTAACACTTATGAGAAAAATAATATAAACCAAATAATTTATTTTCTCTTTCGTCATTTTTTTTTTCAAGTGCTTTTTGGCGAACAACTTTTTTAGGGTTTGGCATAGATCCAAGATTTGTCACGTGTGTAGCATTTTTTGAGCATTTCTTTGCACAAGACGACACGAGCCTTTTTTTGAGCAATTGGCAAATTATTTGGAATTCAACGCGCACAAATATTTTTCACGACTAAATGTTCATGTAAAATCTTGTGTATGCTTGTCATACTAATGCCCAGGGGTGCCTCAATCTCACTATATGTATTATATAACGATCTCGCTTTATCAGTTCGCGCACAGCACATCGGTGTTTTCTGGCACAACAACCAATTTTGGACGATCGTCTTTAAACTCGTTCGTGAGCAAACGACAGTCACGATTGAATTCACTAAACCAATGATATACAGTTGTTTTAAATAGTGCTTCATCGCCAAAAGCCGAGATAAGATTATGGATCCACAGTTGTTGAGATAATCCACATTGAAAATCGTAATGATCGCAGGAAAATCACTAAACAATATAAATAGTGTCCTTACGTTTTGTGTACGTACCATATATAGCATCAAATAATGTCAAACTTTACGATGTATATGTCAGATAGCGCCTAGCAACACCATTGCCATTTCCGGATACATAAATAGCAACCCTTGTATAACATATAGATTATGATAAATTAATAAATTCCGCTTACATTTAATATAAAGAAATTAATAATGCATAGATCCACCACAGTTATTATAAAATTATGTTACTACGCGAAGCATAGGCTGAATAAAATAACTTCTGGTATGGCATCCTAAGCGCCTCATACACATGCTTTTCGTTCGTTTAAAGTTCCCCACGACATGAGTAATCACTGAAAAAAGAACATAATAAAGGCATAGGTAGTCAAATTAGAATTTGTTGCAAAATGTGTGTAGTCTCCTTCTTAAAATTCAAATATAATAAACTCACAGGATATTAGTTTGGTAACAAAATTCACTGGTATATATATATATATATATATATATATATATATATATATATATATATATATATATATATATATATATATATATATATATATATATATATATATATTCCAGTAAACCTCGCCTAAGGTGCTGGACGGGTCACCGGTGGTGGATAGTGAAAGTTCCATTAGATATTAATGAACAGCTACGAATATCTCAAAATAAGCAGCCCCGAACTAAGGAAAAAAAAAATTATTTAGCGTCTGACTTGTATCAAGCGGTTGAGTGGTCAGCTTCTGTTCACCAGTAGTGCGGCTGATATTTAAATTCTGGAACTTACCTCTCCAGTCTTAACCTCTGAACCGCCATGGTTCAAATTTTTAATTCAAAGTACAAGATGAAGCATTCTAGTAATTACAAAATTACCCCAGGAGGTAGACAATCCTCTGCCAACTTTGCTGGTACAACCGGACTTTCGGATTCTGGGGCGTCCGGGCTTAAACGCAAAATATTTCAGAGGGAGTCGGAGACCTCTGGCCAACGTCTGTAACCGAAAACAAAAACTTTCTTTGGAACGGTAAATATCAATTCTCTCCCCAGGAAAACTACATGAATTGGGGCGAACATTAAATCAGCAGAAAATCCAAATTATAGCTTTACAAGAAATCAGATTGACAGATGATAACACCTTAAAATTCGGCAACTACAAACTTTTTAAAAGTAAAACGGACAAAAGAATACTAAAAAATACACCACATCTCGGTGTTGCTTTCGCTATCTCAAGAAACATTATTGGTTCTATAATTAATGTCCAGCCAGTAAATAATCGACTTATGACACTATCCCTCAATTGTGCTAACAAAAACTGTACATTAATCAATGCACACCTCCCAGTTAACGAAGAAAATAAATCGAATCCTGAAAAAGTAAATAAGTCCTGGGAAATTCTGGAAAAGACTATCTCTAAAATTCCCTCTATCCATGTAAACATTTTATTGGGTGATTTCAACGCCCAACTAGGGAAAGAACGAAAGTACAGGAAAACAGTCGGCAGTTTTTCTGCCCATAAATGGACTAATTAAAATGGTAGAAGATTGGTTGAACTATGTTAGTAGTTTAACCTAAAAATAATGTCAACCCATTTTAAGAAGAAAATAACAAAACAAAAGACCTGGAGGTGCCCAAACACGTATATGGGTGAATTTCAAATTGACCATGTTGCCATTTCGTACCCCAATTATAAAGAGATTTTGAATGTTCAGAAAGTCAGAAAAGGAGCTAACATAGACACGGATCACTACATGACTAAAATTAAACTTAGCTTAAAACCTCAAAAACTTATTCAAAATAGACTGCTAATACCAAAGTTCGACCATTCGAAAATAAAACCAACCCTAACAGCAGATCTTGATAAACAACCAGCACAAAACTGGAAAAATTGAAACAAAGAATTATTAAAACATCCTTAAGGTTGGTCCCTTTAAAAAACGTAGAAAACATCCGTAGTGGGATGAAGTTTGCGAGCACGCAGTATTAAGCCGAAGTAAAGCATTCAAAAATTGGAACAGTCAAAAAACAGCAATAAATTATAACATCTTTTTGGAAGTAAGAAAAGAAACATCGAAACTAATTAGACAAACTAAAAGAAAATATGAAAACAATCAACATAATGAAATACAAAAAGATTTCCAAAAAATAACACCCGAAACTTTTATAAAACATTTAAAACTAAATTAACAGGCTATCAACCCCAAAGTATTTGCTTCCAAAATGAAAACGGACAATTAGCTCTAAATAACCAAGAAAATTGCAAAGAACTTGCGAAATATTTTGAACAACTACTAAACTGTCCTGAGCCCTTAAACAAATTACCAACACTAAACCCTAAGCAAACAAATCCAAATTGATTACCACCGAATAAGGATGAAATAATTAGGTAAATCAAGCGACTTAAAAATAACAAAGCTTCTGGTGAAGATAGAATCACTGCTGAAATTTTGAAATCCGCTGGCCTAGGTACAATCAAGGAAATAACCAAAATTCTACAAGAAGTTTGGCGAACCGAACGGATTCCGGAAGATTGGAAAGATGCTCCAATACGGATCTAAGCAACTATAGAGGGATATCGCTTCTCCGAGTTTGTTACAAGATTCTATCTCAATGTCTACTAGACAGAACACAGGGACATTTAGAACCTAAAATTGGTGAATATGGTGAATTAAAACAGGTTTTCGACCCGGCAGATCCTGTCCTGAACAGATCCTAAATTTAAAGTTTGATCCTAAGACATCAAAAACTGTACAATAAAAATCTCGTCTGTACATTTGTGGATTTCAAAAAACCATATGATTCTATTGACCGCGAATCTTTATTCCAAATCTTGAAAGAACAAGGACTAGATCTGAAAACGCTGGCAATTATTAAAGCAACATTAACTAACACAAGGTCAAAAGTTAAATTTATGGGTGACATCTCAGAGCCCTTTGAAATTAAAACTGGAGTGTCTCCCAAGACTATTTTCCGGTCTTAAACTCAGCTGGGCTCAAGTTGAACACCTGGAGAGCGGATGAGGGAATGACTAAAGCCATGACCATATAAATCGGCCATGTCAAATGGTGGATGCAAACACATACAGCTCTGCCATCTTGCGATAAACGGCCGCAACAGACAAACTGTGAACGAGACCATTCGTGGCCCGTCTAACCTCTGGTAAGTACCAGGTATGTTCAAAAAATAGTGAAGTGGGCTCGTGAAGAAAGATATTGAAAACAAAGAAAACTCATTACTTAGTTATTCCCTCATCCGAGGGAATGTCTGGAGCTCTCGAGCTGAACGCCACCTGAAGAGCAGATGAAAGACCGACTAAAGCCATGACTATATAAATCAGCCATGTCGATTGGTGGCTGCAATCACATGCAACAGACAAAGTGTGCGAGACCATTCGTGACTCGTCTAACCTCAGGTAAATACCAGGTCAGATAAAACAGAAGGTTGAAATTCTATGGACATATCAGTAGACACCCACCGACAAGACTCACCAACAGAATTCTTACATACATACAAGGAGTCAAGTCAACAGTACCATGGATCGCACAAATCAGAGCTGATCTGGTACAGGCATAAATGGGCCCGACAGAGATTGAGGATAGAAGAAAGTACAGAAACAAAACACATATATGCAACGTTGCATCAGAGAGCGAAGTTTCTCTTTCTCTTTCGAGAGAAAGATAATCCATGCAGAGAGGATGACAGAACTGTGGAGGATCAGAAAGAACACTTGAAAATGAGTTAGAATACTTTGGGTGATCCAACCGGGTCTATACGCACCTAATAATATATAAAGCCTCATCATAACTAATTAGCCTAGTTATAAGTAACTGGAAAATATTGACGATGAAATGCAAACAACTAAATTATTTCTTTTATACAATAAAATATATTTAAGAGGTGCTTTTAAAATATTTTGTTGCTCAGAAAACAGAAATTTAAAAAATCGTACACGTTGTTATTATGTTATTATTACACCACATTATAACCTTAAAAATGCTAAGAAGAAACAGATCTAATTCAATAGAAATTGATAGATCTAGGAACAATTTTGATAAGATTTTTAGTGACAAATGATACCACCTTTAAATAATTCAATATAAAAAAATGAAAGTTCGTAAGTTTTAAAGAAATGACTAGTAACATAGGTTACAGGATTAAATGAAGGCTCTGTATTTAGCGCATGCTATTTAAATATATTTGGCTATCTATAACTATTGTTATAATTTAGTTAAAAATATTATTATTTAGTAGCTAATCTAGAAGATATTTAATATTTTCCTTCTTTATCTTGTCTAACAAGTCTTTAACTTTTCTTCTAACAATTCGAAAACCGAATAGTTTATTTTTTACATTTATACAGGGTGTAAAAAAAGAAAGTTTCTTTTTGATATAGCGATATAAATACAAGAAAGACGTCCGTCAAAAAAACCCTATTAATTATTCAAATACACATTTTAGGAAATTACTTTTTAAAAATAATGTCAACCAATTGTAAACCTTCACGCTCCTGGCACTCATCTAGACGAACAGCAACATTCCTTATGGCAGCCGGCACATAATCTCTGAAATGGCTGCCATTTCGTGTCGGATATTTTCTTTTAACTGCACCGAAGACCTCGGTTTATTGACGTAAACTTTCGATGTTAGATAGCCCCAGAAGAAAAAGTACATATGGCTCAAGAAGCTACGCAGAAGCCAATTTATGTCACCTCTCCTGAAAATCAATTTGTTTGGAAAATTTTCACGAACTCGTAGCTGAGACATATTGGAAGTGTGCAACGTTGTTCAGTAATGCTGAAACCATGTTCTTTGATTATAACCAGCAAAGTATTGCAGTTCAGGTACCAAAAAAATGTCCAAAAATTTTACATAACGCTCTGAAGTGACGGGTACTCCGCGTCCTCTGCCAAAAAAGTACCGGCCGATCATTCCTGACATTGTCGCCAATACAGTGACTTTAGGCGAATGTAGGCTTGACTTTCAGGTTCGTTGCACTCGAGTAACAATAGTTTTGCTTATTTACACGACTGTTAGGATGAAAATAAACCCCATCCGAAAGCAATATGTGGTTGAATGTTGCAAAACGCTCAGTTACCTGATTAACGAATTGCATCTCGGGGCTTTAGATCCTGCACCAGTTGAATTTTATTTGAATGCAGTTTCAAGACCTTGCGCAGAATGCAGTGTAATGATGATTGAGACACATTTAGAGCATGTGCTCTATTACGAACGGAAAGATCCAGATTTTCAAGAATGAACTGATTTACCACTACCACATTTTCGTCACTTCGTGGTGACCTTGGTCGCCCGGATGTTTATCCATCGTTGAACCGGTTTCTTCAAACTTCTTAACACATTTGGTGGGATGTAAATGTATTTTTAATAGTTTCAATATTTGTTTTAGCAGTTCATTTGTTTCATTTGTTTTTAGAATGTTCATAGCAGAATATTCCACCTACATTATCTGCAGATTTGTTTAGTGAGTTGTTTCAGGAGTTTGCCGAAATAGAGTACCTGCGTGGCAATAGAGTTTTGTTTGTTGGTGATTTTAATGTGCCGGATTTTGCAGATAGTAGTAAAATGAGCATAAGAAAGCAGACTTTGATGACATTTCAGTCATACTTTGCCTTTAGTCAGTGCAATGAGATATAAAATTGTTCTAACCGCTTGCTTGACTTGGTATTTTGTAATGATAATGGTTGAGTTTTGCACAATAATGTTCTATTGGTTGATGAGGATATCTACCAACCATCACTTATTATAGTTAATAATATGTGGATTAAGACGGCAAATTTTTCGAATAATAGGCACATAAAATGTTACAACTTTAAAAAAGGTAATTAAGTGAAAATGTATGAATGTCTTCTCAATGTGAACTGGCAGTTTTTGACGATTGTAATAATATTGATAGTATTATTGATAAATTTTATAAAAAACTACAGCAGATATTTGATTATTATATTCCATTTTATAATAATTTTAAGAGGAAATATCCTAAGTGGTATACCACCGAAATAATCAATAATATAGTACGATATAGTCACGATATTATTTATAGTATAAAGAAACACTCTTGAATGTTTATTTATTGAAGTACAAGGAATTAAGAAAAATTGTTAAGTTGCAAGTTGAGATTGCATATAAAAAGTATATAGAAACTTTTCAGAACTCTATTTCAAATTATTCTGGAGTGTTTTGATCGTATATTAGTAGTAAAAGTAATTCAACCAGAATACCAGATAGGATGGTTTATGATGACAATTTTTTTGAGACTCCAAATTCCATTGTGAATGCTTTTGAGAGTTTTTTCGCTAGTTTTTATGATACTGTTACTGGCCATTTAGGGAGAAGGGCAAGTGATACTTATTTAGCTGATCATATAATTATTTAGCTGATCATATAATTATTGACTATTTTGATGAACAGGAAATTAACGATGCAATAAACAAATTTAAGTCAAAATTAACATCGGGCTATAATAATGTTCCAGCATTTTTAGTTCGAGATTATTTGTCTGTATTCTCTAATCCTTTGACAAAAATTTATAACTTGTCCTTGCAGACATGCACCTTTCCTGAAGCATGGAAATTGGCTAAAGTATATCCAGTTTATAAGCATGGTGACAGGCATTTGATCTGAAATTATAGACCAGTGGCATTGTTGTCAAATTTTGCTAAAGCGTTTAAGATTTTGCTAAATAATCATGTATATCAAGCGATTAAGGGTATGCTTTCACTAAGACAGCATGGTTTTGTAAAGAGCAGGTCTAAGGTAACTAATTTGGTATCGTTCACTCAGTATGTTGCTAATGCCTTAAAACTTCAATAGCGTGTCGATGTCATTTACACTTGATAGAATTGATTGGGCTATACTTTTAAGTTAGGCCCAACTGTTTGGAATAGGTGACAAATTGTGCAGATTCCTATCTTACCTCACTAATCGGCAATATTATGTAAACTATAATAACTATCAGTCATTCATATATAATGCAAATATGGGGGTACCCCATGGTTCCAATCTTGGCCCGCTGTTGTTTCTGATGTACATTGATAATCTCACCAGGTTTTTGGATTGTGAAAGTCTCATGTTTGCAGATGACTTGAAACTTTTTAAAATTGTAAACAACATCCAGGTTTATAGGGGACTGCAGAGAAATTTGGAAAAAGGGAATGATTGGCGAATGGGGTTCAATTAGATATTAAAAAGTGTAAAGTAGTAACATTTTCTAATAAGTTTGATATTGATATTGATGTTGATATTGATGACTGTGATGCTCTAAAGAGTTTGTTCTATGCTTGTGTTAGATCTAAAATTGAGTATGGTTCTGTGGTGTGGAGCCCATATTACAAAAACCATAAGAAACATTTGGAGGATGCACAATTGCGATTTTTAATGTTTCTTTGCTTTAAATCCTGTGACTTACCCGGGAAGAGACTTTGTTCATCATCAATTGCTAATTATGAATAATGTTGAATCATTGGAGTTAAGAAAATGTTATCATTCTGTGAAATTTTTATATAAATTGTTGCATAATAAAATTGATAGTCCATGCTTGCTCGGTCAGTTGAGCTCTCGGAGAATAAGGGTGAAGTCTAGACTTGCGTTGCCATTTTATTTGATCTAGCTTTGAACAATGTTTCCATTAAATCACCATTATACTCTATGTGCTCTATTTTTAATAGTATTCCAACGGATTGTGATATGAATAATATTTCATTGCGCCACATATTGACGTGTATGGGCGACTACTTTATGAGTCAATGATTGAGTTTGTTTTTGTTGTATATATTAAAGGTAATACCGTTTTTTGTGTAACTTTATTTTCAATATAGACAATTACTTTCAACGTAATTCATTTATTGGTTTACTTTTTTTCTCTTTGAATTTTGTTTTATTTTATAATTTAGTATGTTATTTTGTTTAATATTGTAGAGATTAGTCTAGTTATTAATATATTTTGTAATTAATTACAATAGATATTAGTAATTAACTATGTAATTGGGATATCCGCTTGGGCTAATTAACGACTATTATCATTATTTCCTGATGAGGAGAATACTTAGCTAATCTTTAATGTTACGCACACCACGATGGCCGCAGAACTATCTCTGCACTACAGTCGCTGAATCATTGTTTTTGTAAAATTCGTTTTTGTAAAATTCTCGCGCACACAACGCACGGTCTACTCCCGAAAAACACTCCATTCTAACTAAATACCTAAACGCATATACATATATAAATAGTGTAAGAGGAGACTTGAAGGGTTAACTCATCTTTAAATGAATAACAAATATTATCTACTGATAACGTATTTGAAAAAATCCAAAGAACAGTATCTGTTATTCATTTGTACTAGCATACAACGTGATAAAGCCTTGAATATCAGTCAAAAAAATGGCCTTGGCACAAATGAGAAAGTGTTCTGAAACAGAATTGTTCCAAATTATTAGAATGATTTACTGTTTATGAAAATGAAGCAATGAATTGTATGAGTTTGTATATCTTTCGGTAACGATATCTACGTATATCTACGGTAAGATTTATAAATAACCTTTCGATCTATAGAATATGTTCAATATATGGTGAAAATTTAGAAAAATGTCCAATATGTGCCTGCCACACTCATCAAGGAGCCTTATAGAATTCCACCATCTCATGTTAAAAGATAACTTGTGAAAAAAAGGTGAAATACAAACTAGCTCACAAAATTGAATACTATTTCCGGGTTAAAAATATATATATTCTGGTGCTTAATCATCCCTCATATTCGAACGGTTTGGCTTCTTGTTACTTTGTTTAAACTTAATTCATAGGGCATTTGTAAATTGCATAAAGGGACGAACGTTGAGTGATTCTGTTCCTAAAACATGCCAATTATAAATACATTTAAATAAAACACAAACAAAATGTATTAACGTTATTTCCAATACTTCCAATAAACATAAATGTATATATTCTTTAGAATTTTGATTATTGACAATACAATTTAGATACAATTTATTTTAACTTGACTAATTAAGTATACATATAGTGAGTGAATTATTACAGCAACAAGTGTTTCACGCACATTTATTTCACGTACAATCGCAAAATGTTGCATTTGCTACCTGATCGTATTATTGCTGATAATTCCTTGTGATTATTTTGGATTATACTTGTTTTCACGTGCTGTTATTCACTGAAAGAGATACGTATAAATTTAAAGTGTTAAAATTTGAAAGCAGCAAAAAACATATCTTACGGTGGTTAGTGGCAGAATTGAATTTTATATCACATCTATAATGAAATAAAATAAATTATCACACTTAAACAAATGTTTACGTGCATATTGAGTTTTATTTTGTTATATAAGTGGACATTTAAGCAGCTGAATTTAAAGCTAAACAGTATTTGAAGCGCATGTCGGACTTCCATACACTGTTGAGAAATTATTAATATATTATTGTTGATGGCTTTAGAAAACACAAGTCGACATCCCAAACAAGCCGACTTTTAAAATGCCTAAGGAAAAAAATACAATTTTCAGAAATGATTTTTTACGAGTAAATAATATAAATAAATGAAATAAACAATAATAATATAATATCTGAGGGCCAAAGCGAGCCTTACTCAACACAACCAACAGTTTCCGAAGCACTTTTAAGAGCCCCCTTTATATATTCCTACCTGTCACATTTACTACCAACGAATTAGTTTTCTTAATTAATAATCTGGGCCTGTATTATATTTATATTTTAAAAATACTACATACATTTCGAAATAAACTTTAATTTCACAACAACATTACAATTTTTTATTAATTACACTACAATTTTACTTTACTGCCGTGAGCAACTTACTTTAAATGAACGTAAACCATATGTAGGAGGTGTTTCGGATTACTTACCAGGAGATTATTTAATTCAGTCTATGTCTTAAGTAGTAACAGATTGTTATAATAACCGTGATGGATTTATTGATAATTCATTTCTTTATGTTAAATATAAGCGAAATTTCTTAATTTATCATAACCAATACATTATGTTATATAAAACAATTTTAAAACTAATTCGATAAAATACAATTTTCATAATATATAAACATATCCTTCTTTTCGCTTCACTCGCCGTTTCTTAGGGACAAATTCTATTTATTCTTTTAAGAGACACTATTTAATTATATAGAATATCCTACTGGAAAAAATTGGAAGAGAAAATATCGTAGCGTTTAAAAATACAGGTAGTACTATATCTTGTACTACAGATCCTGCTTTAAAGCGCACCTGGACCCTCCTCGGTATACGCAGGGGCAAACGAAAACCTAGCCTCGTGCGAATCACTTATCTCCATGCCAAAAAAACGACATTAGAGTTATGTTTATAAACTGGCAATGCGTTACACAGGCTTTTTTTGTATTTTTTTAGAACATATTCATCATTATTATGCCTAGGTAAACATCACTTTTAGATTAAATTTTTTGTTTTTTTGTAACAAGGAGCCAATAAATTCTATAGAAAATAAAACGCACGTTTCTAATAGGAACATTTCTATATCGAAATAATGTTCCTGTTATTTTTATGACTGTCATGAAACCCTTATATATATATATATATATATATATATATATATATATATATATATATATATATATATATATATATATATATATATATATATATATATATATATATATATATATATATATATATATATGGTCTCCAAAATGGGTTTCATGACAGTCATAAAAATAACAGGAACATTATTACAAATATATATATATATATATATATATATATATATATATATATATATATATATATATATATATATATATATATATATATATATGTATATATATATATATATATATATATATATATATATATATATATATATATATATATATATATATATATATATATATACATATATAGCTCTGGTGGACCACGCGAAGTACAATTAGAGGCGCTTGTTGTTGTGAGCCTTCCTTTGCGCCCACACTAATTTCATTCTTTCGCTATGAGCTTTTTTCCTTTCGTCAGACCGAGTTGTTCCAGTCTTCCTACATTTTTCTCTCTGGCCAACCTTCCAAACGTTAACCTTGTGTCTGAAACAGCCTCTATCCTAAATTTCACTTTGTGTAATATTTGCTGATCTTAGCTCCTCTTTAATTGCAGCAACCCATTTAATTATTTCTACTTTAGCTCTACTCCTATTTTCATAAAATTCGACTATTTGTCTAGTTAGCCTACTCGGATTCATTCATTTTATGTGTCCGTAAAACTTAAGTCTTCTTTTTCTCATATCGCTATGTATATCTGTGTACTGTTTGATTTCTTGATTTTCTCGAAGTCGGTATGTTATGCTATTTATTTGTTTGGGGCCTAGGATTTTTCTTATGATTTTTCTTTCCTTCTTTTCAATGTCCTCGATGTCCCGCTTTCTATTTAAAATGAGCGTTTTTGCAGCATATAGACATTCTGGTTTAATAACTGTGTTGTAATGTCTCAGTTTTGTGTTTTTAGATAGGCATTTTTTGTTGTAAATAATGCCGTTTTCATTTTTTGACATCTACCCTTATTAGCCGCTTTTTCCAACCCATTTTCCATGATTGTTTCACCCAAATATTTGAATTGAGAGACTCGTCTGATGTTACCATATTTTGTTTTTAAAAATGGTGTTCTTAGTCTGTTGCAGATCATGTATTGTGTCTTTTCAAAGGAAATTTGAAGTCCTACCTTTTCTGCTGTTTCTTTTAGGATTTCAATCTGTTTCTGTGCCGTTAATACATCTTGAGCTAAAATTGCTAAATCATCAGCAAATGCCAGACAATCAATTTTGATGTTGGTTCTCCCCAGTTTAATGGGCTGGTCAATATTCAGGGCCGACTTTTTTTCATGCCACTCCTGTATTACTTTTTCTAGAACACAGTTAAATAAGAGTGGCGAGAATCCATCCCCTTGTCTCACTCCAGATTTAATTTCGAAGGGCTCTGAGATATCACCCATGAATTTAACTTTTGACCTTGTGTTAGTTAACGTTGCTTTAATAATTGCCAGCGTTTTCAGATCTAGTCCTTGTTCTTTCAAGATTCGGAATAAAGATTCGCGGTCAATAGAATCATATCCTTTTTCGAAATCCACAAATGTACAGACGAGATTTTTATTGTACAGTTTTTGATGTCTTAGAATCAACTTTAGATTCAGGATCTGTTCAGGGCAGGATCTGCCTGGTCGAAAACCTGCTTGATATTCACCAATGTTAGGTTCTAACTGTCCATGTGCTCTGTCTAGTAGACATTGAGATAGAATCTTGTAACAAACTGGGAGAAGAGATATCCCTCTATAGTTGTTTACATCCGTTCTATCCCCTTTCTTATGTAGTGGATGGATTAGAGCATCTTTCCAATCTTCCGGAAACCGTTCGGTTCACCAAACTTCTAGAAGAAAGAATAGTAGAATTTTGGTTATTTCCTTGATTGTACCTGGGCCAGCGGATTTCAAAATTTCAGCAGTGATTCCACCTTCACCAGAAACTTCTATTTACAGCATATATATATATATATATATATATATATATATATATATATATATATATATATATATATATATATATATATATATATATATATATATATATATATATATATATATATATATATATATATATATATATATATATATATATATATATATATATATATATACATCTATATATATATATATATATATATATATATATATATATATATATATATATATATATATATATATATATATCTATGCTGTAAATAGAAAAAATTGCAACAAAAAAAGAGTCAGGGTTACAAAATTTATTTAATAAGTAATATATAAAAAGGTGTTTATAGACCTGTTATACCCACGTGTTGGAATCATCAATCAATCATCATCATCATCATCGTCATCAGCCCGTGTCGATCCAATGCAGGATGAAGGCCTCTTCAGCATGCTTTCAACTTTCACAGTGCTGGGTTTTCCTCTGTCACTCGGGTCCAATATACTTAAAGATGTCATCAGTCCATCGTGCTTTCGGTCTTCTTCGCGGACGTTTGCGATCAAGCGGTATCCACTCAAGAGTATCCAGGTTTCACTTTCGTATGTAATAACGGATAGGACGCATTGATCGCAAACTTTTCTTTTCAGGCAAAGTCTGAGTCTGCTCTAAAACTCTATGTTGAGTCTGCCAAATGCCTACCAGCCACATTTTACACGTCGTTCCACCTCCCGGGCGGTTCCCCCTCCATTGAAATCCTCTGCCCAAGATATATAAAGTGGTCCACGATGTCCAAATCCCTTGCTAAAACTGAAATACTATCTTGAGCGAATTTATTAAACATAACCTGACTCTTTTTCAGGTTTATTTTTAAGCCAAATCATTCGCCAGCCAGCTCTTGTATCCGTTTCTGCAGCTCCTCTGGGTCTTGTGAAAGGACAACGATATCATCTGCAAATCTGAGATAATTTAAGTTTACACCAATGATATTTACACCATCCTGTTCCCAATCCAGTTTAAAGAATACTTCTTTAAGGCCAGCCGAGAAAATATTAGGCGATACTGTTTCGCCTTGCCGTACACCTCGTTTGACATTAATTCCCACTTCAAGATCATCAAGGTGAATTGTGGCTGTAGCTCCATCATATATCGATCCTAATAGATTTACATATGTTTCATCTACCCCATGACTAAGCAGTGCATCCATTATGGCATGCTTTGAGTTGGAGTCAAATCGTTTTTCGTAGTCGATAAAAGCCATGACCAGTGGCATGGTGTATTCGTTGTTCCTTTGTATGGCCTGCTGTACAACCTGGATGTGATCCATTGTACTGAATCAACTTCTGAATCCTGCTTAATCTCTTGGTTGTGCGTCATTCGGTTTATTTAATATTATTTTAGATATTATCTTAGTGAAAACTTTGTACATTTCTGATAGGAGGCTTATTGGACGGTAGTTCTTTAAATCTTCCTGTACTCCTTTTTTATGTAATGACATATAACAGGTAAGTGCTTTATCTTGAGTATAACTTTGCCAGTGTTTTATGTAACGTCCGACCACCAGCTTTTAGCATTTCGTCATTTACATTGTCCTTTCCTGGAGCCTTGCCATTTTTCATCGATTCTATAGCATTTACTACTTCCTTCATTCGGATATCTGGCATTTGTTCTTTCATGGGAATTGTTTGTTATCTTTGATTGGTTCTGATCTTTATATAACTGGAAATACATTTTTCTGACAACCTCTAACATTTGTGTATGCGCCCTATATGCTGTGCTATCCTTGCGCATTAAGGCATAAATTTGCGTTGTTTTCTTTCTCAGCTTCTGCGTAGCCTTATTTATTCCTTCGTTTTCTTCCAGGGTTTTTTGCACTAGCTGTTTGTTGAACCTGCGCGTGCCCTCTCTGATACGTTTTTTTATAGTTTTGCAGAGCTCAGTGTACCTGACCCTGCCAAAAGGACTCCCTACATTTCTCATTGTCGTTTCTTCATTAAATCAATGGTTTCACTGGAGATTTTTGTATGTTTGAGACCTTTTTCTTCTGGTGCTATTGAGGCAGCCTTTTGAAGCACATTGTTGGTGATTTCTTCAATGGAGATCATGTAACTTAGCAAAGCGATTCGACAAAGCAATCTCAAAATCGCGAGCCCTCTCCAGCAATTTTCCAGAATCCACTTTGGCTTTCTTTGACCTTATCATTCTTTTGCGCTCTTTTCGACAGTTAATCCTAACTTTTGCTCGTACCATTCGGTGGTCACTTCCAACATTAAAATTGTTAAGGACAGTACAATTGGTAGATATTGTTTTATCGTTGGTCATGATGTAGTCAATTTTACTTGTGAGTCCAGATGGACTTTTCCATGTCCATTTTCTGCTGATATTTTTCTTATAGAACGAATTTATAATATAAAGTTCATGTCCTTCAGCAAAATCAACTAAGCTGTCACCTCTATTGTCCCGCTCACCAGTTCTATATGGACCAGTTGCATACCAGTTCTTGCTGTTCCAATTCGGGCATTAAAATCACCCATCAAGATTTTGTACCTATATTTCTGCTTGTATAAAAGCTGGGCCACATCATCATAAAATTCTTCAATTTTCTCATTGCTGGCATTATGATGGCCGCTAAAGGAATGGAAGAAAGAAGATATATAAGGAATGGACAAAGCACCCATGTGGAGTAGGGGTGAATTTTCTGCACCCATACGTTACTAGAGTGCTTTACCCGTTCTTACTGTATTCTAGCCTTGAAGCCCCACTCACGGTAGTCGCTTTACCCCTTCTCGAGAGACACCCAAGATATTTACAATGGATAATCGCCCGTTTTCCATCCATATCCTATCTATTTATATAAGCCTGCAGTTTTTTCACATTTGTGGAAACATAAACTAATATATAGTAACAGATGAGCGTGACTTATAGTTATAATGAGTAGAATTGAAACGAATTTATAAACATTTTGGCGATGTAGATATGTTCATAAATTGAAATGATGGCCCACGCCATTATATGAAAATTATTCACGTATATTTTATAGTAAATCCGGTTTGTAATAATAAGAACGATAACCATGAATAATAAGAATGATAAGCCATGAATGCGTCCATGGCAAATAACAGACGATTAACACCAATCGTCGAAACAGTCTTAGCTGTAGCTGTAACAAAATCATTACACAATTCTAGAATAGTATAGAATACTACGATAATTTTCCACAGCAACGGATCAAAAATGTCATTCGTCACGTTCTAGGACACGTCTAGCATGATCGGAACCTCGTACTCGTGCCTAAAATTGATATTCAAACCATATTAGCTAGTTTTTCTTTGCATAACGGTAAATTTCACATAACTTACTATTTCAACTTAAATCTCCCTCAGTTGTTCCAGTGGCTCGCTCTTATTCAAATTCGCATAATTGATTTAAATGACGTGGTAAACGAACTTGTGGCACCTTGGATCTTTTAACAGAACCGCAATAATACACCTTAACATAGTAGCATACGAAAACTAGCTAATATAATCATATACAAGGGTTGCTGTTTATGTATCCAGAATAATAAATATTCTCAACGATAATTGATACCGTTTTTTATACGTTTGAACCAATATTCATAGCATTTATTCCATTCCGACTGAGTATCCCCAAAACGTGCATTTTGAACGCATCAGCCGTTTCTTCTGGCGTCGAAAATCGTTGACTACGTAGTTTATTATTCAGGGGCGTAAACAAAAAAAAGTATTGAGTGCCAAATCAGGACTGTATGTCGGATGATCCATCAATTCGATGTTTTGACCGGTAAAATTTTAAGTTCTTCGGTCGAATGTGTGAGAGCTTGCGTTGTCATGTTGAAGAAAGATCCTGCCTGGTTGTTTTTTTATTTCTTTAAAGACTCCTTTCAAACAAATAATTGTGTGCTATTCAGAATTGACCGTTCTACTATTTTCTAGTGGCACTGTAGCCATATGCCAATTTATCTCAGAAATATAGGCGAACATTTACTTCGAAGTACTCGCTTTACTCGCACAAACAAATTTTGTTGAGTTGGGCTCATTTTGAAATACCCATACATTCGACTACTGTTTACTTTCGGGCTCATACGCATTGATCCAAGATTTGTCACCTGTGTAGATCTTATAGACGGCTTTGATGCACCACAATATTATTTTTTGAACAATTCTTTTTTTTTTGAAGGAGCCTTTTTTTGAGCGATTGTGCTCGAAATCCAACGAGCACAAATCTCCTACACGGCTAAATCTTGTGTATGTCATGACACTAATGCCCATGGATGCCTCATTCGTACCGGTATGCCACATGGCGATCTTGTTTTATCAATTCGAGTACTGTATCGACGTTCTCTAGCACAACAACCTATTTTGGACGACCTCCTTTAAATTCGTCCGTAAGCGAACCACGGCTACGATTGAATTCACTAAACCATTGATATACAGTAGCTTTAGATGGTGCTTCATCGCCAAAAGTCGAAGTGAGTTGCTCGATATACTGTTATTTGAATAGTAAATCATCGCAAGAAGATTCTCATCAGTTAATTCCATTTTTGGACTTGAGATGACATTTTCAAGTCACTAATCAACACACATAGCGTCCGTATGACAGAACGTTCAAACTACGTACACAGTCAGCAGTGTCAAATTTTACGATGAATATGTCAGATAGCGTCTAGCAACCCCCATTGTCACCAATTCCGGATACATAAATAGCAACCCTTGTTCAGCAACCTAAATACAAAAATATAAAAATTATATACATTTTTGTGTTCAAATACATTGTGTATATTTTAGATTGATTTAATATCTAGATATCACTGTTTTGTTCCTTTATATATTTTATTACAGATGCTTATATGGCTTTTAAATATTATTTTATCGTATATGGTCTTATTTTCTTAAAGAAAGAATATTCCCAAATGATGTTGAAAAATATTTTTAAGGTTCGTTAACTCTTACGTTCCCCCATCTCACGCTGGAAAGTGATCGCACATCGCACAAAATCAAATATTTACTTTTTCCAGGTTGTTCTTATCGAAATTTCTCCCCGTTCCAACACTAAAAATGACATTTCCATTAAGGAAACACCGTCAAAGCTATCATTTCGTCTGTCTGAGCGCGTATTAAGGAGTGTTTTACTAAGGGGAAGAAAATCCGACGACCTTAAAACGTCTATTTGTTTTTGCTCACCCTTTTTTTCGAGGGTGTTGTCATCTTATACGGATCCGCGTGGCGGTTAGATCGATCAAAAACGTTTTCCTTGTTAAATGTGAGAGAAGCGAGGGAGTTTTTCTCGTCCGGGAAAGTTTTTGTTTGCTGCGAAAAGGAGCGGTGACGAGTTAAGTAATTTTTCTTTGTTTGGCTGTAACGCCCTGAGCTTGTTGGTAATTAGACTGAAAACATACAGAGTGGCAATTGTGATATACGTTTCGTCTCAGGGGGAAATTGAAAATGCGAAAAATGGGTGATGAGTGAACACCAATTTTCAAGATTAAAAAACTGCTGATTCTCCATTCAGTCTTTGTTTTGTCCGGCACTAAAAAAGAGAATATGAGTAGAAATAAACTAACAATATCTATATCTTAATGACTACTTAACCTAAATAAGGATAATAATATCAAATAATATTTTACAGACACATTTACATTACAAAATTCACCAATTAACATAACTTTTATTATTTTCAATAGTTACGTTTCAAGCCCTATTATTATCGTTGAATTGCGCTATTCCTGATAAATCGCTTTCCTCTAGGTCTGACCCATCATTTTCGTCGCTTCCTAAATCAGAATCGCTTTTGCCCAAATGAATAATGATTTCTTCCACAACCGCATCTAGTGTTGGTTCCTTCAAAATTTACTGTTGCTCCAACGGTTTTGCCCGCTCACATCGATATGTCCATTTGTCGGCTGAGAATTCCCCAAAGAAGTAATCACAATATTTACTCACCTAATTAAAATTAAAATTAACATTTTTTCTGGTGGCATATTCTTTCATTTCGGCTCAAACCAACCAAATCCCAAATATGGGATTCACATCTGGATGATATGGTGGCAGTCGCAATACGTCGTGACCTTTTGCATTAAAAATTTCGTCTATTTCATATCTCGTGTCTTGGTTTATGGGTTTTATATAAGTTTGTAAAGTTGTGGTTTTAACATCTAATTGTCAAAAGGTATACCTCTAAGCCGTAACCGCTTTTCTTGACAATGACGTTGGTGCCAAATCTCCATCGTCAAGATTTTTTTCTTATCTCTATTTTTACTGGGAGTTGAAAATTTTGTTACATAGCTGGATTCAGCTTATTTCGCTTCAATTTTAATTCTTCGAATTTCTACTGGAAACACGTTCTTGAATAAATAAATCACACAATAAAAATCACACGGAATTTTATATTGATATATCGCAGGAACATGATAGTTAATTTATTACGAATATTAGACGTTGAAAAAACTTACCTTTTCGAGAGGAATAGTAACCTCTCCAGCTACTGCTTCTGCTTCCCTAAAATTCTATAAGTTACTAATGATCTCACGACTTTGTCCACTTAATACTTTGTTTTTACTTTAGTTCTAAACTGCATTTTAAAATTAACAACTTATATTAATAACACACAATATATCACAAGTTTTAAATTTTCTGAGCTAAGTGTACTTAACCGATGTTAACACAACGAATGCACTGTTTCGAATAAGCTCTCGGACTTTAGGCTACTGCGCATCCAAACCTCGGAGGCCAGGCTATGTTGATCGAACTGTAATATTTCTAATTCATTACATAAACATTTACGTAAATATATTATTTCAATTATTTCATATATATACAATCATTGTTGACAGAACTTATATTTCTATAATCACTGTCGGTTTTTCTTACAATAAATGGCAGATTTAATAATTTTATGACAGCTAAGTTCTTTGTGCAACATGGTCATTTGAACTGGTCAAAATAAATCAAAAGAAAATAAACTTAAATAACATTATAAGGCTATAATTAATTAAAATAAAAAAAATCTAAATAGTATTAATATGCTAAACTTGAAGAGATTTACCACTAAACACCAAAACACTTTTTTGAACTGCTCCACGCACGTTTCGCTAACCATGTTAGCATCATCAGGAGATGATTTAATCTAATTCTAAAACTAAACTATGTTTTATTTATATGAAAACCATACCTAACCAAGCGTGTAAAAAATCATGAACCGTGAAGTGTACTAAGCCTTACATTAATAATTGAAAAAGTTGACTGAAAGGAATCGGTCCTTTATCTCGGTTCATAATTTTCTTACATTTTTCTATTAGAATGCTTTCATATGCATCAAAAACCCTATTATTATTAACACTTTTAAATAGTCTTAAATTACTAATATCTATACTGTGGTCATGTTCGATTGCATGTTGGGCAACACAAGATTTTTCATTTCTCCCATATCTAATGTTGACAATATGTTCTTTATATCTTGTCAATATGGATCTTTTTGTTTGCCCAATATACCTTCGATCACAGTCTTGACAACTATTTTCGTAAATATTATTTAATTAAATTATTATAATTATAAATTATATTATTCGTAAATAATATTTACGAATTTCGTAAATATTTACGAAATTAGTTGTCAAGACTGTGATCGAAGGTATATTGGGCAAACAAAAAGATCCATATTGACAAGATATGTAGAACATATTGCCCACATTAGATATGGGAGAAATGAAAAATTTTGTGTTGCCCAACATGCAATCGAACATAACCACAGTATAGATATTAGTAATTTAAGACTAATTAAAAGTGTTAATAATAATAGGGCTTTGGATGCATATGAAAGCATTCAAATCATGAACCGAGATAAAGGACCGATTCCTTTCAGTCAACTTTTTCAATTATTAATGTAAGGCTTAGTACACTTCACGATTCATGATTTTTACACGCTTGGTTAGGTATGGTTTTCATATAAATAGAATATAGTTTAGTTTTAGAATTAGATTAAATTAGCGAAACGTGCGTGGAGCAGTTCAAAAAAGTGTTTTGGTGTTTAGTGGTAAATCTTTTCAAGTTTAGTGTTTCACACCAAAGGTTCCAATAGAAGAATTGAAGTATTAATATTGTTTTTAATTAGTTACATAGAAAAGTCATTTTTTCTATAATATTCTGTAAGATTATTCTGTAATATATGCATTTTCAAATACTTAAAATATGCTTTTATAAAATGATAGCCAATTTCAAAAAACAACAAAATAACGTCAAATACGGGACTGGACAACAGGGTGGTTTTTTTTTACACCAAAACGGATTCAGAGAGTCGGACAAGAAGTGACCATATTCAGCGATGATTCGAATAGATGAAAGTCAACATCGAATCATTTACCTGTCTGCGAGGCCAACAATGACCGAAGTATAATTTGGTTGAGTAATTAGGGTATCTGTACTGGATTTCTGGGTACTAGGTAGTGTACTGGGATTTATCATTTCAAATGGTGAATGGCCAAGGATAGGAACGAACTAACAAGGAGCCATCGATCAAAAAAATGGTAGTGTGGAATAGAACTTAATATTGCTTTATATAATATGTTCAGTAAAATACCGCTTTTAGACTTTTTAGATGTCTACAGATAATTAATGGAACGATATTTATTAAAAAAAAAAGGATAAATTGAAGATCTGAGATTAAATCTAACTAAACGGTTCTGTTTAATTTTCCTACTTTGAGTTTCTGTTTTAGTACATTTTTCTTAAAGTTTTTTTTTAAACAAATGTCGTTCCAATATTAGTTGGAATATTAATTAAATAAATTGGTTTAATAATCTTATAGCCAGCAGTGATTAAACAAACTGAGAAGAAAAATTTTGGAATAGAAAAATGCAGCGGTTTTATTTTTGTTTCAGGGAATGCCGTAGAAGTGGACGAGGACCAACCATGTTAGAATAAGACTGAAAAACAGATGACAATCGAGAGCGAACTGATTACCTTGATTCGGAGGAGCGAACGGCCGATATATCTTCGGTATCTGGTATTCAGTTGTCGTAGAAGTCTGGAAGAATATTTAAATTGTTTTAAGATCAGGCAGGTACTGAGAATAAATTGGACATTTGAAATGATAATATAGAGAAGAGCTGTATATTTTAAATTTCAAATAAAAACAAAATAATATATATATATATATATATATATATATATATATATATATATATATATATATATATATATATATATATATACATATATATATAGGACCAGCGAAAAATCACCAACAATGTGCTTCAAGCAGCTGCTTCAATAGCACCAGAACAAAAACGTGTCAAACAGACAAAGATCTTCAGTGAGACCATTGATTTAATGAAGAAATAGCGGGCAGTAAGAAATGCAGGTAGTTCTTTTGGCAGGGTAGAGTACACTGAGCTCTGCAAAACTATAAGAAAACGTATCAGAGAGGACACGCGTCGATTGAACATGCAGGTAGATCAAGAAATCCTGGAAGAAAACAAAGGAATTAACAACGCTAAACAGAAGCTGAGAAAAAAAAGAACGCAAATATATGCTTTAAGGCGTGAGGATGGCACAGTGTGCAGGGCGCGTACGTAAATGTTAGAGGTTGTCATAAAATTGTATTCCCAGTTATATGAAAGACAATACCCACGAAAACATAAATGCCAGAGATCCTAGTGGAGAAAGTAACAAATGCTATAGAATCGATGAAAAACGGCAATGCTGCAGCAAAGAACAGTGTAAATGTCGAAATGCTAAAAGCTGATGGTCGGACGTTACATAAAACACTGACAAAATTATACCCAAAATGCCTCAAAAAACAAAAAGTACCTGACTTATGGAAAAATGCAGAACTGAACCTTTTGCATAAAAAAGGAGCACAGGAAAATGTAAGGAACTACCGTCCAACAAGCCTCCTATCAGTAATGTACAAAGTTTTCACTAAGATAATTTCTAAAAGAATATTAAAAAAACAGAATGACGCACAACCAAGGATTCAGTATAATTGATCACATCCAGGTTGTACAGCAGGCCATAGAAAGACACAACGAATTCACCATGCCACTGTGCTTGGCTTTTATCGACTACGAAAAACCATTTGACTCCATCTCAAAGCATGCGATAATAATAATAATATAATAATAATAATAATAATAATAATAATAATAATAATAACTGGTTTTACTGGCTCAAACCCATTGAATAGGCCAAAAATTCCAGTACTGCGTAATATTGCAAAATCACGTATTACTCTAATGCAGATTAATAGAGTTTTGGAATCATATCTATCTGGGATGACAAATTTAAGCGATATACATCTTGCATTATATTGTGCAGCAGTGACTGTCATCGAAATTTCAGGTCAAAAGACTTACACCCATAATGCGGCTGGTCGTAGTATCCAGAAAAATACACCTGTCTGGAAAACGCGCCTTGAAAACAATATCAATGAGTTCCGGAGGAAAGTTGACATTATCTCAGAGTATCTCTCTGGTAATCAGTCAAATAAAGTAGCGAGAAAAGCAAAAATAATTGCCAATAAATCTGGCATTGACTTCGATGATTCAAACCTGACAGAAAAATTGTTGGATCTAAAAGATCGGTTTAGGCAAAAAGCTAAATCGAAAGGAGCCAGGCTAGCAAGATATAATGAACTAGAAAAGCGAAAACATCAAAATTCAGTATTTGCAAACAGCCAAAAGAAATTTTATAGACAACTCGAAGCAGAAAGTAACAGCAAGTCAGAACTTAAGAATATCGATGTGTCTTCCTTTGCGGAATATTGGAGATCGGCTTGGAAAAAATCAGACGGCTACGAAAAATTGGCTCCTTGGGTTAAAACCATTCAAGAACAGACAAATGCTCTCCCAGATATGGAGTCTAACGATTTCACAGAGATTGACATTTGCACTGCTGTCAGGAAGACTCACAACTGGAAGGCGCCTGGACCAGATGGATTGCATAACTTCTGGATTAAAAGCTTTACAGCCGCCTATCCCGTACTTGCAAATGCATTTAAAGAGGTTTTAATAAATCCAGACACTTTCCCTGACTTTCTAATGGAGGGTAATACATACCTACTGTTCAAAAAAGGGGACGTTAAGCAACCCAATAACTACAGACCAATCACATGTCTGTCAGTGTTATATAAACTGTTCACAGCCCTACTCAATGAAAAAATCTACCAACATTGTGATAAAAACAACATTTTTGAAGAAGAACAGAAAGGATGTATAAGAGCAAGTATGGGCTGCAAGGAACAATTGACGATCGATGCTGTAGTTCTTGAGCAAGTGCGAAAAAGAAAACGCAACTTAAATATCTGCTATATAGACTACAAAAAAGCATTCGATAGTGTCCCTCACGATTGGCTGGTTGAGGTTCTGAATTTCTATAAAATTAGCCCCCAGATTATTAATTCTTTAAAGTGCCTGATGGGGAAGTGGAAAACGAATCTTTTTGTCGGCCAACAATGCATTGCTGCTACAAATATCGAGAGGGGAATTTTTCAGGGAGATTCCCTTTCTCCAATTTGGTTCTGTTTAGCATTGAACCCTTTGTCCACACTACTCAACAACAGCAATATTGGATATAAACTTAACATGAGGAATCCAAGAAAGCTTTCTCATCTACTATATATGGATGACCTTAAATTATATGGAGAAACTAGAGAAAAATTAAACTCATTGATAAAAACGGTTGAAACATTCAGTAGGGATATCAGAATGTCATTCGGACTGGACAAATGCTCTACCATTAGTATACAGAAGGGAAAGGTTCAGAGTCAGCATTCAACACTTTGTAATATACAACAACTAGAACCAGAAGAGTCCTACAAATATTTAGGAATACCCCAAAAGCATAAACTTGATCATAACCAGTTAAAGAAGGACTTTTCCACTCTATACCAAAAGAGACTTGCAAAAGTTTTAAACACCAAACTGAACGGAGGAAACCTCATTAGAGCGATCAACGGTTGGGCGGTGCCAACTCTGACATATTCTTTTGGCATAGTTAAATGGTCAGAAACTGACCTTGATGAACTCGATAGGTTGACGCGCCGAACATTGACAAAGTTCCGATGCCTGCATCCAAACTCATCTACGAAAAGACTATACATCCCAAGAAAGTTGGGGGGTAGAGGCCTTGTAAACGTAAAAAATCTCTGTCTCAATCAAGAAAATAGAATGAGAAAACACTTCCTTGATTCAAACAGTACGTTAATGAAATTGGTTGCAAATGAGGATCGGGGTTTCACCCCACTGAACCTAAATAAACAGAATCGTATTGATGGCAGAACAACACTCACGGACTGTGTTCGAGAATGGAAGGGACAAGCATTGCACGGAAGGTTTCCTAAGTCACTCGAAGATGACACCATTGACGAACAATTGTCTCTGAAGTGGCTGACCGATGGACTCTTGTACCCAGAAACAGAAGGTTTCGCGATATCTATTCAAGATAGGGTAACAAGAACAAAAAACTATGAAAAGCACATACTGCATTTGGACGTAGTCGATAAGTGCAGGAAATGCGGTACTTTGGGGGAAACAATTGAGCACCTTATTGGCGGTTGCCCGGCCCTTGCTCCTAATGCTTATTTAGGACGGCATAATCAGCTGGCAAAAATTATACATCAACAAATTGCAAAAAAATACTCGCTATTAGAAAATGCACCTCCTCCATATTATAAGTACTCGCCTTCTCCTGTACTTGAATCATCCGATACCATTCTTTACTGGGACAGACCAATCACTACTGATCGAACGGTTGATTATAACAGGCCGGATATTGTTCTAATCAACAAAAAGGACAAGAGGGCTTTTATAATTGACATCGCAGTGCCACTATCTCACAACATTAGAAAAACTGAGATAGAAAAATCCACAAAGTATGAAAATCTGGCATACGACTTGAAGAACCAGTGGAAACTGAGTAAGGTAGATGTAGTGCCCTTCGTTATATCCGCCGAAGGCCTGATAAGTAAGAGATTTTCAAAGAACCTCGAGAGCCTCGGGATCTCGAGATCGATTGCCATAGTGGGACAGCGTGCCGTGCTCTTGCAGACGTGTCACATTGTTCGTAAGATATTATGCTAGGGTGAGAGGAGCTGAATTGCTTTTTCATCTTGGCATTGGTATACCGGCCAGCATGAGCTGAGATTCTACAGTAAGGATGAGCAGAATAATAATAATAATAATAATAATAATAATAATAATAATAATAATAATAATAATAATAATAATAATAATAATAATAATAATAATAATAATAATAATAATAATAATAATAATAATAATAATAATAATAATAATAATAATAATAAAATAAGCCCTCCCATCATTAACTCCTTAAGGTGCCTAATGGGGAAATGGAAAACAAATCTCTTTATCGACCAACAATGCATTACAACTGCGAATATCGAGAGAGGAATTTTTCAGGGAGATTCCTTTTCTCCAGTTTGGTTTTGTCTAGCCCTAAACCCTATGTCTACATTACTGAACAACAGTAATATAGGATATAAACTAAACATGAGAAATCCACGAAAGCTCTCGCACCTACTATATATGGATGACCTTAAACTCTATGGAGAAACTAGAGAAAAACTAAACTCCTTAATAAAAATGGTCGAAGAATTTAGTAGGGATATCAAGATGTCATTCGGACTTGATAAATGCTCTACCATTAGCATTCAAAAAGGAATAGTCAACAATCAACATTCAACACACTGTAACATACAACAACTGGCACCAGAAGAATCCTATAAATATTTAGGTATACCTCAAAACGAGAAATTTAACCATAGCCAGTTAAAGAAAGACTTTTCTACTATGTACGAAAAGAGGCTTACAAAACTTTTAAATACCAAACTGAACAGTGGAAACCTGATTAGAGCGATCAATGGATGGGCAGTGCCAACTCTGACCTATTCCTTTGGTATTGTTAAATGGTCAGAAACAGACCTTGATGGACTGGATAGATTAACACGTCGAACATTGACAAAATTCCGATGTCTGCATCCAAATTCATCTATGAAGCGACTGTACATTCCAAGAAAGTTGGGAGGCAGAGGCCTCGTGAACATTAAGAACCTTTGTCTGAACCAGGAGAGTAAGATGAGAGAACGCTTCATTAATTCAAGCAGCACGCTAATGAAGTTGGTTGCTAAGGAGGACCGGGGTTTCACCCCTTTGAACCTAGATAAATTGAATCGTGTTGATGGTAGAACAACACTTACGGATTGTGTCCGTGAATGGAAACAACAGACACTGCATGGACGGTATCCAAAGTCACTCGAGGATGATACCATTGATGGACCATTGTCTCTAAAATGGCTGACCGATGGGCTGTTGTACCCAGAAACAGAAGGTTTTGCGACATCTATTCAAGATAAGGTAGTAAGAACACGGAACTATGAAAAGCATATACTACACATGGATGTTGTCGACCGATGTAGGAAGTGCGGTATAGTGGGGGAAACGATTGAACATCTTATCGGTGGGTGTGCAGTTCTAGCCCCTAATGCTTATTTAGGAAGACATAATCAGCTGGCGAAAATTATACATCAGCAAATTGCATTAAAGTATTCGCTATTAGATAACGCACCTGCTCCATATTATAAGTACTCACCTTCTCCCGTATTGGAATCATCTGATTCAATCCTATACTGGGACAGACCAATCACAACAGATCGAACGGTCGATTATAATAGACCAGACATTGTTCTAATTAGTAAAAAGGAGAAAAGGGCTTTTATAATTGACATCGCAGTGCCACTCTCTCATAATATCAGGAAAACCGAGTTGGAGAAAACCACTAAGTATGAAAACCTTGCGTACGATTTGAAAAACCAGTGGAAACTGCATAAGGTAGTGCCTTTCGTTATATCCGCCGAAGGCCTAATAAGTAAGAACTTTTCAAAAAATTTGAAGAACCTTGGTATCTCAAAATCGATTGCCATAGTGGGACAACGTGCAGTGCTCTTGCAGACGTGCCACATTGTTCGTAAAATTTTATGCTAAGTGAGAGGAGTTGAATTGCTTTCTCATTTTGGCATTGTAATATAGACCAGCTTAGGCTGAGATGCTGAGTTCAGTACGAGGATAATAATAATAAGATGCTAGGGTGAGAGGAGCTGAATTGCTTTTTCATCTTGGCATTGGAATACCGGCCAGCATGAGCTGAGATTCTACAGTAAGGATGAGCAGAATAATAATAATAATGCTCTTGCTCTTGCTCAGTGCTCTTGCAGACGTGCCACATTGTTCGTAAAATTTTATGCTAAGTGAGAGGAGTTGAATTGCTTTCTCATTTTGGCATTGTAATATAGACCAGCTTAGGCTGAGATGTTGAGTTCAGTACGAGGATAATAATAATAATATAATATAATAATATAATAATAATAATAATAATATAATAATATAATAATATAATAATATAATAATATAATAATATAATAATATAATAATATAATAATATAATAATTTAATAATATAATAATATAATAATATAATAATATAATAATATAATAATATAATAATATAATAATATAATAATATAATAATATAATAATATAATAATATAATAATATAATAATATAATAATAATATAATAATAATAATAATATAAGAGCAAGTATGGGCTGCAAGGAACAATTGACGATCGATGCTGTAGTTCTTGAGCAAGCGCGAAAAAGAAAACGCAACTTAAATATCTGCTATATAGACTACAAGAAAGCATTCGATAGTGTCCCTCACGATTGGCTGGTTGAGGTTCTGAATTTCTATAAAATTAGCCCCCAGATTATTAATTCTTTAAAGTGGCTGATGGGGAAGTGGAAAACGAATCTTTTTGTCGGCCAACAATGCATTGCTGCTACAAATAACGAAAGGGGAATTTTTCAGGGAGATTCCCTTTCTCCAATTTGGTTCTGTTTAGCATTGAACCCTTTGTCCACACTACTCAACAACAGCAATATTGGATATAAACTTAACATGAGGAATCCAAGAAAGCTCTCTCATCTACTATATATGGATGACCTTAAATTATATGGAGAAACTAGAGAAAAATTAAACTCATTGATAAAAATGGTTGAAACATTCAGTAGGGATATCAGAATGTCATTCGGACTGGACAAATGCTCTACCATTAGTATACAGAAGGGAAAGGTTCAGAGTCAACATTCAACACTTTGTAACATACAACAACAAGCACCAGAAGAATCCTACAAATATTTAGGAATACCCCAAAAGCATAAACTTGATCATAACCAGTTAAAGAAGGACTTTTCCACTCTATACCAAAAGAGACTTACAAAACTTTTAAACACCAAACTGAACGGAGGAAACTTCATTAGAGCGATCAACGGTTGGGCGGTGCCAACTCTGACATATTCTTTTTGCATAGTTAAATGGTCAGAAACTGACCTTGATGAACTCGATAGGTTGACGCGCCGAACATTGACAAAGTTCCGATGCCTGCATCCAAACTCATCTACGAAAAGACTATACATCCCAAGAAAGTTGGGGGGTAGAGGCCTTGTAAACGTAAAAAATCTCTGTCTCAATCAAGAAAATAGAATGAGAAAACACTTCCTTGATTCAAGCAGTACGTTAATGAAATTGGTTGCAAATGAGGATCGGGGTTTCACCCCACTGAACCTAAATAAACAAAATCGTATTGATAGCAGAACAACACTCACGGACTGTGTTCGAGAATGGAAAGGACAAACATTGCACGGAAGGTTTCCTAAGTCACTCGAAGATGACACCATTGACGAACAATTGTCTCTGAAGTGGCTGACCGATGGACTCTTATACCCAGAAACAGAAGGTTTCGCGATATCTATTCAAGATAGGGTAACAAGAACAAAAAACTATGAAAAGCACATACTGCATTTGGACGTAGTCGATAAGTGCAGGAAATGCAGTACTTTGGGGGAAACAATTGAGCACCTTATTGGCGGTTGCCCGGCCCTTGCTCCTAATGCTTATTTAGGACGGCATAATCAGCTGGCAAAAATTATACATCAACAAATTGCAAAAAAATACTCGCTATTAGAAAATGCACCTCCTCCATATTATAAGTACTCGCCTTCTCCTGTACTTGAATCATCCGATACCATTCTTTACTGGGACAGACCAATCACTACTGATCGAACGGTTGATTATAACAGGCCGGATATTGTTCTAATCAACAAAAAGGACAAGAGGGCTTTTATAATTGACATCGCAGTGCCACTATCTCACAACATTAGAAAAACTGAGATACAAAAATCCACAAAGCATGAAAATCTGGCATACGACTTGAAGAACCAGTGGAAACTGAGTAAGGTATATGTAGTGCCCTTCGTTATATCCGCCGAAGGCCTGATAAGTAAGAGATTTTCAAAGAACCTCGAGAGCCTCGGTATCTCGAGATCGATTGCCATAGTGGGACAGCGTGCCGTGCTCTTGCAGACGTGTCACATTGTTCGTAAGATATTATGCTAGGGTGAGAGGAGCTGAATTGCTTTTTCATCTTGGCATTGGAATACCGGCAAGCATGAGCTGAGATTCTACAGTAAGGATGAGCAGAACAATAATAATAATAATGTTTATTGTCTAACAGGAACATGTCCCAATAACTAGACAAATTAAATAAATAATTATGTTTTACAAAAATAAAAAAAAGGAAAAAATTAAATTGAGAGTTGATTACAAATTAAGCATGAAATTATACTAATTCATTAAACTGATGTCTATATATAATCATAACTATATCTATGTAAACCACTATTGCTAGAACAAGATAATCTATATTATATGACAAGGTAACAAGTACATAACATAAGTATAAGTATAAGATTAGAAGTCGAAAAGATAGTACATCAATATTAAAAAACAACAAATATCATTCATTTATCAAATGTATAGCGTCCTGTAGGGCCCGCACTGAACAAGGGGAAACTGAGTACAGATCCACATCAGAATGAACACTCAAAAGATTGCAATATCTGCAAGCACGAAATAGTGGCGCCCTACTCTCAAAATTAGTCAGGGCACGGAGCACTCTAAAGGTGTTAGACCTCCTAGCAAAGAATTGAGGTACAAGAAATGGCATAATGCTTAGCCAAGTGATAGATAAAGCATATCTAAACCTCTTAGGATCGATATAATGGAGCTACAGCCACAATTCACCTTGATGATCTTGAATGGGAATTAATGTGAACGAGTTGTATAGCAGGGTAACCAATTTCACCAATGACACGAATGCTGCTTTTAAGGTCATTAAATCACCAATGATTTCTCAAAACCCCTAGAGAATTAGTGCATTGGAGTTATATCTCATGAGAGATGTCTTTGTGACCAGATAACATCGGCATTTTTTGAGATTACATGGTCATTGAAGTTTTCTCTCAATAAATTGATTGCTGGAACCGCATGTCGCCCAGATCAAAATAATCCTATTCATGCCAGAAAAATCAGTTATCATGTTTCTGTAGCGTTCTCTTTTGACAGTAACTGCATTTTCGTTTTCGTTTTCAATTACAACTCCAGACCATAACCCACATCAAATTGTTAATTTTTGTGGATGTAAAGGTGCTTCAAGAACAGCATGTCAGTTTTATTTACTCTAAAGGCGAGAATTTTATTTATTTACGAAGCTATTTACCTAAAAATGAGCTTCATCGCTGAAAATGATTTTTTCATGAAACAATAGATCTGCTTCAAGTTCCATCATTGTTGTATAGAAATATTCATTCTGCAATATTTCTATACAACAAATGGTCATTTTGTTTCAGTTTTTGGGTTAACTGAATTTTGTACGACTTGAAATGAAAATCTTAATAGAGAACATTACATGTAGTGCCATAAGAAAACCCAAATTCTTAAGAACGATGTAATTAATTGTTCTGTATTTTCATTCACACTTTGGTTCACAGCATCGATATTTTCAACCATACGTTTAAGTTTTTAATGGTTAGAATTCTTAGCATAACAAACACTACCTTTTAATTCGAATTTTTGAATTAAATTACGAATAGTACACTCTGTAGGTCGATTATGTTGACTATACATTACACATAAGGCCCGAAACGTAGCCCGGATAGATTCGTTATTTTTGTAATAAATTTAAACAATTTGTATATTCAATGCAACTAAATATCTTTTCATGATGATTTGCCAAACAATACTAAACACAATTGCCAACTTTGGCGGGAATAAAGTGGCTGCTATAAATGGGAAAAATGGCTGTTATGATGTTTTACAAATAAATTTACTACTAGTTTGATAATGTCAAACAGAATAGGCGGTGTAAGACAAAAGATGGTAATGAAAAAGTTTTAGAGGTAGCGATTGCGTCAAGGTAAATTAACTGGCCTTATATTATATTTTAACTTATTTTTTAAATTTTTTAATAAAAACAAAAATATTTTACATATAAACTTAGAAAGAGAATGTTCATAAATACGAATTAACTATTTAGCATAACGGATAGGTTTAAACCTACTTTCCATTATTTTATCTATAGTAAAGTAAATATATAAGTAGGCGCGAATGGTGTAATGGCAAATCTACTTCAACTGGAAGAAATCAATCCTAAATGCTTATCCTAATGTAAGTACAATTTTAAATAAACGCTAGTGTTCTCATTTTTCTTCTTCTCGTGGCTCAGCCTTCTCATAGCTCTATCAGTGAATCTTAACCTCCTGCAACATTCATCTCTATCTGCATTGATCTCTAGCAATCCCATGCTAGTTTTTGATGTACAGTTGTTTTTCGACATCTCTTGTTATAACTTTTTACCACCGCGTCTTTGATCTACCTCTCTTTCTGTTACCTTCTATTCATATTTCCATAACCCTCCTTGCAATTCGACTTCTTAGCATTCTTGCCTTCTTGCCTTCTGAGTCGGTTTACTCACACATTGTCAACAAATCCATATCCTTGTATAATTGCTTGAATTCGGAGTTCTAATAAGTGATCCAATTTTCCAATCCTTATCATTCGCCTAGTCCTTAATCTGTATATTTAGTTCAATAAACTACTAAAAAACTAGTCATCTTACCAACAGCCTTAAAATTTCTCAAAACCTATTGGCACATTTCCATATTTTAATAAAACTGGAGTTTAGTGGTTCTTACCAAAGCTTCCAATACAAGAATAGTTCTAATTGATACAAGAAAAAGTTTCCAAGTACAGTAAGACACCGCTTAACGCGAGGTTTAAGTTCCAATAGGTTCCAGCGCTAAACCAAACAATCTGTCATGCATCTCGGTAAAATTAGATTGGTCAATGAAGAAATTCGAAGGCGAATCGAACTATTTTATTAAGTCAGTGAATGATCAAAGATACATTAGTAGATTAAAAGGATAAACCTAACAAAGTCTTATTAACCAAAGTAATAGCAACAAAAAAACACATATTGCTAATTAATTTGAAATTTTACATGAAATATTTGAAAAGATACGTACCACAAAATTAGACTAAGATTAGTTAGATCGGACTCGATAGACAACAAAATAGACCACGCATTTTCTGAATACATTTCGATGGAACCAAAAATGGTTAAGGTTTCGAAGACTCCACAAAATGTTGGTTGTTTACTTGCATGTGAACTGTATTTAAATTAAAACACGATACCTGTTCTTAACTGATTTGTTTTTACTCTGGATGTCAAATAATTGTCAAACAAGATGGCTAGCGTCATCGTTTATCGACTTTCCGGCACATGAGCTCTATCATCGATTCAACACTGATCGAACCTATAAGCCCTTCGGGCCTTGACGGGGATATACAGTTATCTATATGTAATATATATATATATATATATATATATATATATATATATATATATATATATATATATGTATACTATATGTTAACATAGAGCTCTTTTGTTTACATTTATGTTATGTATATCAACCTAACTATGCCTCTCACCAAAGAATTAAATACTAACTCCAATAATTCTTAGAAAGAAGCAAGAAAAGTTTTCTTCTCTGAGAAAGTAAAACGTTTCTTGCAAACTGAATGATATTGCATCTTCACTGGTTAAAGGACCTCATTGTCTGTTTAATTTTTCTGCACTTTTACAAATTGTAAAAACTCCTGCAATTAGTTATAACTCGACGAGAAAATGAAGAAAATCGCTGAAGGGAAAGAATTCTGTTTCACCATTTTGCAAAAAAAGAGTTTGGAAAACCATTCTACTTTCAAGTAGCTCATCCATAATAGAAGATTTGTGGAAGGAAATATCAAATGGTCAATCATCTGACGACTATTTTAACCAGTTGGGGCTAAAAAACCATATTAGTGATATCATGATATCCCTTAACGACATACTTCTCTATAAAATATCGGTAGGATTGTTTCCTGTTAGGATGTCTCTCTATGATGTAAGGAATGTTACATTTTAAATGTCCGCAACTAGATTTTATACAAAAACCTATAGGTGGCGAACCTATAGAAGATCTTATCGATGCCAATGGCATAGTGTAATCACTACAATAAAAAATGTCATCGAACTTAATTATTAGTGAGGATTTGTATTTGTCATGCAAGTGTGCTAGGAGTTGCTAGCCAGAAAATTCTAAACGCGGTATGCTCAGACATTTCAAAAATGCCACACGTGCCTTTGAAATTAAAAGTTTTTCGTGAACCTCATCATATGAATTGTTCGGATATAAACACATGCACAGTAGAAACTGTTGGATGCATCTGAAAAGCCATCGTGGAATTTTCAAGTTAAGTTTAGGTAAATTGGATCAGAATGTTGTACATTTGTAAAATAAATCATAGACCGTAAATTATGAAGCATAGGTTTAAACTTATTTAATTGACTTTGGTCTGGCCGCCTTTAAAATGTATTAAACATTTTAAACTTTATCATTTAACTGTTTTGAGTCTTATAATTGAATAATGTATTGGGTTTTTTCCGGTAGTTCGTGACTGTTTGAGAGAGAGAGGTACTTACTTATTCTTCCTGGATGGTAAGTTGACCCGAAGGCCCTGACTTGTATTCTCTGAGTTTTTCCGGATGTCGGGACAATGTCGTTTATCCGGAGGGTTTATTTGCCATTCTTTAGGCAGGATTGTGGGGACCGACGTGAGTGATCACACTGGGGCAACGACCGGCAATGAAGCTGCCGTGGCTCTGATTAGAGGATTGTCCGAAAGGGACGCCGTCGCCAGGAATTTGTCCAGTAGTCTGAACAGGAACGTCTGAACCTCTGGAATATCGGTCTCCCGGTGGATTTGCGCATTCCTTGCAAACCAGGGAACCTTTACTATAGTGCGAATCGCCCGTGATTCAAAAGACTGAAGTCTTTTAATCAATGAGGTTGGGAGGAACGGGTACTAGGCCGGATGTCCGTAAATAAGGACTGATCTGACCAAGGACTTGTTCAGGGTTAGTTGGTTGTCGAGCGTGAGCTTACTTCTTCTGTCGATTAAGGGGTATAGCATATGGAGCATTCCGTATGCTTTCCCGGTAGCTTTCTTGAGATGCGGTATCCACGTAAGGACCTTGTCGAACTCGAATCCCAGATAGTAAGCCGATTTGGTCCACTTGATAGGGATTCCGGGTATAAGGATATTCTGACGGATTATCGGCTTTCTTCGGGTAAAAAAGACAGCCTGGGTTTTGTTGCGATTGATTGCTAGTCGCCATTCGACCAGCCATCTCGAAGCTTTCAACGTCTGCCTTTGGAGCCTGGATATAATCACCCAGGGAGCGTAGACCGACGTATAAAAAGCCATAACATCAGCATAAAATGCAGTCTACACGTGCGGAATCTTTGGAAAGTCTGCCATGTAGACATTGAAGATTGCGGGGGCAAGAGGGGGCAACCTTGCCGCACTCCCGCTTCGATTCGCTGGATGGATGAAAGAGCACCATCGACGAGCACGGAAAGTGCGTCCAGTCGGAAATGATGTCAAAAGCTTGACTTGGTCGGTTGGTATACCGAGTCTGGACATCTTGACTATGAGTCCGAGATGCCAGACTCTGTCGAATGCTTGTGAGAGGTCTAGAAAGACAGCTCCCGTGTGTCGCCTTCTGTCGAACCCCTGCCTGATCTCCGTCGAGAGGCGAGCCGCCTGATAGATGGCTGCGTGCCCCCTACGGAAACCAAACTGTTCGTTTGGCAGAATATTCTTATCGGCAAGAGCACCGTTCAGAGCATGTAAAATTGCTCTTCCGGCGATCTTACCGAGGGCGCTAAGCAAGCTAATCGACCTGTAGCTAATTGGCTCTTGTGGGCTATTTCATTTTTTGAGGATTACGATGATTTGGACATGTTTCCATAGAGATGGAAAATAAACTGATCTCTCTCAGACAGTCACAAACCTCGTGACAGTAAGCACCGAAGATGCCTGCGTCTGCAAGCTCCCGACAGAGACCAACTCGACAACCGGATGTACTCCCGGAAAAAACCCAATACATGTTGCGTACTGTATGTATATATATATATATATATTTATATATATATATATATATATATATATATATATATATATATATATATATATATAAAGCCTCTATATCTAGTCGAAATATGTTATTTAAAAATTTGAAATGTAACATGTTATAGAAGAAAAAAACATTATGTTTTTTAGATAACAACTGAAAGGTGACCTCAGCCTTTTCGGAAACATTATTCTAAGCTTAATAGTTTATATTCGAATTTTGTTTATTTGTAGTTGAATGCTGAGTTTCAAATCCTCAGTAATATTTTGTGGGGAGGGAGGGATCAATATCGATGTTATTCAAATAATCCGACAAATATAAATCATCATATGTCATTAAATCTAGTCAATTTGGTGGCCAAGGAATGTCACTATATACTTTGACTGGAAAACAGCTATCCAATAATATTTATCCCAGTGATGTGAGAAGTCGTCCCGTCTAAACGCTAAAACGCTAAAACGATGTTATTAATTCGAGTCCTCAAAAAAGTATGTACCAATATACCAAAAGATGTCAGTCTGTCTTTCAACACCACAATATGACTTTCGTTTCATGTAAGAGTTTCTCATTTAGTTGAGGAGGATATTCATCAGACCAATCACGAAAATTTTCTTTATTCACAAAACTGTAAAGGTTTTAAGTGCAGTGGACGTGATATTGATCTCTCGCTTTACTATCTGGATTCGATATAGGTGGAATATTAAATATTGATACCAAATACGTCGCAAAATCCTGTCCAGTATAAACAAAGTGTTCAGTGAAACTGCATGTTAATGAGCAGAACATCCTTGGTTACATCATACAATGGTTCTAACTCCTTTATATTAGTAAGCCTATTTACAGTTCTCTTTACATTAATTTTACAGACATTTTAACAGAACAGGTTTCTTCAAAAATGTTAAATACATATCGGATCATTGCGGTTAATCGAATTATTACGTTAATTCGCAGCATAATACAAGGTAGCTATAACAATACAATCACAATATTTATAACATAAAATACATTAATAGAGAATATACATTATGCTACAAATACAATAAAGTTACTCAGTTCAGCCTTTACCTCTTCCCGAGTGACGCACCGAAAATTTGATATTAAAAAACGTCGCTTTCTCTATTGCACCCTGCATATATGGTTTTACAGTATAAAAATCTGCTTTTGCATTAAAAATGACGTTTTGGAATAAGAAAATCTATTTAATCCTAAAATGTGTGGCAAACCAAATTGCATTATAATCACTAAAATCTACAAAGAAATCGAAAAAACAAAATATCAAACCTCCTTTATTTTAAAAAACGAATATCCCGTTCAAAGGTTACATTTATCTGGAAAACGTAGACGAGAGAAAAACAATGGGATACAGAGCATCTGAGAATATAGGATGGGAGGGTTTATTTGGCATCAGGCAGGCCGGGACGGGCGAACAAGGACTGGCCTTGTTTGGAAATGGGTTCAGGCAGTGACAATCGCAGCGAACCGATTACTTCGGTTGAGAGAAGTGAGTAGCCAATACATGTCGTCAATACAATTGGTTCAAGGATATCGGTGAATGGTCGAGGATAAATTGTGGGATAGAAAGGATAAAGGTTTAACAAAGAAGTATGTGTCGAATAGAATAGGGGGATGCAGAAAAGTGATGATGGAAGTGGGCTTTAGAGTAACAGACAGTAACTGATCGAAACAAATTGAACCTGTTTCACTTCAGATAAACGATGATATGTTGCTTTAAATAATTTTTGTATATTTCTGCAAAGCCTAGTGAAAAATGTTCATAGATGGAGGAATATTAAAAAAATGTCATGTTCTAATAATCATTTTAGTATATTTATTTGAAAAGAATGAATAGCGTAGTGATTAATGGCACAATAGTGTAAATGGATGTAAACTTGCTGGGAAGGTTTAGTAATTTTTATAAATTAATTCAAAAAAAGTCAGTTTATATTTAATTAAAAAAAGTCAATTCTAGAAACATAAACGATCATAAAATTGGATCATAAAATCATGAAATACACGAAAGAAATTAAAGAATTATTGTTCCTGACAGCAGGAAATATACGGGATGTTTGAAACAACTTTATATAATTTTAACATAAATACTTAACGAATAATATGTATCTTGTATTGACAATATGTTTTCTATATCTTTAGAAAAAAATACCATCTTGTTATGTCTACTCTTTCAGTGCAGTGATTAGATGCTCCAAATCCAGCGTTCCAAAAAATTAGGTCTCTGCAAACCTTCTTTCAAGTTAACAAACATAAAATAATAGAAAATAAAAACATTTTACACGTCAAAAGGCACCTCCCAAAAATCTCGACTGACCGAGCTCTCGACTCTGCTTTAGTCGACTGCTATTGTACACACACGAAGTCCCTCAAGACTGGTTCCCTTCTCCGATCGGTTAATGTTTATTATTAGATAATTTAAATTTATTTTTGCCAAATACCATCCCACAGCCCTCGGACGAGGGCTTTGTCTTTTTACTATCCATACCTAGGAGTACAGGGTTTTTGACTTTAGGATAAGGCCCTGATTCGCACCCCTCTTCATAAAAAGAATACACTCCAACCTCAATAAAAAATTAAAAGGAAAACGCCCTCTCTACTCATCAGTTATAATGAATACCTTACCAGTCACCTTTACGCTCGTATAGTGCCCTGTTCATTTCCAACTATTCTAGTATATTGAGCACAACCCCTTCGACATCAACATCAGCTCCGCTTCATACCCCATAAAGCCAGGTTTGTAGAATACCTCGTTGGACTTCTAGTTATCTAGTAATAGTATTCCTGGATATTCAGTCTGCTTTCGAAACCACCCGGCCACAACATAATAAAAATACTCTATTCTGGAGCCCAAGATAAAATCATTGATATCATACTTCCGCTCCAATAAAACCTTCTCTGCCATATCACCTTACCAATCCAATTAACTGCCTTTAGAAAACGGCATACAGTAATGTTCTGCCCTGAACATACTTCAATGCAGTATAACCATAAATATAGACACCAATGGCTTCAGTAATATCATAGATTTAGAGGATATATGCTGACGACGTCTTTTATTACTCATACCTAAAACATCTAATAAATAAATTGAAATTTGCCGGAAATTACTAACCACCTGATCCAAGTTCTCTGGTTTTACATACGTTGGTTTCTTGCCTTTTTACTATTCATCCCTGCCGCTATAACTTCTGGTTCAAGTTACTTTCGTCTGAGTACCAAGTCACGTGGTGGTCGCCAGCAATGACTTGGGGAATTGTCTTGGCTCACGCGCAACCTTAGAAGATATAAACTTACATCCTTCTTACTCCCATAAAGGTCTACAAATGACCATTACTACCGTTGTCGAAACAAAATGCAAGAAGACTGGGACCTGGATCTTAATGGTAATAAAGTGTGGTATATCAAAAAATACTTTCAGATAGGGCAACTTCATATCTTGAAGAACAGTCTTGATTCAGTCAGATAGAACCGCTTGAAAATTCCCCACAGCAGGTCTACACACGAGTACTTGCTTAACGGTGGAAACCCACCAACGTGTAATTTTTGCGCATTACCTCTGACAATAATTTCAGATTAAAACTAGGTGAAAATCCACATCAAATTAAAACACAACATAAGCATTGACCTGGCAGAGACTTGATCAGAGAAATTTATACCACATCTACTCGACTTTGTTAAGGAATTAAGACTCTATGATATCTTTTAATAACCCCTGCACCTTATTTTATTTAATTGGCTGTCACACGGAAGTTGACGCTTATACCCTTATATGTTCCTTATTTATTTTAATTGTAAATATTCAATTAATTTTATTTATATTCACACAATTTGTTTATATATCCTTTGTATATAGAGATTCATTACCCTCCTGTTTATATATCTGTAATATACCGCTAGCTGTTTATACACAATCTTTAATCCGACCCCGTGCACTTCACTAAACCGCTAAATGGCCTTTCACGCCGATGCACCTGATACTAAATTCTTCCTCTTCTTATTCTTCCGGTTTCACCTTTTTCAATCATACCCAAATTATCTTCCATATCCTTCTAAAGACTAAAATTATCCTCAGTTTCAGAACTTCACCCTCTGTGGACTCTGTGTTCACCTTCTGTCATCCACAAAATATTTATCTACCACTAGAGCAGGACTACTCATATATTCTCTTCTCCACCTATCCAAGAATAGAATCAGGACCAAACCTGACAGACTATAGTAACATTATGCATTTCTCAGCTCCTTTCACTTATCTCTGGAATTTGAACTTCTACCAGATTCCTCATGTAAAGGCCCAATTAACCTCCTTTGGAATGCGTTGCCTCCCTAATGTCCAAACCATCCTCTTTAACCACCTACTGCTCCTTCTTCAATTCCGCATAAGTCACTAATTTTGTACTAGTTTCCTCACGTTGCCCTTGCCATCTCGAGCCTATAACACTGACCAACAATGTAAATGTTTCAGGCTCAAAAATTAATGTTTCTTATGTATTTTCATCTGCTGAATTCAGAAATCACCATACAAATGACCGATTGGCTCTTGCTTTGGAAATACAGTGACATATCATTTTTTATAGCCAACATTTTTAGTTTGGGGGAAGTTTTGTTTTCGAGAGTTCTCACACCTGTCAACTGACACAACATAACGTTTTCCAGCTGTTTGTAGATTATAAACATAATTACCGTTGCTGTGACTGTGAGTTTTATATTGTTTCTGTTGTAATTAGTGCAGAATATCTGGTTTTGAGGTGCTCTTGAAGTGTAAAAATTGTTAAATCATGCATGCATCGAAAAAGTGGGAATTTAGTAAATAATTGTTGTTATATTTGTGGTAAAATAGCATTTTCATCACAGAAACTCAATCTGACGCATATTGAGTACACTACCTATCATCATTATTTTGGTTAAAAGATAAACCAAAATAAGTCATTGGCTCCACATATATATATATATATATATATATATATATATACTCTTGTTCCGTTATACTATGACAATGGTAAAAAATAAAAAACGATCTATAGCTTTTGCTGTACCTATGGTTTCTGCTTAACTCCAACTATAAAGGCAGGATTGTCAATAAAGAAAAGAGGAACAGTTGAACACCCGAATGTTTCATCGCGTATTCGACCTATTTCACATTTAGATAGCTAACCAGTTTCTACTCCACTCCAAGGTTATGAGCTTGAAGTAAACAATTAAGACAATGCGGAAGAAGAAGAACCCAACATGTCTTACACATTCCATGATCCTAATTTTGAGAAAAAAGATAATAAATCCCACAGACTGAGTGAAGCGGAATTGAATGATCTCATCTGACACCTTAACTTGTCAAAGGAAAAGGCAGAATTTCTGCAAAGATCGGATGCAACATGTCCCTTAAAATTCATTTTCTCCACTCCCACCTAGCCTTTTTCCTTCCTAGTTGTGGAGTTGTCAGTAATCAACACGGAGAAAGATTCCATCAGGATATTTTTGCGATGGAACAAAAATATTAGGGCCTTTGGAATAAAGGAATGTTTGTGGTTTACTTCTGGTCTGTGTATAGGGATGTTCCGGTACTCACAACAGGCAAACCAAAAGAAAACAATATTATGAAGCCATCACATGATTCTCTTCAGATCCCATAATCTGCCAGGTATTCTTCCATCAATTTTGAACTCTTATAATGTAACTGTCATTAAAAAATTGTCAAATGGACTTTCAATGTTGTAGGCCTGTAATTAAAATGTATCGTTTTCCCTTAATCCGTTAAAATAAAATACCTCCATCTATGGTATCTAACAGAAATTAGAGCTAATATTTTTTTCTTTATCATATTCGTTTTTCTCAACCAAAAATTAGTAAAATAAAGGAAAGATTAAAAATAAAATTCTAGGGCAATTTAATTGACGATATATATTCCGAGAATTAGCCTTTGCACTATATAGTTTATTTCAGTTCCTGATTGGAGGCGTTTTTCCTTTACTGGATCTAAAAGACTCTAATCACTTTGTCTTTCATTCTAGATGATAATAAACATAATTCTAGCTCCGTATATATCAATATTCTCTAGTTTTGTGCATAATTACTATCTTAATTCGTATACATAGGCTTATTCAGTTCCTCTGTCGATTAGTTTGAGTATTACACCTTTTTTGCTTATATTTGTATATTTTTTTGACTTTATTGCCCTGTCTGAAATAAGTGCCGCTCCGTGATAAGTTAGACAACTAATTTAGTTCAATAATTATTACACATGTTTAATTAAAGACTTTTTGTCAAAATGTCCACTTTATTATTACTGTTTGACGCATTTCGCTAGCACTGTAGCTTCTTCAAAAATGAATATTTTCGATGTTAACATAGCTATAAATACGATAAAAGATATATATTTAAAAAATCCACACAGATGTTACTTTTTGCTGCTTCAAATTCAATAAAGGCGATTTATTGAAGTCTGTTTGATTATTCAGAAGAGTGTTCGCATCTTTGAGACAGTATATTTATAAACTCTCCAGATGGTTTAGTTTTTTGCTTTTGTTTTATACATGTAGAATTTCAAAATCACCGTTAAAACAATGACGTAATTATAATTATGTTTCTGATTGAGAAAAATTTCTTTTTAGTTTGTTTAATTTTTTTCTTGAAAGATCTGCCTGTTTGTCCTATATACCTTCATATAGGAAAATAATTAAAGAGAATGAATGACGTTTTCTCAATCAAAAGCATAATTCTAATTACGCCTCATATCTGTTAAACGAAAACCATCGTCTAAGCAGGGATTTGACTATACTACAAATAAAAGTTTCTTTGTTTGTCTGTTTTTTGGGCATTACCTAGACAATATTTGGCCAACACAAGTATTATTCCGTTACAGAGTTAACCTTATTCATTTCATAAGACACACAAACATCCAACACCGAAAACACACAAAAACACCCATGTCCGCACTAGGATTTGAACCCTGGATCCTTCGATTGCCAAGCGAGTAGCCTACCCATTACATTATCGCGATCGGCAGGAATTGAGTTTCCACATTACAATCTAAAATATTTTTGAAACGCCACTGTATTTTATTTTTATTTTTCAACGGCAACGTCAGATTTTTAAACTAGTAACATAAACAAAAATAGTCATGGAGCAATATACGACGGAACAACGTGTTAAAAATATCCAAGCTTTTTATGAAAATGACTGATCGAGAAAAAATGCATTTCGTGCTTTACGTGAATGTTTTGGCGGGCAAAATCGACCTTCTGAGACGACAATATCGAATGTGGTCCAAAAATTCGAGCAAACTGGATCCGTAGCTAACATCAAAACCCATCGGCATGGCCGTAGAGGTCGTTCGGAACAAAATAGTGCCATTGTTCGCGAAAGTGTGGCCGAAATTCCAAGCACATCGATTCGTCGTCGATCGCAGCAAGTGTGCGTATTAAGGCCAATTTTAACCAAATATTAGCAGCAAGTAAATCCAAATAAACTCCAAATAACCCAGGAATTGAAGCCTCGAGACTATCAACAGCACCGTTTGTTTGCCGAATGGATATTCGAACAAGCGGTAAATTTTTCTTAATTTATTTTATTTTAATAAAATCACTAAAAAATCTTCACGTTGGTGGCTTCGTAAACAACCACAATTGCCGTATTTGGGGATTGGAAAATCCAAGAGAGATTGTTCTAACGGAAATGCACCCTTCAAAGGTGACTGTTTGGTATGCCTTTTGTTCCAGAGACGTAATTGGTCCATTTTTTTTCGAGGATGATGCGGAGAACGCTGTTACGGTTAATGGCGTTCGCTATAGGAACGTGATAACAAATTTTCTCTGGGAACAGTTGGAAGATATTGACATTGAAGATCTCTGGTTACAACAGAACGGTACCACCTACCACGCAGCAGGAAAACCGATATAATTACATTGCAGTACGTTTCCAGGTCGCATTATTTCAAGTAACGGCGACATCAATTGGCCGCCGCGATCATGTGATTTATCTCTCGCAGATTTCTTTCTTTTGGGAGTATCTGAAGAGCAGAGTCTACAAGAATAAACCGAACACCATTGCAAAGCTGAACGAGGAGATCAGACGCGAAATAGCCGGCAGAGAACCTGAGTTATGCCGGAGAGTAGTAGAAAATTTTCACAAACGGATTACGTCATGCCACATGAGCCGCGGCGGTCATTTATATGACATCATATTTCGTACATAATTATAATGAATAACCTGAAAGGGTAAATAAATATTTATATATTTTCCAATTTCTCAGTGTCCTTTTTTAATATCTTTATGTGGAAAACCAAATTGAATCACCTTTTACAAAGCAAAAGCAAAAAACCTAAACCATTTAGAGAGTTTAAATATAAATCATCGCAAAGCTACGAAAACCCCTCTGAATGACCAAATCGCTTTTATTGAATTTGTACTGACAAGAAATAGCATCTGCGTGACTTTCTTAAAAATAAATATTTTATTGCAGAAAGGTTTTACATTTATACCCATTTTATCATCACAAATGAATATTTGCGATCTGAAGAAGATACAGTGCTAGCGAAATGCGCCAAACAGTAATAAAAGAAAATGGAAATTTTGACAAAAAAGTCTTTTATGAAACATTTATAATGAATTTCAATTAACTAGAAGCCAGCACAACCCAAAAATTGTTACGGATCCATTAATATTTATTATGGATCTAGTTAATTTTATCTATATTTAAAAATAAAACTTATATGCTTATATGAAAAAACGGTGTATAGGTTCAGTAAATGACACAATAATTAAAATCCATCAGAAACCATAAAAAAATAATATGAACATATCTCGGAAAATAATCGAATAATGAGCATTTGAGAATGGACAGTACGGTGTTTTTTAGCATCGGCAAATAAGGAATCGATGTTTGGAAATGGTTTCAAACAGATGACAATCTACAGCGAACCGATTACCGCGATTGGGAGGATGGAAAGGTATTGGGGCGATACAAGTCGTAAATACAATTGGGTCGGTCCATGAAATAATTCGGAAGCATGTCAGGCTTGATTTTAGATCACTGAATGATCGACGATAAATGTTGGGTTCAAATGAATAAATACTTAATAAAAAGGTATGCGGTAGAAAGACGAGCAAGGGGATATTTTAAAGAAATCGAAAATGACCGATCTGGGAAAATGAATACTCTTTTATTTCAGGTTTAATAAAATGCTGCATAAAATAATTAAATTTGTGACAAAGATGATAGTATACAAAACAATGCGTTTCAAGAAATGAATAGTATTTGTTTTGTTTTATTTTTATCATTAGAAAATTTTGAAATACGAGAGTAGAGTGAAAAGTTAGATATTAGTTCAAAGCAATATTAGTATTTGACGGAAAATCGATATATTTTTCATTATAGTTTTCCTTGGCTTGATACATTTTATCTAATGTTTAATCAACTCGAAAATAGGCCAGATGCAGTTTCAATTGCAGCAAATTGACGAATTTCGCTTTCGAAGGACGCATGAGCGAATGCTTTGTCATTGTAAAACAACACTTTTTCATTCGCCAAATGAGAATT